>JAUEPT010000025.1:0-503252 GCA_030435635.1 Armillaria borealis | reverse complement strand
CCATCCGCAATTGTAGACAGGAATGGGGCTAGCCATTTTTTTGAAGGAATTCCGTTTTTTTTGATGAAGTCTTGATGGATAGAACTTCCGGTACAACCACTGTCTATGAGTGCTTTAGCTTGGATAGTGATGGGGAGTCCTAAGGTTTCAAGTGTTACTGGGAGAAGGAGACTCTGGGGGGAATTCTGAGCGCGGATGAAGTATCGTTTAGGTTTTTGAAGTTCATCAAGCCAATCGAGAGCGCGAGTGCGTTCTGAGGTACGAAGACCTTCGAGGAGGTTGTCTACGACTTCCTCCACTCGGGTCTTATGAATCCAATTGAGTAGGATGGCTCTAGCAATGGATTTGTTTTTTGCATCTTTGATAGCCCTCCAAGTCCATTCAGTCTCGAAGGGTTTCAACCATTCATGAGGTGCTACCATCGGGGACGCATGCTTTGCAGCCTCCCGATCCTTTGATACTGAAGTATCGTTGCCAATAGGGCGTTCTGCCTTCTTTTCCATAGAAGGACTTTGTTGCTTCAGGGATGGCCTGCATGCGTCTGCATCGGTTGCAGCAACCTTGTTCTGCTGTAGTATAAATGAGGTATCGTCGTCCTCATCAGGTATCTCGATCATAACTACCGAATGCCCCCTTTCTATTGCCTGGGCGCTAGCAACTTCCTTCCATTCGGCTATCCTTGCGGTTTTCTCCAGCGCCCCATCCAGCTGAGACTCAACGTCAGCTGTTGCGATGGGTGACCGTTGGGTCGGAGCCGCTTGTTCAGAGGGTGAGTTTGGACCCGGTTCCCCTGTCCCATCCGTCCTGCGGGGCTGGCTCGCAGTGTCGATGGGTACCACTATGGTGGGTGGTTTTCCGCCTGGTACTTTCACGCGCCATGAAGGGTTGTTACTTGTAAGGTGATTATCTGTCGACGGTGTTGGTAAACCAGCTGTCAGGGCTCTCAGTCACATCCCCGGCTTCGTCGTCTGAAGTGATTGAGACTGTGTCGATGTCCGTTGCAAGGACGGCGTATCTATTGTGTGATTCCATTCGGGGTTTTACGACTTTCAGCGAATAGTATTGAATGCGGCGTAGACGGAATACAATTCATTACTACAGGTGTATAATAAGTCCGGCCACTATGACTAGAATGCGTACCAGAACCCCCCTTCGCCGAGTAAGTAGAATCACTTACTTCCCGGCGTCGTCTTTTACCTCTTCGATCTTGGAGCCTGAGGGCTCGGTCGTCGAGGCTCTGACCTCCTGCTTGCCTTTGTTCCATGATTGTAGCGGGCAGTTCTTACTGATGTGCCCTTTCTTGCCACACCGGAAGCAGTTCCCGCTCTTGATGGCGTCGATGTCCATTGGCCTTCCCCATCCCCCATAGGTTGTTCCAGAGGCTGTCGTTTTGTCAGCCGAGGAAGTTGTCATGCCGGAGCTCCCCTTGGAGGCTCCGGCGTGTGGTGGGGTCGTGGTTGGCGGGGCTGTAGGGCACGGCTGGTACATTTTGCCCATGAGGTCGAAGGCCTGCTTCCTCTGCCTTTCCTCGTTCATTAGGATGATCCGTTCTCCCCACTGTTCATATCCAACTGGGATGTTTACTCCCATATTGGCGATTATCGTGGTGTAGGAGGCGGGGACTCCTTGTCGTAGGGCTGTGACCATATGGCCACGGTCGCCAGTGTCATGTCGCAGTTTAGCTTTCTTGGCAAGCTTTTCGAGTTCTTGGATATACTCGGTGGCGGTCATGGTTCCTGTCATGCGGAGAGCGTACATGGCGACTTTATGTTTCTCTTCGACGCCTGGGTCACTGAATTTCTTTTCGACGGCCTGTTTGAAGACGTACCAGGTGGGGAATCGATATTTTCCCCGGCTATTACTGTAGAGGTCTGCTAGTTGCATTGTCCACCAATCCTTGGCTCTTCCTTCGAAGTAGGAAGCAGCGAAGGCTACTCGATACGAGTCAAGCCACATGTATGCACTGTAGGCTTGAAAGTACATTTGACAGTCCATGATGAACCTGTCAATGTCGTCGGGATCCCCGCTAAAGGGGTTTGGTTTCCTGATGAGGTCGGGTTTGCACCCTATCCATGGCGCGTCATCCCCCATTGCGCCCACAGGGTTTGGTGGATCCTTTGAGGGATCAAACCTGTCGGGAGCGCCTGGTAATGACCATCGCTCCCTATCCCTGGCTATGGGATCACTGAATGGTCCCGGGGGTGGGTCTCCTTTGAAGAAGCCGGTTCCCGGCTTCCACGGCTCAGCCGGCTTCTCCGGCTTCTTGCCATCATTCTTCTTGTCGTTATCATCATCATCATCATCCACCCATCCGCCTTCTCCTGATGGTTTCTCGGATGGGCCGGCTCCTGCTCCTCCTGATCCGGCTTGTACTCGGCCTGGGCCAAGATACATGCCTTGGGTTTGTTTGTGGATCTGGGGAGATGCCGGCCGACGTCGGCGTCTCGGCTCGTGGGAGGCAAGGGGTGAGGGTCTAGGTGGTGCTACTTTGGAGAATCGGGATTGGTAAGGACCGGGGGTCTGATAGGGATGTAGTGGGTGGAGTGTATTAAATAGTTCGGTCGCTTGTACATCTGCACTATAACTTATTATATCTTCTTGTTCAGCTGGATCCGCTCGCATCCATGCCTGACCCGCCTCCGAATGCATCCAGGTCGGATCTGTTGGGATAAGCGCTCTCCTGGAACGCCAGATACTCATATAGTCGCGCTCTCGACTCTCGGGGGTTGTGATATCCTGTGTGGGCTCTGGCCTCCATCCATGTAGCGAGAGAGACTCCTGGGAGCTCCTGTCTGATTTGGAGGGCGCGATACTGTCGGTATCGCTCGAGCCAGACTGGCTCATGGAGAGGACGCTGACGGTAGGCCTCTGTTTCGGCCTCATTGATGGCGTCAGCCTCCACTCGGGTGGCGGTTTGTCGCTGCCAGTACTGGGCAGCTGGCTCTCCCTCCAGTTGTGGGCGACTTGCGCGCTGGTAGAACTGGGTGATGGTGCGGTCGCGGACAATGGTTCGTTCCAACTCATCGTTTTCGGCGGTGAGCCTTGCGAGCTCCTCTCTTGCTGCAGCTTCGCGACTTGCTGTAGCAATTCGTCGTATGTTGGGGACGGGAGTGAGGGATCGGCGGAGGGTTGGTCTCGAGGGGTAGGGGGTGTCGGCACGTTCGTACTCAGAATTGGTGGGAGAGTGGGGTCAGTACTCATTGTTGGTTTCGCTGTCAGACCAGATGATGATAGGTACTCCGAGCTCTCGGAGTGGGAACTCGGGGCTGGAGAGGAAGGAGGTAAGGGTTCCTCGGGGAGTGAGGTCGTTGACCCCTTCTTCCAGAAGAATGGTATCCGGGATCGAAGGGATCGTTTCGTACTCTTCATGGATGACGTGTCCTCCCTCTTGTCCGACGTCCTGCTCACTGATGGGGGAGGACCTTGTTGAGGATCGGGATTCAAAGAGAGGAGGGAAGGTGATTGGACCTTCCCACTCTCTGAAGGGGTCTGCGACATAGTGGTAGGGGGTAGGGGTCCTTTCGGGTACGGGGTAGAGGCGTGGGTTGGGGACAAAGACGCCTCCTGGGCGTTCGATGTAGGCGGGGATGAAAAGGTGTCAGAGAGATTGGTAAGATTGGTTAACGAGTCGTTTGATCTCGTGCGTATAGGTTTTGTAGAGGACGAAGGTTGTGAGGGCACAGGTGAGGCTAAGCACGGTAACGGCTATAGCGACAAGAGTGCTGGTGGAGAAGTTGGTAGAGATTTGCATTCGGTTTAGTTCAACGTATGAGCGTTGAGAAGAAAGGGAATGTATGAAGCTTCGAGCTAATTGTTAGACCCGAACTCCGGTAAAACAAACAGTACTAAACAATGGGCTTGCACGTGATGTGCAGTGTACCCAATGAGTGTGAAAGTCTGCCAACGGTAGTATATGGGTTAGAATGTTTAGTTCTGGGCGAGAAGTGAGTCTGAGAGTGAAGTTTGGTGTATTGAAACTTTAGCTCGAAGCTGGAGAATATACAGCGAGAGCTACACTACTTATATACTGTTTCTGTGCATTCTATGAATATACTATGTCCTTGTGTATGCGGAGTAATCGGAGGGACAGGGAGCGTATTTGATATATCGATGGGAGTTCTGTGGTCTGGGTGTGGAGAGTGCTCCAATGACTCGAGGATTCGTGGATGAGATCCGTGATGCTTGGTAAGCATTGAGATAAGATGCGATAAGATAAAAGAATGGAAAAATCGTAACACCATGGGTAGCAAATAGGTAGACCTTCGAATTATGAATTGAGACCCACTGGGATCGGTGCTTTGAAAGCCTTTGCGTGACTTATGTCCTTGCGGAATTGATTGGAATACTATTATAACTCCCCACTTATGTAGTCGCCGTTGTGAACACTGTAGTCTCTGGTGCTGCGATCAGTTGATCCCATCATTGATGGAACCGAGGGCACTGAAGTCAGTGATCTCAGTACAGATCACAAATGCTTGATGTAGCTCCATTGATAATTTGATTTTGTTCCCCATCCTTGGTCGAGACTTCGAGTAATGATCCCAATCACGGCGTTCACAGCAGGGTTGCGACTCATTTGGGCGAGTTAAAATAGGGTTTTCAATCAAATTCCGCTGGACAGAACACACAGAAAGCAGTGATTTCAATGTTTGGTGGATCTCTACTGATTAGTTGATACTATTTCCAATGTATCGCAAAGTATCCTGACCCCATCACCGGACGAACAAATATGATACGTTTTTTACACTTGTTCGCCTGATCAGTGAACGGTGTGGCTATTTCTTGAGTCGTATATAAATCTCATGGCAGCACTACTAGTACCTTTCATATGCAATGCCCTCCTTCAAAGTCGAGACCATAGTCACCTATCTTGCTTCTATGAGATCACCCCTGTGGGTGTCTACACTGCTTTTCGTGGTCTTCCTCTATGGCAGCGCTTTTCTGCACATCAAGGTACCACCCTTAAGGCCAGGGACTGCCATCCAGCAGCTCGCAACTAGTATTGACGAAGAAATTATCATCTTCGATGCTCATGCGAGAGAGTTGGGTACATTTAACAGCAAGCTTCGATCGTATGTGTTCTTCGACCATTGAGCCACGGTTGCACGCCGACTCATGATGGATATAGGCTGAAATGCAAATCACTCATCCTGTCTCGAGAGCTGCGGCAGGCGGATGATGCGCTTGTGTGGTTCGATAGGCACACCTGGCTGAGATATATCTCAAAATTGAAAAGAATTTGGAATGATGCGCCCGACCATCAGCGTACAATTGACGCATTGAAGAAATGTATGCAGGTACAGCTAGTTTCCGCATTTATTTCTGTTATTGTGCTCATGGCGGCATCTCTAGGACGTTATTTTCGCCGTTGAAGAGGAGAGGTCGCGTTCAGAAGCTGGGATTGCGCAAATGAGGGAAAGCGCCATCGTTTTTAATACGCCTGGGTGGTCATACCAGGACCTGGTGGCAGCGTAAGAGGTCTTACAATGCTGGCATTGGTGTTCTTTTTACCTACATAAATAAACATGTAAAATATTCGCTGCCTCGTTCTCGCTGTTCTGTTTTATCCATCGCTGTCAATTCATATAATTCTTCTCAAAGATAAGAACGTACCAACGGAGATAGCCTTTCAGTGCCATGCAGTGGGTACGGCTTGCCACAGAACCTCTTTGAATGTCGCTGTGCTTTACCGTCAGCACGGGGCAACGTAAAATGAAAAATCACAGCCTATCAAACT
The DNA here is from genome assembly GCA_030435635.1 of Armillaria borealis. Classification (NCBI taxonomy): domain Eukaryota; kingdom Fungi; phylum Basidiomycota; class Agaricomycetes; order Agaricales; family Physalacriaceae; genus Armillaria; species Armillaria borealis. The sequence goes on along the minus strand of JAUEPT010000025.1, from coordinate 497,515 downwards.
GATTATCGTCGTGGATCACAGCTGATAGAATCTCTTAAGTCGAGTTCGAGCTTCCCATCTTTTAAAGATGCCTAATTTGTAGCGTATTCTAATGTATCCACCGCAAGGTCATAACGAGGTAGCCCCTCGTGGACCGATGATGATACAGACCTATTGAGGGACAGTAGGTAAGCGATTTATAATGAAGGCCTTGATGGTAGATGTCCTTAGAGGATAGCATAGCCAGCGAACTACTTCGGAACTGCTTTCCGGCTCGAAGAGATGAGATCGCGACTCGGACTGTCAACGGACTGTTCGAGTCAGGATAGCGCAAAAAAATTTGAAGGGGCGGCGGGCCGCTTTGCGTCGTGACAAGAGATGCAGCTTATTACTGATGAGAATAGCCGATCAGCAAGTAGTGAAGCAGATACCAGTGCAAAGCGCAAATCAAACCAAAAGCCGTTTGAAACGGCCCGGGTAGCGGACATATCCGGGCCTTCGTGACATCGCCGAAATGCCGGTGTCGCTCTTCTATGGACTCTGACCATCTCGTCGAAGGCAGACGCTGCTTGCTGTTCGAGCGAACAGAATTCTCTTCAAAGCTACTCATGCAAATACTTAGGCCCAACTTCATTATTGCCCGCTGACAAAATGGAAAGGTTCTCTGGAGGACAGTTATTATGATTGGACTTACGGAGTCCGTGGTACACGTGTGCCAAACTGGAACGAGAGTGGTGGACCTATTCGCTGGTGAGGGCCTCTTGACTTCTTTCCTATTTTGCCTGACGAAGATTCCAGATCAAGCCCCGAGGAGAATGGTACTCAGCCGCTTCGCCCGAACTCGAGTGCGGAATTCCAAACATTGTTTCTGACGTCGACCTGTATTGTTAGGAATCGAATCTTGCTTGCGACAGGCGCGTGATGTGATTTAGGGATGTCTATGCGACCTATCCGTACGATCAAGTGTGATTATGACATGCCAGTGGTGATTCGGGACCTGTGCGCTTAACTGGATGTGGTCGCCAGGGTTAAGGTTGCAACATCATCTGCGCGTCTCTCAAATTGTACCCGTTCTACCGGTAGGTCGACCCTACCCTCTTTTTTCTCTTTGATGACGCTACCTTAACAAGATCGTGCCTTGGTCGTCACGCCGAGTGGGAGGTCCACGTCTGGACCCGATCTCATCGTCGCCAGCATACAGACTGGCAAGCGCTATTGAAGGCCGTGAACATCTCAAGCACAACTCCAACCTGACCGGTCATTGCAGGGTGCAGAACATGAGATCCCCAGTAAAATGAACGCCTTGCTTCTTGCCTCCAACACCATTACCTCAGCACTATGAATCATTCTTATCCGTTCGTTAGATGCTGCATTTTCTACCAAAGTTGGCTGATGTAGTATTACCGCAGGCGATGGCCTCCTCCACCTCGGAGCGACCATAGTGTCCCAGATGAGAAAGCAGGTACTCACCATGCTACTATTTACTCGCTGGCACCTACACTTTCACCAAGGTCCGAGCATTGACTTTATGCCGCTGAAACCGCCAGCAACCTGTTCGTGTATCCTTCAAATCCTGATATTTTTCTTCATCTGGGCGCTCCTCGCCTCGTCGACCACGTTACCGTAACCGTACAAATGTCCAAGACCTGTTTCGTTCTCATGAGGATGCACCGATGAAACACAAAGGGAGCTAGCGAAAGATGAGGAGAGCTGACTGGTATGTAGCGAGGAGGGCAACAGAAGGAATGTAGAGAGGGAGATGGGGCCCGTGAGAAATGCGGGAAAAGGAATAACGCGGGAGGCATGCCGACCTAAGAGATTATGACGGCGGAGGAGCGGTGATCGGGGTCCGAGAAAAGGATGCATCACACGAACATTTTGAATGTCTTGGTTGACAAGGATGCGCCCAGCTAGTGCAGGAATCGGTATCCGTGGCGTCACATATAGTCGTCCATATGTTCGTACCGAGGAGTTTCTAGTAAGCTTTCGTCTTGATCCCTATTGCCAACGACGCTGATTGTTTTGCTCAGGAAAAAAGACGGAGCTTGAGCATCGAACCATCATCTCAACTGAGCTGATATGCAAGAGTTATCGGGCTAATCAAGAGAAGAACGTGAATGTTATCCCGAAACTGTGAATCTGCGCATCTGCTCACTATCTCGAATTAAATAGGATTGTCTTGGCTTTCACGTCCGAACCCAACATATTTCTCCACAGTGGAGTAATCTTCGCAGCACGCTGAAGCACATCAAGAGCCCCAAGACAACTGAGCGATGCGGTGAAGACTCCCGAGGAATGCACCTGGAAGCATGGTTATCCTGATACTTGGTCGGTCAGTGTCTTCTATCGGGCGAAGAATGTTAGTGCTGATTGTTTCGCAGGAAATCCGAATAAGGTCTCTGGCGTGGAGGTTTGATAGGTTTTGTTTTGGTTTTCATCGCTGCTTCTTGCCATAGCGACCGTCATGTATTCGCCGCGTCGAATTCAACAACTGTTTTATTCAGACACAGTCAGGCGAAACTCGCCCAGTTCCATGTAACACGTGGATTTCTCTTCAGCGCGCGCTAAAGTATCCCCATTAAAGAACACTCATAATTGACTATGAACGGCCGCTCGGATCATAGGACATTGGGCCAATGTACGTTTGTTCATCTTTTGTTTCGGTCAAAGTTTCACGTAGATTCTCCATGCAGGATCGGGAGGGCTGGCTATCAAATCTCAGCAAGTCAAGGAAAATCTGAGCTCCAAGGTTCAGAGATTTTCCGCCGAGGTGTTGGTGCAAAAGAGGGCCCCAACCCCCTTTGAACCACTTTTAGCACGACGTGCGGCGTTGTATTGCTCGACATGCTGCGCCTTCAGTAGGTCCACTCCCCTGTGTCTACGAAAGTGTTAGTGCTAACTTGATCATCAGCCTAAATTGACACCGCAACGTAAGCGCCGAGGAATTGGCAGGTGGTCACCAGTAAAGAGAGTCCCTCGTGGTCCCGTAGAAGTGTCACAAAGCAACACAGATGGGCATCAACCCGTGCCAGGGACGTCGTCTTCGAGCTCATCAACCAACGCCTGTGATCATCTGCAGCAGCAGCAACTCTCGCTATCTCAGCAGTTCTTATTCCTCGCGTTTCCATTCCGTTCATTGATCAAGACCACACTGACCGGTGATGCCGAACCATGTGCCGCTGCTACTTTCCATGCAGTCCGTCGTGTTTGAATGGTCCGGGGATGAGGTCTTTCCCTGTTTACAGAATCAACTGTAACAATGATCAAAGAAAGCCTTCTTCGAAGGTGATCCCAATGTGCTGCATGCCACCGACTGGATATATATGACATGCTCTTCCGTTACCATTGGCGTAACAGATGTCGTCGCTTCTCTCAATACCGACAGTTGATATTCCCCCGCTGGGAACGACGCTTGGTGCGGTTTATGTCGGCTGCTACTATAGCTGCAGTGCACGCGCGATTTCTTATAAGGCTCCCTTCCCATGCTCATTTTGCGCCTGTAGTTTCTATGGAATCACCATCCTGCAGACTGTTATCTACTACAAGCGATACCCTAATGACCCGTGGCTCTTCCGATATTCTGTACGCAAAAACTGTACACTTTCATGGGATTTTTCTGACATATACGCAGGTCGCCGTACTGTGGTATGCTTACAGAAAGCTGTATAAAATGTCAAGCTGGATCCTGACGTCCACTATCTCCAGGATCCTCGATACACTTCACGTTGCGATAAGCACCCATGCCTTGTACTTCTATATGATTGAATCATTTGGGAATTATCTTCCCCTGTTCGGGATCATTTGGTACGTGTCTTCCATAGCTCTAAGTTCAACTGAGTTCGTAACTCGCCGGCAGGAGTTTTCCGGTACGCCTATCCCCGCTTCGTCCATTAGTTGATGCTTTAAGTTCTTTCTCGTCCTTAGTTGCAGCTCGTAGTAAATGTACGTGAATTTGGAACGATATCACATCCTTCTCAACCGTTAATTAGATGTTAATTGTCGTTGGCGTCCAAGCGTTGGTCTCCTTCGATTGACTCGAACAATCCGAAAGACTCATTCACCGGTGCCTACAGCTTATACGCCATTAGAATATGGAAACGTTGGTCTCTGTCGGGATTAAAGAGAACGGATCCTGACTGTTGAATTCTTCGTAGTTGGTCTTAAATTCGATATGGTCCTGCCATGGCTTATTGTATGTACTCTTCTCCCCTTTTTCACAATATTCATGAAGGCGTCGATAGTTTCTTGCTGTCGCTGCCTCTTTCGGTGAGACCTCCTTTGTCATAATGAGTGAAGATCTGACTGTGATTTCGAAGGCACTGGAATCTGTGAGCATCAATTATATATATATGCATACAGCGCTGACATGCAGAGAATGTTGCCAGATGTTATTTATGATATGTATGGGCCACGCCTCGTTACAACTCCCATCTCTCATGCTAAGTCACCAGGTACACCCTATCAAGCTTTTTCGACATCCCCAACATCAGCGTAAGCTTCGGCAGCTCTGTATCGGGTATATGGGTCACTCTGACGGGCAATTATGCCTTGCAGATATCCATTTACATAGTCTTCTCCACACTCGCAGGGGCGGACTTCTTCATTGCCGTAACAATGTGCTACTACTTGCATAAGGGCAGATCCATGACTGGTTTCTCCGGGTATGTTGCCTTCTTTAAAAACCTCACGAATACGATGAATGCTTACAGCAAGAAATTGTCTGTAGTACGATAAAGATCATTGTCGGGCTAATGCGGCTTGTTGTGATATCTGGTCTGGCGACGAGGTATGATTCTGACGCGTCTGATATGCCGAGAGCTTATCATAGATGGTTGTTGTTACTCTAGCGCATGCTCGCTATTTACTCTCGTCGCGGTAATCACTTACTAATCTTTGATCCTCTTGATTCTGATATCATCTTTCATGCAGTACATCGCTTGGCCAAATAGTCTCATTTTCCTCGCAGTCGATTTCATTCTACCGAAACGTACGCGTCAAACTCTGCTTTGATCAATTTTCTGTTTGTCTCTAACTATCCACCGATAGTCTATATAAATTCTTTGCTAGCGATGCAAGTTTCCCTCCGCTGGTATTTGATCAATGACCTGATTCTGAGTAGGCTCAATGCTCGTAATGCGCAAATGAGGGAAGGGGCCCAGGAGCGCCCCGTTGATGGACCAAAGTTCCTCAGGTTTGCTCCTCACACCTCCAGGAGCGGTCCAAGCGACTCAACAGAGACAGTACGTTGTATTCTTGTCGCGATGGATTGAAGATGCTACTCTTCCTTCTCTCTAGAGTGTCGATATAGCTCTTTCCGAAATGGAAAGAGGTCGCTCGCACGCTGGCACCGAAGATATGATGACATTTGCATGAGAAACTACCCATCGACGTTGAAATAAGTAGCTCTGGATGACTTCGAGTATATTTCTACCATTCTTTATTCCTGATTTCTTTTTGCTTGTAAACGCACAAATTTACTTCAGGAGCTGTTTTTAAATACGCGTATCACCCAAAAGCGTCTGATGGACCTTAATGCGGTGGCCAAGATGGAGCAAACAAAAGGATGGAGCTCTGGCATCAAACCATCATTGGTCGGGCATAATTGAAAGCATGAGCATTGAGCGCTGAGTGTTCACATCGAATGGTTTATTCATGCGCTTGCTTACTATCTTAATACAGTCAAAATGAACAAGAACTGCTATAGCACTCACGTTAGAATATTTCGTACTTCTCCATAGCCCGCTTAAGCCTGTATCAAGAGCTTAGAGCCCTGAGACAATAGGGCGATACTGCCGATGAATGCACCTGGGATCATCCTGACACATATTCGGTCAACGTGTTTACCGCTCGAACTTCGAAGAATGTCAATGCTTGTTTCGTCCGGAAAGGAAGGAACCGAATAAGGTCTCCGCAGCGTGAAGGTTTGAACCGTTTGAGAGGTTTTTGTCTTTGTTTCCATCGCTGCTTCTTGTTATAGCGACCGTCTTGTATTTTCCGCGCCGCCATAAACGACTGTTTTATACTTGGAGTCACTGGTGGTTAAACGGGCCGTCGGAATCAATCTGCTCCGAACCCGTTACGTACCGTTTACCACCACGTCGACAGACAACGAGTTGCTCTTTTCAGATCCGTGCCCTCCCGTCACGCCCAAACCTCAACAAAAACGTGGATCTCTCTTTCTTATGCACAGATCAACGTATCCATGAGTGAAAATTCATATTGACCAAATGTATGTTCGTCTTTTGCTTTTGCTTGTCTTTCTGAATCTCGCCTAGATTCGCCATGCAAGATTAGGAGCGCCGGCCATCAAATCTCAGAAAGTCAAGGAGAATCTGAGCTCATACATCAGAAACTTACAGCAACCAAGACGTGCGTACACAGCACTTGACATCTGGTATAAACTTAGCACACAGCAAGTCGGCGCTTTTTTGGTTGGGCAACCTTTGTAACCATACCTCGGTCGAAAAGGTGTTCGCCAAGAATAAATCTCCCCCGTGCGCCCATAGAAGTATCACAAGGCAACATTACCATCGTCAACGCGGGACGTGGACCATCTGCAGCTGTTCTACCTATCTCATCTGCTCTTATACCCTCGCGTCCGTTTCCATTCCCTTCATTGATCAAGACCACAATGTCTTGTGGCGCCGACCCGGATCCCACTGCTGCTTGGACATCAGGCATTTGAACTGCCTGGTGGCAAATCTTTCCCTATTTGACGAAATTGACTGTAGTAGCCATCGAAGAAAGTCCTCCTCGAATGCGATCCCAAAGTGCTGCATGCCACGGATAGATATATAAGATATGCTATTCCCTCCACGTTAGCATAACAAATGGCCCCGGTTACCCTAATATCGATAATTGACTCTCTCCCCTCGGTGATGGGACAGACGCTTGGTGCGATTTACGTCGGCGCTACTATAGCTGCAGTGTACGCGTATTTTCGTTTGACGTTCGCCTCCTATATTCATTGTATGCCCTAGTTTCTATGGGATAACCATTCTGCAGACTCTGATCTACTACAAGGAATACCCTAACGATTCGTGGCTCTTTCGATATGGCGTAAGCAAGAAACTGTTAACTTTCACAGGATTTTTCTGACATATAAACAGGTCGCCTTACTGTGGTATGCTTAGCATGTGTATGTGTACGAAGCTGAATCCTGACGGTCGCTATAATCTCCAGGATCCTCGATACACTTCACGTTGCAATAAGCACCCATGCCTTATACTTTTATCTCGTCGAATCATTTGGGAATTATCTTCGCGTGGTCAAGATCATTTGGTACGCGTCTGCCATAGTCTTAAGTTCAAATGAGTTCGTACCTCGCTGGCAGGAGTTTCCGGGTGCGACTATTTCCCCACTTCTTATCCATTGTCGATGAACCTCCTGAGTTCATTTTGACTCCAGTTGCAGCTCGTAGTCAATGTACGTGAAGCTAGTATTATCTTACATTCTGATCTAAACGTTAACTAGATGCTGATCGTCGTTGGCGTCCAAGCGTGTGTCTCCTTCGATTAACTCTCGAGTGATCGGAAAGACTCAATCGCCGGTTATACAGCTTATACGCCGTCAGAATATGGAAATGTAAGTTTCTGTCGGCATTGAAGTAAATGAATTCTGACTTGTGATCTCCTAACAGTTGGTCGTAATTTCCATAAAGTGCTGCCATGGTTCATTGTACGTTCTCTTCTGGCTCTTTCTCTTATTACTCGAGCAGACGTCTTTGGAATCCAACTCGCAGTTTCTTGCTGTTGCGGCTTGCCTTGGTGAGACCTCTGTTGTCATAATGAATGAAGACCTGAATGCGACTTCGAAGGCGCCGGAATCTGTGAGCATCGAATATATGTATATATATATACAGCACTACAGCACTGACTTGTAGAATCTTACCAGATGCTGTCTATGAGACGTATGGGCCGCGCCTCTTTATGATAACCGTCTCCCATGTTAACCTTGTCACCAGATACACTCTATCAAGCTATTTGAACATCTCAAGGATCAGCGTAGGCCTCGGTAGCTCTGTGCTGAACATATGGCTTCTGACGAGCAGTTACGCGTCGCAGGCAGCAATTTACGTAGTATTTTCTACAGCTGTGGCAGCGGACTTCTTCATTGCCGCTACAATGTGCTACTACTTGCACAGAGGCAGGTCAATGGCCGGCGTTTCCAGGTGTGCAGCCTCCAAACCATCACGAATATGATCGATACTTACCGCAAGAAATTGTCTGTAGTACGACAAAGATCATTGTGGAATTGATGCGGTTTGCTGTGATGTCCGGTCTAACGACGAGGTATGATTCCGATGGCGTATCTGATAGTACGGAAGCTAATCATGAATATTCGCTGTTACTCTAGCGCATGCTCGCTATTTACGCTCGTCGCGGTAATCACTCACTAATCTTTGATCTTCTTGATTCTGATATCATCTTCCATCCAGTACATCGCTTGGCCAAATAGTCTCATTTTCCTCGCAGTCGATTTCATTCTGCCGAAGCGTGCGTGTTTAAGTTTCCTTTAACCAGTTTCCAGTCTGTATAACTATCCACCGATAGTCTATATAAATTCGTTGCTCGCGATGCAAGCTCTCCTCCCTCTCTCATTTCAATAATATTCTAACTCAGAGTAGGCTCAATGCACGCAGCGCAGAAAGATGGGTTGAGGCCAAGGAGTATTCCACTGATAACAGTACACTCAGGTTTGCTCCTCCCACCGTCAGCAGTGGGACGAGCGATGCGGCAGGGACGGTGCGTAGTACACTCTCACGGATGCATTGAAGATGCTACTTTTTTTTCTCCAGAGCGTCAATGCTGCTCTTTCCATAATGGAAAGAAGTCATTCAAACGATGGTACGGATAGGAGTCTATCATAGGACATGTACTTGAGAAAAGTTACTTGATGATGCCGTTACACCCAACTAGTCCGGGATGACTGCAAGTATATACATTACTACCATCTATCTACTCCGTGTAACGAGCTGGTCTTGCCCATTGTTATTAATTTAGCTCCAATACCTGGTGTTTTCGAATCTGTACCTTTGTGGTATTCCGCTTGTTGCGTCGCCTGTAAGTCTGGTGCATTGCCGGTACCTCTTGAGAGTCAGCATGTCTCCTCGTGAGTTGTAGAGCTACAAGGATTTTGTTCATTCTTAACTTCGGTAGTATTTAGTTACAACATTTATGTGATAGTACAGTGGCGAACAAATAACGAACGGAAATTCTTCTATCATGATCAAGTCTTATGCATTCATGCTCTTAAATTCTTTCGTAAAGTCATCCATGGCATCCAACGTGCTCAAGAAATGCTTGAAGGCAAGCTTCTCTCCGCGACCCACAGCCAACGACTGTGCTGTCCTCGCAGCATTCTTGATCTGCCTGCCATTTACGTCCCGCTTCGCCAGTTCCTGGATCTGCTGCGGAGTGATATCCGCCGATGCCCCAACCTTGCCAATGAAAGCAGCCCAGACCTGTATCTTGGACTCGAGGGGCAGCTCGTGGAAATGCAGCGCAACGTGGATACGCGACAAGAAGGCCTCGTCGAATGCCTTGACGCGATTGGTGGTCAAGAAGAGGATGCCCCGATAGTACTCGACATGACGCAAGCTAAAAAGACAGTCAAAATTGCGGTAGAAGAACGAGAGCCAACAGAACTTACAAGACAGCGACCATGGCATTCCGTACGAGATCGTGGAGAGAACGTTGCTCGAGGTAAACATCAGCCTCATCGATCAGGACGATGGCTTTCCACGTCGTAGCGACCTCAAACACGCGTTCGAGAGCCATATCAAGACTATTCGCATCCGTGCCCAAATCACCAGCGCCGACAAGGTACAAGGGTCTCTTGACATGTTCGCTAGTCGCTTCGGCAGAGAAGGTTTTACCTGCAAGGGAAAACAATTAGATGTTTTCAAATGAGTATTGGCACCACCGAACTGACCGACTCCTGGAGGACCAAACAAGTTGATAACGAGACCATGTCCTTTGCCCTTGATGAAGTCATCGAACCCGAGCTCACGATGATGCGCCTCAACAAGAGATTGCAAGAGGTCCTTGCGGTCCGTTGGAAGAACAAGATTGGAAAAGGCATCCTTGTTCCATTCCACGTCGGAGATCTTCTCAACATCGAACTCCACTGCAGGCCGAATTAGCTTCAACACAGGGCTCAAAGACACGACATACACCAGAGTTTGTCAGAAAGACTGAATCCGAAAACCACAGTGGGTGCCAGCATGAGTTCTTCATCTGTCAGTTCGACATCGTTTGTGCTTTCCTCGTCACGGAGGTGGGAATCCACAAGGACGCCTTCAAAAATATTATTCAGGACTAACGAGACGTGCAGGATGTGCGGTCGCTTACCATTGGCATATTGACCTGGTATTGGTATTGGTACCGGTACAAGCACTGGTGCCGGGTCCATAAGGTTTCTGTAAGGATCCAGCTGCGGAGCCTCCTCTGTTTTGGATACAGCGGTAGGATACTTATAATTAGGATTGAAACGTCGGAAAGAAGCTGAAGACATTAGTTAGCAGTCAAGCTGGGCCGTGAGCAAGATATCATCCTACCACGATCGACCATGATCCTTCCCTTGACCTAAAAACAGAATAACGTCAGAACGCATTCTGCTACGCCCAGAGAAAACATGGAAGTACGAACATTGTGCCTCAACAGCCTATTATCTCCGCACTTCAACGCTGCGATACCATTGAACTGCATGTGATGGATCCCCCGAAGATCAGACCATTTCTTGCTTCGCTGCATCACCATCTCCTTCAACTTGGCAGAGTCAGGATGGAACCTAATAGGATAGGCATCCAACGAGTCGATCTTCACGGTCCCTTTGAACTTCTTGATGAGAATCTGCGTGGTGACCTTCGATACCCCTACGGTCTGGGTGAGAGGCCGGTCTACAAGATCCATGCTCACGCAGCTGAGCTGGTAGCACCGCATGGCCTCCACGTTCGTACTCACGGCCGACTCCAGCCTGAACAAACGCGGCGCGCCGGTGATAGCACAGCGCGTGACAAGGATCGAGCGCGGTACGAGGATAGAGTAGAGGAGGTCCCAGGTTATCTCACCATGGGATTTCAGCTTGTTGATGGTACGAATGGTGTTCTGATAATCGGAATGGATGGAAGAAAGAAGGAGGTCAACGGAGGAAAGGACATATGAATCGAGCTGGGTCTGAGGCTTCTTCGAGGCAAGATGATCGCGGTATTCCTTGAACTCGTCGAGGTATGTTAAGAAGACCTCGGGGTCAAGCTATAGACAGAGGTTCATATCTGAGGATCGTATAGGACTAACGAAAGCACGTACCTCCAAGGGATCAGAGTTCCAAGAAATTCCGGGCCACGACTGAATGACATCCTTGCACGCTTTCAAGATGTACTCGCTCTTGATAACAACTTTGAAGGTTGGCTCCAGCACAGCAATCAGATCTTCACGGAGGGGGAGCTTGCGCACGATGCTTAAGGAAAAGTCCATGAGTCAAAGGCACCGTTAACCTCACAGGGAACATACACGAAGCTGAAATCCTTCCAAGGGTCATTGTCTCCCGACCGCACCAAGGGAACACTTTCGACAGCGACCTTTGAACTTGTATTCTGCAGAATCAAAAACAAGCACTTTAGCGCGCTGACCCCGGATCGTAATAGAACACTGCATACCCTATACTTCCAGCTCTTTGACCACCGACTATAGTAATGGTCGACGCGCTTGATCTTCAACGCAGGCGGCGTCAACGGCTCGTCGTCGTCCTTGATAGTCGAAACCTTCGACTCGGTCTCCATATCCCTCGACGACCCTTCGGAAGCCTTCATCAGAGAGGAAAATCGACGATGCATGATCACGAAGGGAGTAGGGGGAGTTGGGGAGATAGAGTTTTAGCGCTTGTTAACGGCTACATTTATATTCGCATGCGCGCGGGAGCGTACAATGCTCATTGTGACTCCTAGTTGATAGGAAAGGGTCCAATGCGGTGCATCATCGTGACTGGGAGAAATCGAGGGTAGCTCCTGAATGCCATAAAGCGGATGGTGAACCGGTGACCCTCTACACAGCAGCCAATGGCAAGTATTGCTCGACTCGAAAAGAGCGCTTAGCTCCCGCCATGTGATGATCAGTTAACAGCATTTCAGTGATCGCCGTTATATGGGGCCGTGTCCGATGACATGTCCATTGAACGGCGTAGCTATTGGGCTGATAACCCGCAAAGTCGGAAGGCCCGTATCATCCGCGCTTACATAGAAGATATCTGGATTTCGAAGCCCAGGTGCCCAAGCGGAGATGGACATTGATAGTGCTAATGATAACCAATGTCATATTCCAGCAGATGAGACGAGAATGTAGGTATTTTCGCCCTTAGAAGAAACCATTCACGTACTTGGTGACCGATGGGGACCTTTCGAGACTTGCCCCGAGGCAAGGATAGTCTCATCGGAAAAGATTATAACCAATGGTCTCAAGTGAGATACATATCACGGGCCTGGGCAAGTGGCGGCTGATGCTGATAAAATTGTGAGGTTTCTGGAACGCTGACCCGGTGAAGAGTGTAGACTGAAGCTGTGCGATTACACCTTCTCGACGTTGGTCTCAGCATTGGAACCGTTTATTTAAGGGTAAGGATGTCTAGGAAGGACGCCGAGGTCAGCCCAAGCCAATTCAAAGGCACCGAGCATTCAAATATTCATTACTGACCTGCAACATCGTAACAGACACATAGATTATGTAACATGGCGTTTTCGAAAAAGTGTTCTTCGCCCGAACTGCATTATTTTAGAACAGCATTCCTTGGCGTAGAAAGAATTGCCTGCCTGGAGCACAAATTGGAAGATAGATACCCCCGGAAAGCAAATACGTACTTGGAGCGTGGACGTCCACCCTTGATAGCTATTTATCGTCAGGCAGCGCGCTTATCACGCTGAATGAGCACTCACTGCAGGCTATATGTCACACCCGCTCGTAGGACCGTGGTGTCCTTCGAAATCAATAATGGACCAAAGTGTTGCCTCGCCGTTCACGCTACTACTGCATAGTACCGCTTCTGACATCCGATTGGTCCATTCGTAACCGGAAAGGGCACCGACACTGGCCGTCGCGTTCTGCATCTTGTATCGCTTTGACACCTGTGCAAGGAGTTCTGAGATTTGCGAAACACAATTAGGGCTTATTCATACGAACCTTCCGCTAAATTTTTCCATTCAGCCTTGTTTCGTCGCTCTTGTTTCCGACCATCACTGTCCTAAGTAGGCGCCTTGTTAGATCTAAAGTCATTGACTTAACGGAGACTTCAGATGAGATAACGGAATCCGTTTGGTAAAGACATACATAACATGCTCAAGCCCTCCTTGCCAGTGTGAGATATTAAGATCCTGCCCTCCCTCAGAAGCTCCCACACATGCAATTTCTTCTATCGTTGCAACGGAGGAAGCAGTAGAAACCAGCGGCGTAATGGAACATTGTCGATATCCAGGTGTGGTGGTGGTAAGAAAAAGAAAAAGAATAGACATTTCGGCAACTGCCGGTCTTGCGATATGGCCGACAACTCGGTCCGATCCAACCGTGACCTTTATTTACTGTGACTTCGAACTAGAAGTGCTGTTTCTCTTTATACGTTTCGAATTTACATATACCGCTGTTATCGTCATAGCGACTACTACTTCAGTAGAAAGTGCCCTCGGGAGTTCGGCCTGAATTTGGCAGGTTATGCCGATTGAGCACTGTGACCATCAGTGCCATTTCTAAAACAGTGGCCCTGGACTTATTCTTCAATAAAGCAAAGAGAACTGCTCAGAATTTTACGGGTCCGAGAAGTCCGTCGCGGTCATCGTTCTGTCAATTGTGATAGGCAAAGATGTAGCAAATACTATTAAATTTCCAATAGGGCGCGTCTTGCCCACGTGATCCTTAGGGCCGGTAGACGTGATTTTACATTTGATTACCCTCCAGCCTCTAGACTCCTGCTTCCACAACGCCTCGCTTGGGCCTAGTAGTGAATCCACGTTTGTCCCCGGTAAGCCTGGGCAACTCGATGCCTATTACAAATTCTGATCATGCTATTGCCAGAGTGAACCATGAATCTCATTAATCGCCTTCCACCAGAACTACTCGCAGAGATCTTCGAGCGAACAATCCCAACTGGTAGCTCAAATTGGTTCATGGATATTTGGGAAGCCCCTTGGACAATCGGTCAGGTGTCCAGCTCCTGGAGAAGACTTGTGCTATCACTTCCTTACGTCTGGTCCTCCATTTCGGTCAACACATACCGCAAATACACTGTCCCAAAGTTAAAAGCAGCATTGACTCGTTCCAGAACGGCCCCCCTCACGATTCGTCTCTTTCTGTCCTTGACGAGTACCGAGCAAATGAAGGAGGTGTATCAGATTCTCTGTAACGAGCGTCATCGCTGGAAGAGCATCCGCATCACCTTCCAAAGGCTTTCCCTCGTCACAGCTGAACAATTCCATCCACTGCTTGCTTCTGGAGCCGATTATCCCATTCTCGAGTCATTTCACTTGGTAATGAGCGTCAATTTACCCGACCGGTTCCTCGATAGGGCCCCCATGTTACATGAAGTTAAGATGGCGAGGATGGTGCAATTGCAAACAAATGCCCTCCCTTGGTCTCGAATTACTAAATTCATTACTACCATTCTCGGTATCGAACAACTGTTCATTATCCTTCGTGAATCACCGCAGCTTCACACTCTCGAAGTCACTGATACTTATCGTGAGATATACTCTATCCATCCTCTTGTCCACGCGTCGTTGACTACATTTGGGATCCCGGTTATATCATCATTCCCTTTTTTGACACTCCCCGCTCTCGCCAATCTCTATGTTCGTTACCCTTTGGACAAGAACGACGCAGACATCTTTTCAGCATTTGTCAGTCGCTCCAACTGTCCTCTCGAATCACTGCGTTTCTCCTTCACAACCTTCCCCGTGTCCCTCATTGATACAATTGCGAGTTTACCAACTCTGCGAGAACTCCACACCGCGTTCTTCGATGGGGACGTAACGCCGCTTTTGTCGGCCCTGAGCACCCCGTCACTGATCCTTCCCAGACTGGAAGACCTGGAGCTTAATCAGACTCATAAGACATTTGGTCCCCTTCGTTTGCGGACGGTGGTTGATTTGATCTCATATCGCTGCGAGCATACACCTCTGCGGTGCGTCATAACGGAGAGTAAAATGATCTTGCCGAAACGACCGCAAGCGCAAGCTCCTCTTCTGGCTGCTTTACGAGAGCTACAACGGAGAGGACTTGTCATGAAAATTCTAGAGTAAGATCAACATCCTTGCGATGTGTTTGATGAAACAACCGTCACTGTTGCGAGGGCAGTATACCCCTGGGTCCTTTCGTTCTCTATGATCATAGTTGATAGTGCTCGCGCAGGGTGAGTTGGAAATATTGGTACTCGAATGTATATACAAAAAATCTTATTTGCGAGTTAGTAAACAAAAGGATAGGTATTTGCCGTAATCTGTGCCAAGGTCAAAGATAAGCACTCTCTGCTGCACTGGCAGCATACTGGCTTACTGTGCAAGGGAACGCAGAGTCGTTGCCGTTCCAGGTACAGGCATCCTTGTTTTCCGTCGAGGATGAGAATTCCACGTCGAATTGCTCCGATTGTCGTGACGGTCACTTCACTAGCCCATCTATACATTACCCAAGAGATTCGCGATTTGCGGGTATACACGCGAGGTCCTTCGCTAAGTGGCCCACGGATACCCAGGACAGCCACTGGCTTGCTCTATGTGTCTTGCTTCGCGCGGTGCGCGTCAAGCCTACGCGTGCATGTGGACCGTCTGACACACCAGTTGATCTCGCTTAGCTATAAATCGAAGTCAATTAACGTAGCAATTTGGATCCTTTTCAAGGTTGTGGTAGAGCTTTTCCCGCCAAGCACAAGAAGTCTAGAACATATCCGGGTCCGAACCCGAACCCGAATCCGAATCAAAGAACCGCTCGGAAGATGTAGTCGTGTTTAAAGAGCTACTCCGAGCGGTCCTATCTTTCAGCATGAGTTCTCATGTACTACCTCTTCTACGTGTCGCTGTTTTTCCTTCTCTTTATTTCTGTCCAGGCTGGCATGCCCGACAAGGTCTATGGCGTCAACCTAGGGTCCTGGTGCGCTTCATCAGTATTAAAATAAATGTCAGTTCATCTCACTCCTTCGTAGGCTTCTTCTCGAGTCTTGGATGTTACCAGAAGGTGCGTTTTTTTTGTATTGATTAAATCCATGCTGATCTCAGTCCACAGAGTGGACACGTATGGGTGGCGAACTATGCGATGATTGCACCCAGTGTATCTCCGCGGAATTGTACAGGCTTTTCTCCTTGGTTATTCCACTTCAGTAAGCCTCACGCATCACTCCGCCAGCGAATTCGCTCGTGCATACCCTGACACTGTAGATGAGACATTCAACACGCATTGGTGGGTGCCATTTTCACTTGTCTGAGATAGCATTAACCTTTTTTCGGGACAGGTCTTCGTGGTTCAACCAAGATGATGTCCGTGAGCTCGCAGAAGTGGGAATAAACACCGTTCGCATTCCGGTAGGACACCTCCTTGCGTGTTATCGCTGTGCTAACCGCGCCCTTCGAGATTAGCTGGGCTATTGGATCATCGAGGCTCTTGTCGATCGCCAGACCGAGTTCTATCCGCGAGGAGGTATACACCACCTTGTGCGTTACCAGAGATTCTTTCTGAGGCTATCGTGACCAAGTGCAAGTAGAAACGAGGCTTAAAACAACTGAAGGACGCTGGTATCGCATCGATTCTTGATCATCATGGGCTTCCAGGTGTTCAGAGTGCAAATCATACGTTCACGGGAAGGTTCGTCATCTGAGTGAACTGTTCCATATGATCCTAAACATTATTTAGGTGTACACCGGAAGTGGAGTTCTTCGTAAGTTACCTTCTTTTCCGAAGAGATGCTCTAGAAACTCAGGGATCTTTACAAGACTGAATATAATTATCATCGCGCCCTCGTCTGGACAGCCGTTATGACCACTCTTTCCCATCTCGATCCCGACTTCAGCAACGTCTTTGCCATCGAAGCCGCGAACGAGCCCACCAGGGATGCCACTCAGACCCCGGGATACGGCGATTGTACGTGTGAAGCGTCTTTGTATTTTCCGTCCTAAAATCTGCTATGACCAGTCCAGAAGAATTTCGTTCAGGTGGTGCGAGCAGTCGAACTCACTTTGGGCATAGATGTCCCTTGGTCGGTGTCCAACATGACCATCACGGAGACGGCCAACTTCACAGCAGCTTTGGAGGACGCCGCTTCTTCTTTGCCGGCTTTGAACTCTGAAGTTCGGTCTGCCCTCCTGGATGCAGTACCCATCCTCGTCGAACTTGGTTCGGAGCTCGTGTTGGACGATATGACACACTCCTTCAGCTCCCACTACAGCCGTGAGCCCTTGTACACAAGGTCTGTCTCTTTTGTAACGAAACACAGATGGTTCACAAACAGCGGGTCAGTTTTATGGACATGAACTGGCAATACAACAATCCCTCTAACCCAAGAGATGCACAAATCGGACCTCAATTTTATGACGATCATTTGTACTATCAGTGAGTCGAACGCTCCGGGTGTTTTTCTTTTTGCTGTCTTCATAGATATTTTAGATCCGGGGTGAGTTATCCTTACTCTTGTTGTTTTATATGACTTTGGAGCATGCAATAAAGAATGCAGATGAGCAGGCGCATATGGATAGCATTTGCAGTAAGCTACACAATTGGAAGATCCATGGATACCTGTTTAACCATGGAGTAGACCTTCCTTTCCTCGAAGATGATGCTGCATTTGGTAACAGTCCGGTTGTATTTGGAGGTTCGCTACAGGGTTCAGCTACTAGTATGCATTCTTCTCAATCTTTCTTCCAGAATGGTCTTTGATAACGCAATTCACTCCTACGGACGATTTCCTCTACAAATGGGCGGATGCTCAGAAACTAGCCTTTACGAAAGGCGCCGGTTGGATCGTGAGTTCCTGCTCTCTCGCTCTCGCTTTCCTTTTGTGATTGCTTTCCCGCCCCTTCCAGTTCTGGAATTTCAAGGTAGAGATATCAACTCAGGCTGGTGATCTCGCCAAGCAATGGTCAGTGTCTTCGAATCACGAAAGTGCGTCGCTGACATCATATCCTATAGGTCATATTTGGAAGGCGTGAAACGAGGCTACTTCACCCGCGATCCGTCGAAATTAAACGATACACACGTCTGTGATAGTTACATCCAATGATGCTTTCCCCTTCTTTTAATTTCAGCTGTTACGTTTCGAAGTTATAGTACTTGGGCGATATTCACTGAATGAAATGAAAGCGAGTTTCGAGAATGTCCCACAAGGAACATCCCCCGGGATCGCGGCCTGATGGTGTTGATAATTTGTGTCTTCTCTTCCCACGACGATGATGCATTCAATTCACCATGCATTTTGAATAAGGCTTTCTCAAAAGTGCCTACATATTCCTTCGGCCGGATAGATTACATCGGAATACTACACTACATGACATGCAAAGGCTCTTAGGCTCCGGCGAGCGAACATCCCCAGTCAAGAACTAGTTTAGTTCCTTTGAGGGCATATAACCGCAAGCCTCTTCCTTCGACGTTAGATGACATAACGATGAATTTATCGTCAAGCGCATAACAAAGGAAAACAACCAATCTCATATATTCCTTACCAGAAATCTCTCAAACAACTTGACACGCTCGCAGAATGAGATTTTTCACCAGGCGAATCTAATGCATATTCAAAGTACCAGTCGGTCAAGCTCACGCTCGCGTGAGAGCCGGCAACGACGTCATCGGGATCCACTACACTGTCCATCCCAACGCTTATTCCGAATCCACAAGAAAGATGTCGAATTGACTTTGTGATACTAGAAATCAAAGTGGCATACTGAGGACATCTCTGCCATTCCTACCAAAAAAGAGATGTCAGTCGCCTGTCAGAACAACCAAGGATGCTGATCTTACTCTAAAATTTTAATGACAAGATCTTTCCCTCGTAGCTCTCGCAAAGCAGCCAGATGAGGAGCCTGCGCTTGTGGTCGTTTCGGCAAGACCTTCTTGCTCTCCATCATGAGGTACCGCAGAGGTGTATTCTCGAGCCGATACGAGGCTAAGGTAACGACCGTCCGCAAATTCAGGGTACCAAACGCTTGATTAAGCTCAAGGTCTTCTAGTTTGGGAAGGATCAGCGGCGGGGTGCTAAAGGCGGACAAAAGCGGCGTTACGTCCCCATCGAAGAACGCGGTGTGGAGTTCTCGTAGATCTGGCAGCGTTGCAAAGGTGTCAACAAGAGACACAGAGAACGCCGCGAAGGGGAAACGCAGTGATTCGAGAGGACAGCCTGACTGACTGACAAATGCGGAGAAGTTGTCTGCGTCATTCTTGTCTACGATGTTATTGACATAGAGATCGGTGAGAGCGGGGAGTGTCAAAAAAGGGAAGGATGATATGTCCGGAACCTCAAATGTAGCTAAAGACGTGTGGAGAAGGGGATAAGAATTCGCTGCGGGGGGTGCGTGTGTTCCGCGGTAACTTTCGATTTCAAGAGTTCGGAGCTGGGGAGATTCACGAAGGATAATGAACTGTTGTTCAACAGTGATAGTGGAGGTGGTGAATGTGGTAATTTGAGACCAAGGAAGGTCACTCGTAAACAAGGGCCTCATCCGGATGTAGTGCAGCATGGGCGCCCTATCGAAGAACCCGGCGGGTAGGGCTACGCGGAAAGGGACTTCCATTGCCAAGTCAAACGACTCGAGAATGGGATAGTCGGCTGGAGCAAGCAGTGAAACGAATGACTCAGCTGCGCTGCTGTAACTTTCGAGGGTGATACTGATGCTCTTCCAGCGATGACGCTCGTCGCAGAGAATCAGATACAATTCCGTCATCTGGTCAACCGTCATGAAAGAAAGATAGAGACGAAGAGTGAGAGGCGCCGTTCCGGAACGAGTCAATGCCGCTTTCAACATCTGGACGGTGTGCTCGTGGTAATCGTCGACCGAAAGGGAGGACCAAAGAGAAGGAAGGGATAGAGCAAGTTTTCTCCAGGTCCTGGAAACATGGCCGAGGATCCAAGGGGCTTCCCTGGTGCTAGTCAGACAACTTGAGTGACCGGTTGGGACTGTTCGCTCGAAGACCTCTGCGAGCAGTTCTAACGGAAGGCGACGGATTGGACTGCCTTCCGTCATGGCACTCTAGCAATACCACCATTAGAATTTACGATAGATATCATGGTGGCAAGGCTTACTGAAGAAAAACCCTGATTTATTATCAGGGGCAATGGAGAGGAGTGAAAGCAGGAGAGAGAAAATAAAAATTTTAACTACCTGCCCTAAAGCCTCCTATGGTTCACGTGGGTACCAATGGAAAGACTGACTAGAGTAATTGTTCGTATTCATAGGGAGTTCTCGTTTTTTTCTTCACTGGAAAATACCCCCGGGGCCGACGGAAAATAGAGGTGCTAGCAGTCACTGATTCACAGAACCGTCCTGTATTTACCGATATGCTGTCAATGTAGCAGCTACTCCTTGACACATATGCGCAGAGCATTTCGTATATTACAAACCCGCATATATGATTTTCCGTATTCGAATACCAATCAAGGGGACGAGCATCGCGCTCTGAAATCATCTGGTGATGACCTCTTCTAGTCTAAATTGAAACAGATCCAAGATTGACGAGTATGCGCACAAGGATAAGTTCCTCGAAAGTATGGTATTCGATGTATTATACGAAGGTATATCTAAGCAGTATTAAAGGATATTGAGGGGGTACGGTACGAACTCTCACGAATCATCAACATGATCAGCCGATTTCAAAGGATGTCCCTCGGGGAAAATGCCCACAAACTCAGTCGCTCGTGCAGCCCTCTCCGCAAACGGTCTCTCAAGCGTCGGCTTGAAGATATCAACAAAGGCTTCGACGTGTTGCACATCATGACTAACAGAGAAAGCTTTGTAAGAAACCCAAGGCCAAAATCAATGATAGTAAATGCTCACTGGAATATCAAATGCTCAACCATCTCGTGAAGCGTCCGATAGTCACTCTCACAAGGAAGGTCCACACAGTGCGGGCTCACAGAATCGCTACCATCTTCTGCAGGTTCATCCACCATTTCCCAGTCCTCTGACCACGATTCGATGAGCTGGATGCAAGACTCCGGCGCATCTGTCTCTCGGTAATGTTTCGTGAACAGGTGTTCCACCTACGCGTCTCATTTATCAGCAGATGTAAGAGCCAGATAGGTAGAAGCAACACGAACAAGTTTCCTCCACCCATACAGCTTGAAGTGTAGGAACCTATGCGCAGGGTGCGTATCCTCGCTAAGCTCAGGCGGGCATTTGCCACATTTGAACTGTACATCTTCCAGTGCAGAATCCATATCCTGCGCTGTCGTCTCCTTGGGGTCCTTCCCTACCAACAAGATCACGTCCTTGATCACCTTACGAAAATCCTCGTCGGCGGCCAGCTGGTTCGTACTCCACGCCTGTCGAACGCGACCACCCTCTGTCATCCGCAGAGGTTCCTGGGACTGGAAATCATAATCGAGATGGAGGCAGCGATGCGACATGTTGTCGGGGTAGAATAACGGTGTTACCCATTTTGGGTGGTCGTTCTTTTTTCGTTTGTTGATCTGACGGGCGAATATGGTGCAGTGTTTGCAGTAAAATGCGTTACAGGCGAGCTTGCATTGTGACGCCTTTTCCTCCTCAGATAAGGGGGAATCTAGGCCAAAGGTGTGCTCGATAACGCGTCGTTCAACCGATGCCTGGAACGCGGCGAAGATGTTGGGGAGCTGCTTTACGATGGAATCAAAGGACGCTGCGTCCACGCTAATCTTCGACGGCTGGTAGACTACTTGACGAACACAGTCCAACGCAAGGAAATCGACCACCGAAGGTGTGACGGTGAAAAGAGGAAGCGTTTTCTTATAGTTTCTGAGGATGTCAATGGCGATTTTCTTCCGGGATTGAACTACTTTTTGTCGTGTCCGAGCCTTTCGGTGAGTTTTCATCTTGTCGAGATACTGTATCAGCTCAGGCTTTATGTTGTTCCAAACTGCAGGACGGCTGTTAGGTCGGCTCGGGCATTAAGATAGAACGCAACGCACCTTTCTCCGTCAAAGGACGCGCTTGTCTCACTAAAGAATGCTTCGCTAGCGGAACATCAGGCGACTGGATATTTCGTATCTCCTTCCCATATCCAAGTTCGGTCAGTTTTTGAACGATGCTGAAGGGTCGTGAGTATACTCATGATAACAACAACATTGAAACACCAACGCTTGTGAGCGCTCTTCTTTCAAGTTTTCCAGCTCCCTAGACCTCTTCAACGTCTGAGCAGCGTACCAGTCGATACTCATTCTCACATGCTGCATAGTTAGATCAATCACTGCTTATAACGTAGTGCTGACTCCAGAGAAACTCACATCGCTGAGGATCGCCACCAACGTCTTGCGTTCCAGGATATATATATCTCGTTCTTCCTGGCGTTGAAAAGATAGTAGCTTTTGCATAATATAGTCGAAATCGCGACGGAGGCACGTCGGTTCAATACCGTCGTTGCCATGTTCTGAATGCAGGGTTCTTAAGCCAGGTTCTTTTTGACCGAAGGAGACACACGTACTCATCCAGGCGGTGAGAATCAACTGCAGAATAGAACAAAGCTTCATATCTCCCGGTTCGCGTTGCATACTAGACTCAAGCTCTGTTTCGCCGACAGTGCTAGACGGACTTCAGCGTCATGCAATGTAATAGCAAGTCACGGTGCTTACTGGGTCTTGAGACATGCGGAGCAGATACGAGTCATCAGAGGAATATTTGGAGACCTAACAGTAGATGTCCAGCAGAACTGAAGCTGGCGTCAAATATCTGTGCAAGGAAGGAAAGCAAAAGGTACAGACTTGGCAGGTGTTGACCAAAAGGAGGCTGACCCAGGCCGGTTCAGACATGCCTATAGGCGCCCCGGGGAAGCCGTCAACATTTTCAATGGCATCCCGCCAGACAGTCACCGATGTCTTGCTCATCAAGACGCGTCGAAAAGTCTTGGAGAGACGCGCCAAATGCAGCAGGTCCAAGGGGTCAAGCAGCGCGAATATCTATTACTATACGTTAAAAGGGTAAAGAAAAAAGAGACCGAGAAGTACCAGAAAAATAATGTCGAGCGGCATGTCCACCAGTGCTGCCAATGCTCCTTTCAACCGTCGCTTCGACCTGGGGCGCTGTTTATCCTCTTTCACATCTTGGTGTCCTTCGGGAGGCGCATTCTCTTTTATCCCTGGACATAGTTTGCGTTTCTTGTATGAGTTGAAGTCATCCATGTATACAGAGTATCGGCGGACGATGCAGATGATGGGAGGAAGTGGAAGAAAATGTAACGATTTGAAATGGCCAGACGCGTCATGCACGTGAGCTCTAGGGCAGGCTCTCAGAGTATTTTAAATTGAGACGGAACTTGGACGGAACAGCCGCGTTGTGTCACCTTCGAGTCTTGGACAAGGTCTTGGATGAAGCGCGTAATAATTACCTCCTCGTTGCAGTACGACTTCTCTGAATGATATTCTACATTTGTTGCGCGTTTCGAACGCATTTTTGACGCGTTTGTTACAAGAGCGATCAAGATTCACATATGCCGAGAGGTTTAGGAAGGATGATAGAATGAAAGCATGGTCATAAAGCATAATACAGTGAGTGCAGCATACTGAACATTTTGACAACCTCAATTCCGACAAAGTCCAAGATTCCTTTAGTCAAGCAAATTTCCACGCATCATCTGGATAGCGATTTCCCTTTCGCCTTTCAGTCTCTCAAGGACGTCATCAACGACTGTAATGGAGCGTATAAGCTCAAAATTCGGTGTCGGAATTTTAGGCAAGACTAACCTTCAAGGAATCGGGCACGTTGTGCCCCCAAAATGGACCATGTCGCTTTTTCTTCTTCTGAGAAGTGCTCCCCGAATCTCTGGAACGCCTCCTCCACGGGCATCCACTCTTTTGCAACAGGATCAACGAGATAGTGAGGAAACTGCCAGTCAGGCACGCCATTCTTGTTCGCTTCTTGCCACTGCTCGACTATCCATTGAAGTAAATAAAAATTGCACGCGTACTGTTATCAAAAGGAAGCTCACCAAGATGTACTAAGCGACAGACTTTGGCGAAATACTGCTGTGGGGCCTCTTTTGGTGCCCCAGGAAGTGCAACGATGGTGGCAGAGCCTGAGGACTGCGAACTCGATGTCGAGGGTGCCGGTGATGGGGTTGGTACCGGTGGTGGTGGCATCTGAGGGGGACCGACAGCGTACACAACAGGATTTCCATAGAAGTCATAGCCGTAGGTGACCGGGTAGGCTGGGTGGTAGTAGACTTGGCCGTAGGGGTTCATTTTTCGTGGTATCCTTTGAGTGAGCAGGGGGAAGATGGTGTTGAGGAGCCGCGCATATCAGCTCTTATATGGGGCAAAGAAAGCCAATGTGAAACAATGAAGATTCTTTTGATTGTGACTTGAAAATTGTGTCCGGTAAACATCTGCTATTAAAGACCCTTGTATGCCGGTAATAGTCCGCCCATTGTCGTTTTTGGACATGAACGTACAAAGATGCCACCCAATATTCGGACAATTCATGTCGTCGTGCTTTGGTGGCATGTGAGTTGCAGGCAACCATAGTAAAAGACACCAATGCATTGACCGGTACACCAAAGACCATATTGATACATGTCATTCAAAGCTGCTTCTCCAGCGCAATCACTTTCTCCAAAGCCGTATAATGCTTGCTTCCTACAAAAGCATCTTCCCCGACCGCCTTCAATGGTGAACGCACAACATTACTCCCATACCCAAAATTCTTCGCTACAACCGTCTTGATCGCAGAAAGCGACCCAAGTTTCGTTTTTGCCCAATCAGCATGCGCGATATCCGTCTGCAGCTTCAGTGCCTCGTCCACCTTACCCTCTTTGAACAGATTATACAGCTTGACGTGGAGCTTTGGGATGATATTCGGTGACGCTGCCATCGTTCCAGCGCATCCAGATATCAGTCCATGGAGCATGCAGTCTGTCGTTGACGTGTATATCCCGAATTCGGAGGGAGAGAAAATAGACGCGAGCCTGTGAAGCTTACCCATTTCACCGCAAGCAACTTTAACGCCTACGATGTTGCGGTGCTTCGCCAATTCTTCGATCGCGTCAGAGTCGAGGTTCAAGCCATTCGTTACAGTCGGGAAATTGTAGATAATGATGGGAATGGGCGATTTATCTGCAATCTACATAGAATGGGACTATTGTAAGCAACACGGTAATATTTAGACCTATATGTACGCCTACCTCTTGATAGGAAGTGATAGCAGACTCAGGTGTGATCTTCAAGGGCCAGGGAACAGGAGCCAAGACTAGCGCGTACGACGCGCCAGAATCTCCTGCCTCCTTGCATAGCTGGACCGTCACTTTGGTGGACGGTGCGCTAGCACCAGCGATGACAGGAATATTATTAAACCCGTTCTGGTCCAACGTCTCGCGGGTAATCCTGATGACCTCGCGCCGCTCAACCTCAGAGAGCAGCTGAGCCTCCCCGTTATCTCCCTGCACGAGTATACCAGCAACACCTCCCTAGAGAGAAAGGGGAGAGCTAAATATCACGTACAACACATACTGGGTTTTGGTACCTGGGCTAATCTCAGTGTATGAGCTTCGATAGCGTCGCGATCGAAATCCTCATTCTGTGCCATGAAAAGGACGGCGGCGACGTGACATCCAGGGGGCGGTGGATGGGCCATGGTGGTCTCAGTCATGAATATTTGATGCATCATTGCGGATCGGTTCAATGGTTGCGGAAGCCCGAAAGCGGCACGTGCAGCGGAGCAACCACGTTCCGAGGAGGGCCTTCACTCAAGTCCTACCGCAGACTTAGGAAGTCTTGTGGGAAAGGTAACCCGTCGTCATTCAATTTCTTTGCATGAATCTGATGGTGCTGTTTGGGTGCTGTTCGAGAGCTAGGAATATCACCGTTGGTTATGACATAACGATAAAGCTTTAAGTCATGCTACAGACTCGTTGCGTGAGTTACTCTGGTTCTAATCACATTCCTCCGTGCATTTGGAGCAAATCCGAAACC
This sequence comes from Armillaria borealis, assembly GCA_030435635.1. Taxonomy (NCBI): domain Eukaryota; kingdom Fungi; phylum Basidiomycota; class Agaricomycetes; order Agaricales; family Physalacriaceae; genus Armillaria; species Armillaria borealis. The sequence goes on along the minus strand of JAUEPT010000025.1, from coordinate 471,427 downwards.
GGATTCGAGGCCATTTGTCACGGAATGAATCCCTAGATAGCTTGTAAAGATGAATGTCGATGGATAGTCCTTACGCAAAGAAATCTGTGACCTCGAATAACCTTGAACGATGAGCCTGCATGACCTCATCTGAATGATTATGTGAACGTCAGCTGTTATTCTGCCTTCTCAGAAGTCGTTTTCTTTACCTCGAACAAAGCGTAGCAACAAACAAACACGACTGATCGACGAGGGTCGAGGTACTTAGGGGGTGACCGCTGTGATAGCCGCATATATCTTGCGGATCGGAACACATTTCCTTTCGCGGAGGCTCGAAGATAGCACCTCGATATCCTGTGTTGATCCTGTGAGAGAAAGCATGCTGCTAGTCCGATCCGGAGGGTATTTAAAGCTTCCCTAGACTGATAAATTTCGTCAGCTTGCTGCTCTCGTCAGGCTACAAGAAAGTACACACCCTGTAACAAATCACTCCGGACCGCTATGCGCTGGCATCCAGTCCTCTTAATGTCAATAATCGCATCGTTGATGCTTGTTGGAGCTTTCCCAAGCCTCGTGGGTCGCCCGCAGCAGTCTTATATAGGACAGGCAACTGACAAGGAACGAAGGGGCTCGGAAGGCGCACCAGAACTTGGGCACGAGATATAGAGGTGAGAACGTCGGGAAGGATAGTGTCCTTGCTCTAAAGTCGAGGCTTTCATCGATTCGCAGCAAAACAGTAGCAGCACTGGAACAGCGCGCCTCCAGGCGAGTCCAGTAGTATGGCTTAGAGCTGGGACATTGCGCCGTGGATCAGAGGTTAACCTAAAGGTAAGAAGTACTGAAGATCTCTGTACGTTGATTCGCATACCAACGTACACGCAGATCACAGGGGATCTGAAAAACCGCTTCTGGCATCGCGAGGTGACTGATTGTTCTACCTCATGGCCAGCTCACACCAAACCATCAACAGGCGCTAAACGAGACGAATGGTATTCCTGGGTGGCGCGTTGTCGAATAATTTCTGAGGTATAATTGCCAAGCGTCCCATCGTAATACTGGTAAAGACGGCGTAGATTCGCCGCGTAGGATCTTGGCACGGTCTCGCTAGACACAGAACGACCGGTAGAGGAGTCGTGTATTCTCTTGGCTCGGCAAAGACCTGTGCGGATTGTGCAAATATTAGTGTGCAAATCTTAGCAGTAGTAACTTACGGCCCGTGGTCCTGTAGGACGGTAATTAGTAAGCCTTTTTTCTATTGATAATTGGGGTGCCATAGTAAGTACGAAATGTCAGGTGTGCGTGCTATGTGTATGGCAGGGGCGTAGAAGCAGCTGAAGCGGCATCCTATGGGCGTCGTGCGGCCGTCAGGATTCAGCACTCGTGGAAATGTGGCAAGCGTCGGATTCCGGCCCGGGAAGCACGTGTTCTTAAGTTGCAGAGGCGGTAGGCCGGGGCCGGCCCCGGGGCCCTTTCGGTTTTGGGCGTTCTTGCTTCTGATACCCAGTGGCTCTTCCGGTGAGAGCGTAAATCCTCAGAAGATCAGGATTTCTGCAAGATTCTTGGCGATCTTGATTCTTGCTTGCTTACGCCTTTTGTTCCGTTACATGGCAGTGCAGCGAAAAGCAACTACCAATTTTTTGATTGTAATGCTCATTCTTCAATCTGTTTTCGAGCTTGGGACGATATTCTCACCTTCAAGTGTCACTAACATGTACTGGGGACCAAGATGTCTGAATCTGCTTGTGTCATAGGCCCGGCGGCTTGGCAATGCCTACAAGTTGCGATGGTCGCTTCTTGAAGAGTGCCGAGTGGCGTCTTGGTCCCACAACCGACGTTCTGCCGTCTTGCTTTCACTCTCCACAATCGTCAGCAGTCTGGAACATCGCTCTTATGTCTCCGTCCATGGGAATGCAGGTCTTCCCGGCCGCCTGCTCAGGCATATAAAATCAGCCCGGATTCTACGCTTTGCATTAGTGTATTGACACGAACTAAAACCATGAAACTTTCGTTCTCGACCGCCTTCTTCACTGCTTTATTTGCAGCCGCTGCTTCAGCATCTGTGACTCCTACTCGTCGAGATATCTTCACCCCGCCCATCACGTCGCCCAGTACGGGGACCGTTTGGACCGTAAAGACTATCCAAAATGTCACCTGGGATACCTCCAACCCACCTTCGCCTATTACCGACCGTAACAGGAGCAGCATTAGGCTCATCAAAGGTGGTGGGCAGTTACCTGGCAAGTCGTGCCTTTAACAGGCAACCCATAACTAGCTATTGACTATTTTGCAGTCGTCTTGGCAGACCAGTTTGATATTCTGCTGGGAAGCATCGAAGTACAGGTTCCCTGGGTGATCGAAGGCGACGATTACGCTCTTGTTCGTGAGTGTTCTGGCTTCCCTGGAAATTGATTACTCGCTGATGGAAAGGACGCGTAGTTTTTGGCAACTCGGGGAATCGGGGGAAATCTTTCACCATTATCGGAGGCCCGAGCAACTGAACAAAATTTTAATGGATTGTCACTTTGTTGATAGTTTCACACCTATGATTGCTGCGCTTCGTTACCGTCCATTATCTCGTAGCAGGATCTGAGACTTTACCTTTATTAATGATATCAATGAGAGGCTACGATACAAGGCTTAGTACTAGCGAAAAGCTTTCAGAAAGATGATAGGGCGGAACTTCCTATGTTAACATTGCTTACTGGCATTCAAGTTTGAGCCTTGAGGTCCTCTTGAAATACTACCTACTGCCGTTCTTCGGCTCAAAGTCGGCACGCATTCAATTTAGCTTTCTTGAGAAGCTTCTCGTTCGTTTTGAGAGGACCAACAATATTTTGAGGTGATAAACAAACGAGAGCTGCCCGAGATCGGCAGAGCGGTCCGAGTGCCACTGGGTGAGTTACGTTTTCCAGAGTCTTTTATCGACAGCCACCATCATCGCTCTGTTTCTCGTCTTTGTATTGAGTATCGTCTCTGTTAAGTCCTACGATATCAATGTATAGCTGTGGCAGCTAATCTTCAGCATGCATAGATGGCATCCGATCTCAACTTGCAGCTCCCGCAAGAGCTCGCCGACGCTATCATCGACACTGTGTGGGAGACATCCGCTTCAAGTGCAGAAGCAATGAAGAATCTTTCTTCCTGCTCCTTGGTTTCTTGGTCATTTCTTCCTCGGACTCGATTGTATATGTTTGCCGACATCCCATTCCTCAATGCCGAGAACGTAAAACGTTATCATGACATATGTCTCGCGTCTCCCTTTATCCCACCTGCAGCCAGGACTCTCGCCTTCCAGACATTCGATCCATCTGCAGTTGAAAGTCCACTGATTGCGTCTATCCTGCGGTTGACTACCAATGTCCAGGACATTTCGTTCTTCAAGGTTTCATGGGATAAACTTCCCGAGGAAGTGCTCGACGTAATTTCCTCGTATCAAAATATCTCCTGAATACTATTCAAAGATACGGTCATCCCATCCATCGATTCCTTCTTCTCCTTTTTTCGTAGCTGCACCATTCGCTCATCTTTCACTCTCGTCATTTCTGGCAGCCTCCATGTCGGAAATGCAGAAGAACAGGTGGAGCTGACGCCACTGCCAACTTATGATCACAAACCTATAGCTATCCAATCTCTAACTCTCGAGTGTCCCGATGCTGCACGAAAGGCTCTTCGTGCTATCCTTTTATTTCCATCATCTCCATTCAATCTGCGCAATCTCGTTACCGCATCTCTCGCCATTATAGGTATTCCCCCGGCAGACACTTGGATAGACGCTAATGCCGCCTTTCAACGCGACGTGATTTCATCTTCAAACCTTCTTAAGGACGCGAAGTCTCATTTCGTCCTACAAGCAGTCCCATCCTTTCCTATCCGTCTTCCATCCACCATCCAAACACTTAACATTGGCCTCATTGATCCTCCTCGCCGTGAAGGTCTCGACTTTTTGCCGAGTTCACTTCTACGATGGTGGATAAACACCCTTCTTCAGTCCAGGTGTTACGACTTGAAGATACTGGCCATGGTGTCTTCATTGTTGATGAGTGTGTGGATTGTCGACGATGAGGCGCTGGATGAGTGGTCCCGCCTCGACGAAGAGCTTTCTTCATCAAATTATAGATTGAAGGCCGTGGTTATTGGTATAGGCCACCAAGGATGGCTCGATGACGACGTACGATATACAGAGGTGGTCAATACTTTAGTTCGGCACATGCCTGGACTAGCAAGGATGGAAGTTCTCAAAGTCCGTTGTGACGTGAGACCAGCGCTGCACCGAGTCGCAGGGGCCGCTTGATATACAGCTAGAGGATTCTGTAGCTACAGGGAAAGATAAATTGTAAGGGCATCATCTTCATAAAGCATCATTGAGGATATGAGACAGGAAAACTTCGTGATAAAGCTCTATGACCTAAAATTTCTAGCGCCTGACGGCGACGAAACGAAGGTATAGCGGTTCATGTGCCGACGCAGAGGTTAAGTAAGTAGAAGGGGTTTGTGAGTAATACAGAAGGAGTCCCGATTACGCGACTGCCGGGTTCAAGATGTAAACAGCGTGTCTTATTCTATACACTGGAGCAAAGTTGCCAGTGTTTCCAGGCTCAGTTTTAGTCGAAGACGCTGAGATATCTTTGAACAACTGTTGGAAAGACGATGAAAGATAGCTCGCTCAGTATACTGGCATTGTCTACTCACATGTAGAATCACTATAGACTACGTGAATCGGCGGACGAGAAACTTTCAAACGCAGTCAAACAAAAACGGGCAAGGTCTTCGTCGGTCCACGGTAGCAACACGGCAGGTTACTGAGTGAAATAGTACGAGAAGTACATACGTTTATATTGGCCGTCCACACCCGGGACCTTATTAAAATGTGAGCTAGAAAAGTGAGAGAGATACACACGTGATGGCGACACGCAGTTAACCGGAAATTGCCGACATTCCTTGACTCCGTCTATCTTCGTCCCAGTTCTGTTGCCTTGATTCTCTTTATCAGGGGGACCGTTTTCGTGGTTGCTAATGTTCCAGCTTTATTGTTGCTCAGAGTGCCCACGAATTCCCGATGGCTAATAAACCCATCGTTTTCGTTCTGCCTACGTCCAGTCGGCCGAAACGTTTTGTCAACACTTGTTCCTGACTTATTCCGCCATTACCCCCATGATCGAAGCAATTATCTAGCCATATCAATGTCATTTCACGGCACGGGCCCGTGCACAGCAGATACGATTTGCCGGCGGAATGGTTGGATAACAGGAATTCCGAATTGCACAAGTCTAGCACGATATCTCGCTTATCTCACTATCATCGTTCAAATGACATGCTATATAAAGGGAGAGTCATGTTGCTCTGTCGCCCAGCGAAGCCATGGACGCCATTGATCTGAGCCACCATTTGAGCCCCACTGCGGCGGCCAGGACTCCAAGCCCCTTAAAAAGTGAGTATCATTCTCCGCTCCTTTACTTTTCCTGAGTTATCGCTGTTAGGTCTTATGAAGTACATGTCCGTCGATGGCATGATTAGTTTAGCTGGAGGTCTTCCGCATCCGTCTCTTTTCCCATTCGTCAATATCGAAGCGGAGGTGTATTCTCCCGGCATCTATCTTCTCTCGAATACATCCGAGTCAGACTCGGAACTTTTACGTTTCAAAGTTCACAAGAATGGCAGGGCAAATGGGCAGGTCGTGGATTTGGCATCTGGATTGCAATACGGTACGCTTCGAATGTTTCTTCATAAAGTATTCTTAATCAATAGTCGTTTTAGCGCCCACTGCTGGTCTTCCGTGGCTGCTCCAATATGTCCGGGAGTTTGTGCGCACCGTCTATCAGCCAGGTTATAAGAACTACGATGTTTTGATGAACGATGGAAGCACGGATGGCTGGAGCAAGGTTGTCAATCTTCTCTGGTAAGAACAGTTTTATCTGGTTCTTAATCCTGACTAACTATGACGAACATAGTGAGCCTGGAGACTACATCCTGCTCGAAAAGTACACGTTTCCTTCTACTCAGGCGATGTGGGTACCGATGGGATGCAAGGGTGTTCCACGTACGCATTTATACTTTCCTATCGTTCACATCTGAACGACTCTCACAGTAGAGATGGATGTTGATGGAATATGCGCTGACGTGTTGGAAACTACACTCCGGGAATGGGATATCACTCATCCCGGTGCGAAACGGCCACACGTTTTATAGTTAGTCGTTCTTCGCCGATCTTGGTCTTATTCTGATTGATTAAAAGTGTGATTCCCACAGGGCAGAACCCTACCGGGTGCACCATGCCCATCACTCGCAAGCAGAAAATATATGATATTTGTGTAAAATATGGCACGTTCTTCCTCCACGAATAGCTTCCTTGTCTCACCTGTGTTTGAACAGACATTATCATCGTGGAAGACGACCCATACTATATTCTCCAATTCGATACTTATAAACTTCCAACTACCGGCAATGGTCACGCGGAGCCTCTGCCTTCCTTCGACGAAACGGCATTCCTGGATTCCTTCGTCAAGACGTTCCTGAGCATCGACATCCAGGGACGCGTCATTCGTTTGGATACTTTTAGCAAAACGATGGCTCCTGGTAACCGTCTTGGATGGTTCACTTGCAACCCTCTCTTTGCTGAACGGATCATTCGTGCAACTGAAGTAACAACCCAAACGCCATCGGGCTGGTCGCAGTCCATCATCTCTGAGCTCCTGCATACATGGGGTCCTGGACTTAGCGGGTATCTTCGCTGGCTGTCAGGTTTACAGAGTCAGTACGAGATCCGGCGAGACTGGATGTGCGATGCTATTGCGAAGGAATTTGATGCTAAACAGGAAGGCGACAAGGTGATCGTGTACGGCAAAGGGACAAAGGTGAAGCTCCTCAGTTTCGTACCTCCGCGAGCTGGGATGTTCTTGTGGTGCAAGGTGCATCTGAGTGAGAACAAGGAATATAATAATCTCAAGGGCGTGTCTGAGGAACCCGAGACGGCTTTTGAGCAGAAGCTCTGGCAAGAGATTGTCAACGCGAAGGTGACCTTGGGTCTTTGCTACGTCTTTGATTGCCCGTGGCTCACATTTCATAGGTCTTGATTTCTCCAGGCAGGTTCTACGCGTACGCTTTCTTACGAGTGCTCCCTTTTGCACCATTTCTTACGCCTTTTCTTTACAGGGTCTGGGAAGGTGAAGAAAAGCCAAGGAATACAGCTGAACGCGACATTGTCCATTTCAGATTAGCATTTTCGATGACGACGGTGAGTTTGGGTGCTCATTGTTTGGCTCTCTCTGTTCGTTTGCTAATATACGACCTCTTCAGAAGGACAATGTGGACCAGGCTGTCCATAGATTGGCAGGCGTCCTACATCGTGCATGGGAACTATCATAACCGCGGCCGCAGATACCGTTCATTTTCATACTATCAGACGGTGCTTTCCGAATACATTGACATTTCGGGTGTTCACGAGGAAAATATCACATCTACAGTGATCTTTGTTCCACCAATGGTCAAGTAATAGTTTACGTGATCGTATAATCGGAAGGTGAGTTGATTATCGTCAGCTCTCCGCGTATTGAGTAAGCGTGAATTAGTAGTGTGCTTCCCCATAAGTATTGCGTGACTCTCGGGGCCTCGGGCAAGTGCAACACAATGTCAACAACGGGGACTGAACACTGCGAGCGTGGCTAAAAATAACAGCCAATGATACACGATGAGAGCATGTACCGTTAGGCCAAATCGATCTACGAACTCTGACAATTTGCTTTTACTTATATGATATAGCGATGAATAACTTTGAGTTGATTATCCAAGCTTATCTTCAAATTCTTCAACAACTACCGGGACGATTCTATGTGGACTCCACACTGCGGTGTGACACGGAATGGACCGAAGCTCAAATGACTTCAAATTTGTACGTTGTTGCTCCTCTTGATCTGCGCGGGCTTACGATTATCTCGACAATTTCGCCTTTGCATTATGCAAGAGACGTTGCGAATGATATAAACGGAACGACAGAACTAGTAGCTCCACCCTTGTAACTTTGACTTCATGGACTTCAATGCTTACAACTGTTGCACTTGCACTCGGCGCCCTGGCAAGAGCAACTGCATAGGAAACAAGAAAATATGTCAGTCGACGTTGAACCCAGTCTGAAATGTTGACTCACGAAGAGCAGCTGCAGGCTGCGGTACCGCAGGTCTGGGGTACGGGGGTTTGAGCAGTCTATGCGACATTTAACTCGTGAGTACAGGAAAGACCGATTGGAGACAAAGAGGTACGTACGAATTGCATGTTGGTTTGGGTGAGTGTTATCGACTTGGAACTTTCGATAGCGTTTACAGAAATTCTGGCTCCCTTTTATACTAGAAAATGGGTCATCCTTACACGCTTTCGGTGCCGGAAGGAGGCGGAACTTAACCCGCTGTTCCTTACAGCCATATGATGTCTCGCGGCTCGCTACCGAGGCGGTACTCTTAAAGAGCTCTCGGACCCGCAAATATAACGTTACTGTCCCACCAAACGGTCTTATCCCTTGCTTCTGCTTGATGTCGATTTGTGTCCTTCATCTGCTTGAGAATTCTTGAACGCAGAAGGGGATTTTGGACCTCAAGCACCTCGGACCAACTGCGCGTCGCCTCAAGGATATTTGCATCCGCTAACGCCACCGCATCGATACGAGTGATGGTCTTGATTATTTCCATCTGGATGTGCGAGAGATGGAGCCTAGCGTCCGTGGTGGAGCCGCTTGTCTGTCTAGTTTCGCCCATCTGGAATCGGGACTCCGGTATTGGGCTGAGAATTTCCCTAAACGCTTTGTATCTGCTCCCGCAGTATACCTCACCATTAGCCGGGGCGATACTAGCGTTCCTTAGGTCCCCGTTTAGATTCCCATTGGTGAGCGTGGACCCGCGTGGCATTCTTGGCTCGCCTTTTCTGTAGCCTCGAGGCGCTCTCTACAGCCTCATTGACGCGAACGTTTGCTTTTCGTAGTGCCATCGGGTAATGTGCCTTTCTCTGTTTGACCTGAGTCAGCGTCAGGCCATTCCTTTTTACCTTCGATGTGCATCAGATGGATTTCCCAGAAACCCGTACATTCCCCACGTGTACTGCTACTTGGTTCCGACGTTCGCCGCGCCCAGTATTAGTTGACGATTCGATGTCAGCTTTTGTTGAGGTCACGAGCGACCGATGGATCCGGTCAGTGGTATACCTCTGAATCAGTTATACCGAGCGCCCTCTTCCCTAGTTTCTCAATAGTGAATTGCCAGATCATTTTACTCCGCCTATCTCAAAGGACGACACATTCCAACTCTCGCCCCAGAATAATGTCATCTGCTATTTTCACCAGAGCCTTTGTCACCTGTAATGCTTCACTGCCTTTATCCGCAATAATCTCAAGGAAGCGCCCCCCCCCCCCCCCAAAGCCGTCACCGCAAAGGAATATATGGACCCATCTACGCTCCGATCCACTGTCTCTCTTGAGATATTCTTTTCAACATCTGCTCGCTCTACCAAGGGCCAGCACGCGAGACAGACATTTCCGATCTGAGGAAGCTTCCTTTATGTCCTCGATCACGTCTGTCGCACGTGGAGGGCAGTCGTGCACTCCTCATCTGTTGCTGTGGTCGGGCATGGTGCTCACACCGACATTCAGATCGACGTCTACCGGGGCGGATCATTATTACCCTTCGCTCTCTGGCAGGACGCCAGTATATATTTCTTTTCAATTTGGATCGAGACGGCGCAAGTGCATGCATCTACGATCACCAAGGCATGGGATCAGAAGAATAAAGAATCGACCATTGTCAGGAAAATGATCACGGAACGTCCGAGAGCGAACGATTGCTTGTATATTAGCTAGGTTCCGATACTAGGATCCACCTTCTTTTGATATAGTCGCATGAAGAAAGAAACCAGACTTCTTCATTCGCCCTTAACGGTATGCCAGTTCCTCGCCCTCCAAGCCAGCCTAGACAAAATTTCGTCATCCCAACGACACGTTCCCTCAGACAGTTCAAACACCATCGTCACCTCCTCGTCACCCTCGCGTTCAGTACCCCAAAACGGTACAACCTGCGCTCCAGCCCACCCCAAAATACCGACAATCTTAACCGGATTATCAGGCGCGATCAGGATGTTCTCCGAGCTGAAATTGACATGCTCAAGGACGAGATCCGTAGGAGGCCGCTCGCGGATAATTTCCGCCGCTTCGTAGATCTGCTCTAGGACTTTGCACTGTAGACGGACGGCAGCTTGGGTAGGCTCCGATCGCCTGCTACTGCCAAAATATTCCAAATGTCGACAGGTCACCGCCAGTAACCATTGCTCCCCTGTCTCGAATGGACCGGTGTCTGTGGGTCGGGGCGGGGCAATAACCCCGGGTTCCTTTGATGGAGACAACGTCATAGGTCCGATGAAGAACTCTCGGTGCTCTGCGTCTTCGGAGCATTCAGGATGACGACACGTAGTAGCGGCGGTATTCCTGAGAGCACGAATGCTCCCTATCTCCTTAAAGTTCATCCCGGCGGACTTCAAAATCTTGATATAAATTTCCTTCATGGATTGTCGAACAAGGTAGCTTTGGACATTGGTGAGGGTCGCGAATTTTTTGGAAAGCAAGGTTCCTTCAATCTCGAGGATGCTCAGGATTTGTAGTCACTTAAGGAAGGAGACCGAACTCACGAATACGGTCGCAATCCATGCTCCACCAACACGACCGTCCAGGTCATCATCGTAACAAACTGGTCGGGGAGCACATATCGTAGGGTCTTCCTTCTGGAGAAAACGGAGCGTCGAGATCTTTCGTGGGAAATATCAGCCCGATATACAGATACGGACAGAGAGGTTTCACCTCAGAAAATAGTCCATCGGCACACGACACACTTCCAAGACCGTCCATCGTATATGGCCAGTATACGCGGACCAAAACTTTGTCGTGTTCTTCCATAACAACAGTATAGAGCTGGTAGAACGTGTGAAAATCTGCAATAGGGGACTACGAAAGACTCTACCCTGTAGTTGCGTGCTATAATGGAAGCTTTAGCTGAGAACCTGACTCATCATGTAATCAAGACCCACATTGACCAGCAATCTCCAGGTGACTACATCCGTGCCCAGACTTCTTCTTCAATCGCGCCTTGAGAACGATCAAGTCGATAGACTTTTGTGAAGTTGTAGTAGCCATAGCTGCAGCAATCCCGAAAAGCAAAATGAATGATGAAGAAAACAACGAAGGTGCCACCAGGACGAGGGAAAAGAGGGAGAAAGATGCACAAGAGGAAGAATCATGTCATTAAATATATCCCAAGTCCTGCATAGCCATGGATGCAGCACAAAGGCAAAGGTGGCAGACAAAGCAGTAGCGAAGCCGAAAAGGGAATAGGACTACCTCGTGCTTGATGCCGCATTGACAGGGTCGACATTCGGATCAAGCGCTCTCTTGCGAGTTTCAGGGCCAAGACAAGACATTGGGAATTAGTCCATCTCTCGCTAGGACAAACAGAACGATGGTCCCGGAACGCCAACATCTTGCGAATTGCAACTGCGAAAAATCACCCTACACGACCACTTCATACTTCTCCAGGCTCTTAACCAACCTCCCCCACCGTCCATTATGCCACACCGACAAATCCTTCCACTCTTGACTATCCTCGCCGAAGACGACACGAAAAGTCAACATCCATGCACAAACAGTGAGGTCCGCGAACGTCGGTACATTCCCTGTAACGAACGCATCCCCCTTCGCTATCCAGCTGTTAATTTTGCCAAGATCAAGCTTAAAGAGCGCCCATTGCTCCTCTCTACGCGCCCCGTGCGGATCCATTTCTTCAAGCGTTTGCCCGAAAGCCTCCTCCCTGGTCTTCCTGAAGAACGCCTCGCTTCGGGGATTTAGTACTGCGTTGGCTGCAGGGACCAGTAATGGCGTTATGGACTTCAGTAGTTGGATGTGAAAAGCTACTGTGAATGCAGCGTGCAGGGCTCGTGTACCGGGAGGGAAAAGGCGCGGAGTATTAGGGTAGGTGGCGTCGAGATACTCGGCAATGGCGGCTGAGTCGGATATGATAGCACCAGTTGAAAGATCGTGGATGAGTGGGAGGGAGTAGTATGGTGTCACGCCATCCTGTTGGGTAGCACCGGCTGGTACGCCAAGTCTCTTGTACAACGCCTGGATATCAGGGAATTCAATCCATTCCGTGCGGTATGGTATACCCTTGAAGTTCAGCGCGTACCTAGTCAAAAATAAGACATGATGTTAATGAATATAAGAAGCTGGCTGACCTAGCCTTCCACGTATTGGGGGAACATGCATTGATGGGCATTTTTGAGGGGATATCGTAGAAGATGATAGTCTTCGACATGGTTGTCGATCGATAAGATGCGGCTTCATCGGACCGGATCTGCTCAGTTTCATCGTGCGAACAACGAACCGAATACAGTCAGTTGAGTACTTTCCGCCCTGCGTTACTGTGATGTGACATCCAGAAAGGGAAAGTTTTAAATGAGCTGGCTCGCGAGAAGTTGAGTGGCTAAGTACACCGCGCGGAAATACTCCGAGCCTGCCACCGTAAATTCGACAGCACTATCGCATTTTTGGGACTCAATTTTGTGAAGAAGTGTTTATTGAAAATCTACAGAGAATACATTGGCTAAGCTATACTAAGTACTACCGGACTTGTGCTCTGCTGCCACTCGGGGCTACAGAAATAATGAAGGCGCGACATGGCATACTGAGGACGGCAGCTGCTCCCCCTGATGTCGTCTCAGTTCCTCTCTGCTTTGCACGTGTAGGGGGGACAGCCTACGCGAGCCAGGGTGTTGAGGGTAGCGGGGTTGATGAGTTGGGGTCGCCGTTGTTGTCGTTATCGTAGGGATAGTGGTCGTGGCCCCGGCTCGTGGGCACAGTCTGGTGGCAGTCATTAGTGCAGGCGGGAATCACAGAGTAATGCGCGTGGGGAAGAGGGGGCGCGCGAGTAGGGGGAGACCGTCGGCTGGTCGTGGTAACGGTCAAGATTCAAGATGAGCTGACCCGTGTTTCCGGTCAGCCCAACTGAGAATTCCCTTTTTTGGACTCACGTGGCGAAGATGTCAAGGGCGGAAAGTCAAAAACTAATACAGTCGAATCCCTCTTAACCCATAGCGTTCGGTGGACCCTCGGAGCTATGGGCTATGGGAGAGAATGGGATGCAAGAGTGTCACGTGTAACATAGCATTTTTCAACCTCGTTTTTTCCCCCAAATTCTTCTCCCATTCTAGCTGTATTGGCATTCAATGGCTCATTTTGCCACTTCAGGTTATCATGTGATCTCCTTGGTTCCTCTTGAGGCCTATCTTATAAGCCAATACCTTGACCGTCGACCACCATCATGTCTTCGAGTATTCAATATGGTGAGCCACATCTCTGCCTGTTCTAGGGGCATCGCAGCTCACTTCGCTTGTAGTACGTCTCGGACAGTCTGGCTTAAAGGTGTCCAAGATCATCTTGGGATGCTTGACCTACGGCAGTCAGGAATGGGCAAAGTGGGTTCTGGGGAAAGAGGAGGGGATTGCGCATATCAAGGCTGCGTAAGTAGTCTCTCCATCTAGGGGCGTTTTGCTGATATGGCTTAGGTACGACGCTGGAATCAACGCTTTCGATACCGCGAACGTGAGTCTGCTCTTTCTGCACCTAGACCAGGCTGACCGATAGTGCAGGCATACTCCAATGGGTTATCTGAAACCATTCTTGGAGAGGCTATCAACAAATACGACTTACCTCGCGATAAGATTGTCGTCTTGACTAAGGTATGGATGCTCAGTTCTACGCTATAATATGACATTCATCACTCTATACTTCAGGTGTACGGAGTCGTCGGCAAAGAACCCGAATTAAATCTCTTTGACGACCCCAAATCCGACGCTCTAGGTTATGTGAACCAGCACGGGCTTAGCCGCAAGGTGCGATCGGTCATTTTAGCAGTTAGTCAGGTTCTCACTTCGATACGCATCACCTGGCAGCACATCTTTGAGTCTGTGAAGCATAGCCTGGAAAGACTACAACTCGACTACATCGATGTCCTTCAGTGTACGTTCAAATACTGCTTTCCTGTTCGTTCAATCATGTTTTTGCAGGCCATAGATTCGACTACGACACTCCGATTTCTGAGACAGTAAGACACTCTCCGTTTCCCACTCGTTAATATGAACGTAAATTCGCTTTATAGATGAAAGCCTTGCATGATGTCGTCCAGGCCGGCTACGTCCGTTACATTGGAATGTCGTCGTGCTATGCGTATCAATGTATGCTCCACTTCCATGATCTCATTACTTCGCTAACCTGCGCCCTAGTCCATGCCATGCAAAGTAAGGCCATCATAGAGTGATTGTTCTTTGACTCACCGATGCCCGGATAAGACTACGCCATTCAAAACAACCTAACGCCCTTCATCTCGATGCAGAACCACTACAATCTCATATACCGAGAGGAAGAAAGGGAGATGTTCCCCACTTTGAAGGTACGAATATCCATTATTCTTTGCTTTATCTACAGTCTCAACATATTTCAGATGTTCGGTGTCGGTGCCATCCCATGGTCTCCTCTTGGCCGAGGGAAATTAACGAGGCCGCTCGCCAAGCAAGGTGATACGATACGTGGAGAGACGGATAGGTTGGACTCGTATTTTTTTATTCGCGCATCTTGATTTACTCTTGGACCGCAGGCTCCTCGCACGATACAGTGGAATCGAGTCCACTGATGCCATAATTAACAGGTATGGGTAGCTCGCGCACGAAGAAACGCACAACTGATCGGTCCAATAGGGTTGAGGAGCTCGCAAAGAAGAAAGGACTGAGTATGGCCCAGTTATCGATCGCGTGGATGCTCAGCAAGGAAGGTAAGATGGCATGCTATCTCCGTGACGTTTCAAGTCTACATGTTATTCAGGTGTCACCGCGCCGATTGTTGGGACGACGTCGCTTGAGAATTTGAAGGAGCTGATTGGTGAGATTCGCCTTTGATTCTTGAAACTATCAGAGGAATAACCCGGTTCTTCTTAGAGGCGACGAAGGTTGAACTTACGGCGGAGGAAGTCAAGTTTTTGGAGGAGGAATATAAGCCATTGATGATTTCAGGCCATTCTTAGTCGGGATTAGGCAAAACTGTATAACAAGTTGTAAACAGGCGCCTTGATCAATATCGGGAAAATAGTGGGCCTATTTTCCGGTCATGGTGCAATGGCTCTCGTCGCTGAATGCCACTAGGTATCCTCGGATTAAATTCCTCGTAACCGCGATTACAAGCGTTGCGTTTGGTCCGAGTGGTTTGAAGTGGCGTTCCTTACATTGAATTGAATGATGTTGGTTAACCGGGAAGGTTAGGAGTTGGAAAAGCGAGGAGAGCCTGTTCCATGTATAAACAGCCTAAGCTATAAGATATTACCATTGCTATATATAAAAACAATGGCGTCTTAGAATGCTCATTCTTACTAAAAGCACAATGGCCTCGCTTTCGTCGCCTGGTCGTTGCTTCACCGGTTCTGCAGGTCTCATGGTTGCTCAGTGACCGTATGGAACCAAAGCGACGTCCGTACCTTCATCTAGAAGCAAAAACTATCAGATGAGAAGCGAGCCATGCATCTTACTTCTCAAGCTCGCGCATACATCCACGACAATTTGAATGAAAATGAGCATAGTCAGACATTTACATTGGCAATGGAGTCACAGAACCCCAATGCGGCCACAGCTCATGTAAACGTCGAGTCTCTACATCGTAAAATTGAATGGTATCGAGAATAGAAATAGCTCAATGGTGTTGCAATCATTTTACGTTAGTTCGAGGGAGGACTACCCTCTCGTCCAAGAGGCCCTGACGTTTTCTTGAAATTGTGTGAGCAAGCAGTCCAACTGTGCAGATCAGCACAAAGAAATCATACAGATATAATAAGTGCGGTTCATGTTCCTCTTTACCGTCGGCCCATTGGACCAGAGCATTGATGATGGGCATCCATGATTCAGTTGAATAGCAAGATGATCGCGCAAGTACATACTTAACCGAACTTCGGAACAAGGCATTTCGAAGTCGCTGGAAGAAAACATTCGTCTTTCTGCTTCTCGCCATAGACAAGTATATACATATATCGGCCGCTCACAGGACACATCTCGTAATCTTCGCTTGTGAACAAGAAGGACAAAAGGACAAAAGGTGGGCGTTGCGGTGGTAATGGTGAGGACAAGGTGAGGAGGAAGGAGAGATCGGATTACGTCAGATTTTGATCTTGCCCAACTTAGTACAGGCCAAATTTTGCAACATCAGTGCGTTCAAAACTTTTCAACCTAGTCGGGATTCCTTTTTGGCTTTCTTTCTATTTCTCTCCTCTTCATTCCGAAGGCACCTGCGTCGACCCTTGGGCGCGAGTTGGGCGCCACTGGCAGGCTTAACAAAGACAGAGTGCCTCACGGCGCAGAGGACTTGGAGAAGCCGAGCGTAGGATCTATACTGTCCTCTCATAATATATGATTGAGAACAGTGGCAACGTGTGTTTCAGCGCTATCATCTGATTTAGGTCTAAATTTCGTATGCAGAAGGCGCAGCAGCTATCTCAGCTTCGAGCGGCATTACAGATTCATCGCAGGCGCCAGTGATTGGTGTGCTATTCCTGAAAGCACAACGCGAACTTTCTTTTCCTGTCGTTCGAATGCACGTTATCGCCCTGGCAATGAACCTTGTTGGATCAAGTCTTCCCACTCTTTCTCGCGATGTGATTGGGCCGCTATCAGATGATAAATAGGCTTCATCATGGATGTATAAGCCAACTACTCCTTGATCATTGACCACCACCATGTCTTCTAGTATGCAATACGGTGAGTCAGGTAGCGCTCTGTACCTTCGACACCAGTCTCACTGTGTGTGAAGTGCGCCTCGGACAGTCTGGCTTGAAAGTGTCCAAGATCATCTTAGGATGCATGACCTACGGCAGTCCTGAATGGCAAAAGTGGGTCCTGGGGAAGGACGAAGGGCTATGGGTTAGGAGAGATTCGACTGTATAACTGTTCTGTTCCTAGGTAAGTGGCGATGTTGGCTCATTACAAAGGTGTATGGACCTGTCTTCACAGCGAAGGCTACTAGGGGAAGGCACCGTCACATCAAGCGCATAATGTACTAGCCTAAAGTGGCACAGTAAGCGCGCTGGTCCTCTGCATATTGAAACAGCAACAGACTAACCATGATGCGAACCGTGTAACGAGAACTGTCATTGGACGCTTCGACGTCAGCACAGTACACCTACGAGAGGTAGTATCTCGAAAAAGGGCTTGTTTCCGTTTAGAAATCGCCAATCGCACTAGCCGAAGAACTATGTTTGAACAAGACATCGTGAACGAAACGCCATCATTCAAAAACAGAGTTTCTGGATGACACGAGACGTCGACGAGAAGACTAAAGGGAAAATAATGAGTAAAAACCTGTATGGGGAGTAACGTACAGCTCACCGTAGTGCCGTTTATTTGCATCAGAAGCCAAGGCCCACATCGCCCGGATAGTCCTAGAGAAACATGGCCGCAGTCGATCTGAGTCTAAAGTATCTGTCGATATAGGCGCAGCCCAGCGCTTTAATGGGTAACGGAAAATTGCCGGGGCTGAAGGGTTGATCTAGGTTGAACACTGAAATCGTCCTGGGCTCCGTCTACTTCTAATTTGGTCCGGATGTCTTTCTCCGCTGCACCAGGATATTGCGACACGATTCCTTCAGAATATCTTCGACCTAGACCTCCAGAGGTAAGCCAGACGGAACGAGATACAAGCTATAGACGCACTGACAGCGTTTATCCTCATGATTCTTTCATGAAAATGCGAAGAAATCCGGATTCCATCGCTGGAGAATATGTTGGTATTTTTTTTGTCTGGCCACGAAGTGTCGCATCAAGTAGTATCAAAGGTGGCAAAGATCCTGAGATAGAGTACAAAGGGCAAGGAAAGCGGCATTAAATTCGACGTAAAATGCTGAAGCGACGCCATCGCTGCTGAGAAAATGTGTCGTTGCGGAGTAAAGGAAAGGATTGACGGCGCAAGCACGGGCGCAACTAAACACGTTGCCGCCTTCGGCAGCTGGTAATGCGGGCCGGCGGGCCGGCCACTGTTGGCATTGCAATTTCCGACCCACCTAAGTGATCTTCCTTCCAGCTCGCTTCCAGGAAATCGAGAGGTCCCTTCGAATCGCCTTATGGCTTCCTCGGAGCCTTTCAGCCGTCCGGTCAGGATCTACGTATATGACGGTCCCTCCTTCTGTTTACCCTGGGAAAGACCAGGTGATAAGCATTAATCTGTAATCCGTCTTGAATCCGTCAAATTCGTGTTGAAATAGGAAGGAAGGACGCTGCTTTTGAGAGGCTCCGATTCTTATCGGATGTCGCCGTTTGCAAAGTTGCAGTCATCTATCATTCACGACGGCTCTTCTTACGGCCGATAGCAAGGCTGAACTTATGCTCTAAATCTGAAGCACTGACCTTGACCTAGGCTTGGTAGAAGCCCGTTGTGGGATTTCAGCAAAAATAATCGTGGGGTCGCCATGACAGCTCAGGGTGAATAGTCCAAGCATTTGACTGCCTTCCCCGCCACAGAAGCCTCCACCCCACAGGCCTGCCTCTGTCTTCTGACGGACTTATGCAAGTCACTCGTTTTCACATTGTGTCTCGCGTCCCTGCAGGTAAAGGCCTGGGACGTAAGGTACCGTGTCGTTTCTGACATGGAATTACACGAGGTGCGTCTGTGAATGTCAGAACTGAGGGCACCAACGCCCAATCTATTTCTTCAGAGGATACAAAAGTCTGAAGGGCAACCAAGATATGTACATACAAGTTTCGTTTATCCGGACCTCAATTACTGCGAACCGAATGTGCCTTTGTGGCTTCGGAGCATTATTGTTCCATGCGTCATCATTAGGCAATCGCATACGAGCGCTACTCGAGTCTAGACTGGTTGTAGGAGTCGACCAATCACTGCGAATCTAACTCTGAACCTTGGACGCCACCAATAGGATTTTCAAGCCCTGCAAGGGGCAAGTGCGATCTTTTTTCCTTCTGACTGTGACTGTATATTAAAAAAATCTCTATTGTCCCCGAGGGTGGATTTCTCTTACGTCTCAAATTCCACAACCCCCAAATGATCTTCTCGATTCGTCCGGGTCATCGGGCCTTCCACTCACAGTTCTCAACGACCTTTATAATGACTCCCATTCTTCGTCTTGTCCCCATTCTTCCCCGGCCGGAAGTTCATCTCTCGCATTTCTCTCTACCATCTAATATCTCTCTCCCTTCGTTAAAATGTGCCTTCACATAATTACCCAATACACCTACACTTGCGGCAAAGTTACTACCACCGAAAGTCGCGTCCAATGCCCACAGCGCCAGAAATACCTCTCCGATAAGCGCGCATGGCTCGATGGCGCCGCGGCTCCCAAGTGCTTATGCGATGGGATGCCAAGAAAGGAGAAGAGGCGCATCGAGGTGGGGAAGCCTTGCAAGCCGGGCTGCCAGTACATCGCGTTCCCGGAAAGCCAGTGAGTCACTTGTGCGCGTCTGAAGGCGATGACGATCTGACTGGGACAGTGACTAGTCGGCCATACGTTTCTCGTTCTGAAGCGAGGTTTCAGACGTGGACTTCGTCGTGATCGTGTCTCCACCGAT
Organism: Armillaria borealis; assembly: GCA_030435635.1. NCBI lineage: Eukaryota > Fungi > Basidiomycota > Agaricomycetes > Agaricales > Physalacriaceae > Armillaria > Armillaria borealis. Next base: position 451,819 of record JAUEPT010000025.1, on the reverse strand, counting down.
GCCTTGAAAATCAAAATCCAGCTGGCCATGGAACATTCACTTTGTTGTGTACAATCATTTCGCTCATCGGTTGATCTCTATTTTGTCTTTATCAGTTACTAATCATGTTGTACAACACCCCATTTTATCCCGAACGATACTACAAAAGTACGATAAAGCTTCCTTACATCGTGTACTAATCGAAGCATTCTCTTGTTCTCTTTTACTTACAGAATTTACATGTACTCTTAATGTATGAGAATCTCTTGATTCTTGGAAGAGCGTCATCTAGCGTTGCCTTGCCATGTTTCTTCGCGACCGTAAACTTAAGCATTGATCAATTTCGAGTGGCCCGTCCAAGGGCCCGTTGTTAAATCAGACTACAAACTTTGTACAAGCTTTAACACTGGAAGCGACAGGCCAACTGTCGAGGACAATAGAATCCATTTCTCACCTGCCGTATCCACAGGTGACAGACCAAAGACCGAGGTGGTTGGGAAATGGTTAAGAAGAATATTAGTACAGCGGGTTCGGCATACCTTGATATGGCTTACTGAATGTCGTCACTTGGCATGCTTCGGTTACGCAGGACTCAGACAGTTGCCGTACTACTGTGGCCCTGCAATGCATTGAATGCAGCCGATTAAAAATATGGGAGCGTAAAATCATGTGAATTCTATTAGCGGCTCTACACGACATAAGTGCTAGCACCGGTGTAGTTCAATTGAGCAGTCCACCATAAATCCATCGACAGTACCTGTAAACCGAGATACCGAGGTCTATTAGCCGTCGGCAAACGAGTCGGTGGCTCAAAAAATCTCAATTAGGTCAGCTTTGATCGACGTAAATTTTCGATCATCGCCTCCATCCCCCTTCCACAATTTGTTTTTCCCTCATTTCGAGGTCCTTTACGATGAAAATGGTATCATTCAAAAGCTCTGCACGGCAAGATGGCCGAGCGGTTAAGGCGCCAGATTAAGGAAGCCCGATTTTACGACGAACATCGGGATTCGGGACCAAGGCCGTTGTTGTCTTCTCATAAATCTGGTCCGAAAGGGCGCGGGTTCGAGTCCCGCTCTTGTCAGTGTTTTGCAGTCCTGACTCCTACGATGCTGTATTTTTCCTTTATTTTGTCCCTTGGTGGCCCAACTTCAAGCTTCGAGGTACAATCGCCGTGCCTTATAATCGATGATTTACCAGCATTGCTCCTCCCAAATGCTATCGAGGATCTTAATTCCAGGATCATTCAGGACTGCCATATGTCCGGAAAGTGACGTACTTAGATCTGAGCTGTGACCGTGCTTCCCAATTTCCGAGAAAAGAAAAGAACTGAGCACATTGTTGGCTCTACCTAGAAACTTTGGTTTTGCGTCCCAAATCGAGATATTTAGAGAGACGAGACAAGAACAGCTGCAATTTCTCTGGATGCACCAATACACATCGCTCTCATGGATTCATGATGAGGACGTTACAGATAATCGCTATCTACCCAATCAGGGTAATCACTACCCAGAACATCCGATATTGTGTAGCCGCTGGTCGAAGTGAGCGTTGTAGCAAATGACGCACGAGTTCCAGAAGCGCCGTCCCCTGAAAGAATCAACGTTAGTAAAGTATCATGAAAGCGCAGCAACGTCAACGTACCGGAACTGCCGTACTCGGCAAATGTGACACCGTCAGTATTGGGTTCGCTGCTAGACCATTCTTCCCAGCCAGCACTGTTGATCAAGTCTCCGAGCGAGCAGGAGGTGTAAACGACCCTATGTGACTTTGGTCAGCCCAGCACATAAGGGCAAACCACTGGGAAACATACCGGGCATATGCTGCCCATGGACGGCCGAGATACACCAGCCCCTCAAGAGATGTCGTCGCCGAACTGCTAGTAGTGATAGTCGATTCATTGATGACATCTGGGATGGACGTAAAACCTGGAAAGACATAAAATAGGAGGTCACTCACATAAGCTTACTCCGTCCGACGATGGGCGCCCGTTAGCAGTGATTGCTCCAGCGCCGACGGAAGCAAGTGTGGACTGGTGGAAGTAGGCTCTTGCATATTGACCGAAAATGTAGTCGACCGCTCCTTCAATGTAACAGGATCCATAAAATTGGTTACCCGTTTGTGCGAGTACCGTGTCCTGATAGCTGTTCGATATGGTCAGATACTACTCGTCTTAGAAAGAGCCACGAAAATAATTCACCTATAGAAGCCTACACCATAATAGCCATGGTTTGTTCCGTAAGCACTCAGTGCCAATGCCTGGCCATCAGTACTAGCTTTACCGAACTAGAGGATACATGATCAGAGCGTAATCTCATGCATAATAGGGTACAGGCGTACCGTGTTCTTCACATTGACGTTATATAGGGCAAAGTCGTCCTTGTGTACGCGCAAGGTCCCGGTCGAATCATCATCATCCGCACTAGCCAGAGAGAGCGAATAGGTGATGGTAACCGTGTTGCTCGCGTAGCTACTGGTATCAGAAGTCTGCCCCATGATCTGGGCATCGGATATCAGCAGGATCCTATTTGCAAAAAAGGAGTATGCACCGTCGTCTGGCCATCGCGATCGATGTAGACTTGTTCAGTGTAGGTTCCTAAACAGACTCCATCAGCCTCGAAATACAGGTCCGACTAGGAAACTCCAGTTGCCTTCATAAATGAAGATAACCTGATCGGTCCCATCATCAGCGAGCGAGTCCACGGCAGCCTGCACCGTGCTGTATTCTCCGGACGCCGCTCCACTAGCTCTCACAACAACAGCGCCCGAAGGCGCCGAAGTACGGCTTTCGCGCTTCAGCACAGGAGTTGCATCTACCAGGTTGGCAAAAAGAGGGAGAAGAGAAAAGAATGTTAGAGATCTGAAGGAAGGGAAAAACATTTCTGTGATACGACACAGCTCCCGCCGTCCTTTAAATATTGGTAACGGCGAATTTATTTGCATCATTACTGTTGCTTGAACAACCGGGCGCAGCAGCGGGGCCACGACACTAGTGCATTCGCAGCTCCAGAAGATTCCATCCGATGTTCAGACGGAGAGAGGCAACGTTTGAAACATTTCGCGTTGTCAGTTACGTGCTGGGCCGAGCAGGTTACGATGCGGATGCAAAGCTATTTTTACTTGATTCCAAAAACCGTCGTAGAGAACAAAACATAGTCAAATGAGCGTCGAACACGACTATAACATTCCGGTGTTTCTGAGAACGTCCTCGGCTCTCGAATTTTGGGTTCGTCGAGTTCGCCTCCGGAACGTCGCATACTCGTGTTTCGGTTTTAGATGCCACGAAACCAAAGTGGTGAAGTGATCTGAATGGTTCAAATTTCGAAGAGGTCCCAGGACCTAAGGGGAAATTTGTGGCAGATGACTTCTTCGTAACGGCTACGCTCGAACACGCGACCTCTGAGGGCCTTACGCGGTAAACTTCGTCACATCGATTGTTCCACTTCCGCAGGACATTCACATACTCGTCCATTAACGATATACACTCGAAGGAACCCGACAGAGTTATGATTTATCCACGGAACGAGGGAAGAAAGTACTCCGCAGCACCTCGTTCCAATCCAAACCGGATTCGTCTCGACTGGGACCAATGATCCGTAGATTCATCACAACTCCTTGCGCGACTCGAGCAGCTAAAATCTCATCCAGGCCGTCAAAAGACGAAAATAGATCCGACAATTCCTCGTGAATGCCCTGGCCGACACCGTGCCTCCTCTTGACCAAATCAACAAGACTCATCTCCTCTTCACGGGGTTGTGGCAGTTCATCCTGCCAGTCCCACCGCATCGACGCAGACGCGAAACCAATCTCGATGGATGGCGCCACAGTCTCATTCGCTAAGATTTCAGCACCCCAACGCAGTAATTCCGTGCCACGTCGGGCCCTCTTTCCGACGTACAGCCCCAGGGTGCGAAGACGAGGTAAGGCCATCACTGAGGTTGAAGTCAGCCACCTAGTACTGGCAGGTGATGAATAATCAGACTCACAGTTATCTCTTAGGGTAAAACTCAATCGAAGCACTTCGAGATGCTCGCTGACCCTTACGAGAATCTGTTTCAGGGTCGCGCAAAAGCTATCGGAGGGCGGCTCTAAGTCGGTGAGACTGGGGATCGAAAGACAGCGGAGGCCTTCAAGATTGAACGGGGACTCAGAAGCAGACACGAAAGCCAGTACATCCTCCATACGCTGGAAGTCCACGTCTTCGAAACTAATGGTCTCGATACTGCGTTCCTTGACGACAGCGTAAGCCTTTCCGTGCGATAGAGAGAGCCAATGTTGCCACATTTCACAGCCCCTCAGACTATTGCTATTGCCGTTGGAGAGCCCACATCCGCGGAAGTGTACATGCTCGAGACGCTTGCAGTGAGCAAGCAGTGCGATAAGCACAGGAGCGGGAAACTCTACTGCGACCCCGTGGAACAGCTGGAGGGTGAGCTCCTTAATCTCACCAAGGCGCGGATCTCGAAATGCCTCTGACAGGCTAGCCATCGACGGGTACTCATCGAAAAACAGCTGCTCGACGCTTAGACGTTCGACGTCCTGAAATCCCGGGAGACGGCCTATACAGTCTATGAACTCGTCGATATGGCGGAAACGAAACCCTAGAAGGTGGACACGATCTCCCGGGGGAACAGTATACTTCACACCTCTGAAATCGTTACAGAAGTCCGTGAAATAGGGTGGCAAGGCTGTTGTCGGTGACCACTGAGTCCATTCCCAGATTATGGTGGCAGTCTTTGGAAGCGAGACGTTTGATACAAAATAAACGTCGGTACGGGAAGTAGACGATGAAGTATGGAGCCCGGGTTGGCAAAGCTTCGAAGATCGGGGCATAGCAGAAAGGAAAGAATTGAAGAGAGAATGATTCAGCCTCTTGTCAGTCTTTATTTGAGTTGTTGTCTCGTCTTTGTCTGAAATTGCGCGGTAAATTGAGAACATTGTCAAAAGAGTGGCAGACACAACCTAGTGGCGGATTGTTCCAAATAGGGATCGACCCAGGAACGAGGCGCCTCTTGCGAGCAGAAAACGTCAAATAGTGCTCTATCGAATCCGAGTTTGTCAGCCAGGACGATCAACACAACGGAGTAAACAACCAACCTTGTGTAAGGGAAAACGAAACACGCAGGACAGAAATAAGATCAGAACAATCGAGGACGTGAGTAGGAGATTTCGAGCATAGTATTGAATGTCATACAGAGCTTCTGAACAAGTTCTAGGCGTTTATAGAATGAAGCAACTCTAATCGGTGAATATCTAATTGGAGCACAGATGGCATTGCTCAAAGGAATCCATGTCGCATTCTCTTTATCCAGAGGAAGAAGAGAACGTCTGCATAACACGTCATTAAATAAAGAGAAATGACATGAATGCTTGATAGTTTACCATCGTCAAATCAAAGAGGTCGAACGCCTTCAACTCATAGCTAAGCCGGACCTTTTGAGACGTCAAGTGGATTAACAGACTTGTGTTTGTCTGTACACGTATTTACCTAATCATTGGGACGGAGATGAGCCGTTTTGGAAGTTACACCGCCGACGGAGGACAGACCTTGGCATTCCTGAACCAGAAACGAAAAGACCGGCCCCATATACTTCCGACGTGTCCACGTTGCACGGGGTCGAGGTGTCGACAGAACTAGTCCAGTCTGCAAGGGTAGTATTGCCGCATTCCAGAAGACCGAGAGGTGCCAGATGGGCTGAATTTGTATGGTATCAAGTTAGGAGCGTTCTGCCTGGGCCTGCCCGTTACCGCTATGCTAGCCTTTACAGTCTGGTACTTCTCAAACTCTTGATCAACTTGTTCCGTCGATAGGATGCCAGTTCGATTTATCTTTTAACTCGAGGCTATCCTCACCGGCAACGCTTCAAAGACAAAGTATCCATGCAGATATGGTCACGTCCGTGTGTCCCTATAATAGGCGTGCGCCCTCCCGTCATCCAATTGCCCGCTTTCCCAAGATCATGCCTGAACCATGCACATGGCTCCTCTGTACGCTCGGGAAGCAGATTCACCTCTTCTATCACCGTCCCCGAGGACTTCCCCCCGACTGCTTGTAGAACGTCTGGATTCAAGATGATGAAGACAGCAGGGATGAGCAATGTCAAAGTCTTGACACGGACTCCAAAAGCAGGTGTGAATACTGCGTGTGGGACTCGTGCACCAGGGGGGAAGGCGAGGAGTATCATGGTAGGTCACGTCGAGATACCCGGCAATGGCAGTTGACTCGGGTATGATGGCACCAATGGACGCATAGAAGAGTTGAACGGAGTGGTATGGTGTCACGCCACCCTGTTGTGCAGCAACGGCCAGTACGTCAAGCCTTGTACAACGCCTTGATATCAGGGAATTTTGGGTATTCGGACCATTTGGGGTACCCTTTGAGTTCAGGGCATATCTGAGCAAGGGTAAGAGGCGACGTAAAGTGGATATACGAGACCAGCTGACTTTGTCTTTCCATGTATTCGGAGCATCTTCATTAACAGATAAATTTGAAGGAATACGAACATAAAGACCGGCTTTGTCGGTCCGTGGTTTCGCTCGTGGTCCTGCAAACGAAAAGGCGCACTGATAGATGTCAATCGCCAGTACATCAGGAGGGAACGAGGCTGCTCACCAGTCTCCGCTCCATGAGCTGGATTCGCTGGACACAACGTTGGGAATACCCAGCTTCAGCGCAACGACGGACAACAAATCTGCGTCTTCCAAAGAAATCGTCGATATATGCTTCACCAGCAGGTTATATCTGTAAGAAGTGCAGCTTGAACGAGTACTGGTTGTTCCAAGTCCATGGTTTGGGTCTAGGTTGAACGTTGAAGCCCTGACCTGGCGCCCTATATCCGAGCTTCGAAAATCCTCCGCTGAACCTGGACCGTTAGGCACTCCATTCAGTGTGTAATTTGACGACATCAGAAATCCGTTGTTAAGATACACTATTAGAGGTAAGAGAGAAAGCAACCTGGTACAGCCCGCAGCCGCACCCGTAAAAAAATCCTCTCAGGGAATCATACGGTGTGCAGGGTGCCATCTCCGGACAGTATGTCAGTATCCTTCGTTTGACCATGAGGTCGCGGTCCACTAGTCGTGTGACAGTGTCTTCTGTGTGTCGAAGGCTTGCTTCATAAACAAGATGGTAACAAGAATTTCGGTCTATTGCCGTCGTCGCACTCTGTACTGAACCTACGGCTTGGCTACGGTCACAGAAGACACCACGCTGAGTAGAGAGGATAGATGGGAGCATTGTAGTCAACGCAAGACGAGGAAACAATTGAACAGTCGTCGTCACCGCTGGTCGTGGAAAGATAACCATGAAATAGTACTGCCGCTCTCGGCATTGTGGTCACGGCTCATCGGCCCGTCCCCTCCGGAGAAATGGTTGTCGACTTGCCGTGCTCTCGAGCTGCTCTCTTTTGGCTTTCTTGAGTCTCATCCACTTTCTTGGAATGGTTCTAGCTGACAATTTGCAACGTCGATGGCCCGGATAGTATCATTTGACAGCTCTATACAAGAACATTAATCGAGTCGACCGCCCAGTGCCCACTGGCAGGTGATTTGGTCATCAGTTTTCAGACTGGGCGCACATACTTAGCAAGGGTCTTTCTCAAAGATTGCTCAAAGAAGAATCTGTCTTGACTAGCACAATCACCGGGTCAGTGTAGGCTATAGAAGAACATTCGTTGACAAAACAAGCAAACCAGGCGATAGCTCTGGCATAATATGCGTCATAGATTTACCCTGCAGGTTTCATCTTGACTTCCGACTCCAGTGCCCTCAGCTGCTACATTCACCGGTCGCGATAGCCTCGGCTAAGACAACAGAAGAAGTGAATTATTTTTGTACTTGTTGGGGTTAGCCACGGCAAGCACGGTTATCTAGTTCAACTCTCTATCATCCGAACAGTCCCCATTCCAGACCACAGCGCCAAACGATCTACGGCGGGGCATAGCACCTTGTAGGCATCAGAGTCGTGTTGGTTTCCACGATGTGCGAATTAGTTACTCCGAGAGAGTGGTAAGGCCCAAGCTACTGTGCGTACACTACACAGGAGAGGACCCCAGATATTTCAAGACATACATATAGAGTATGAGGGGCGCAGGAAGACGTGAGCAGGGTGCATATGCTGCGGCCGATCGCTGAAGTGGGAGCAAAGTGGGAGTCAAGTAGGAGTGCGTGGACGTTTGTGAGGTCAAATCGTCAGTGTAAGATTTTATTTAACTTACCTAGCCCGTATAAGTACCTATTCCGTTCTCGCTGGAGCAGACTTTTTTTAGTACTGGCTCTTGTAAGTAATACAGGCGCAGAGCTCCCTGGACTGAGCTTGCTGCCTAATATGTGAATTGACGTCACGTTCCAAGTCGGATATTCGTCTCAGATATAAAGTACTCCTGTGAAGACGAACGTTGAGAGCAGGAAATTTTCGTCTCGTGCTGGTGGTGAGTTGTCGCCACTGGTCAACTGCCGGCAATCAGCGCCGACATCCATATAAGGGTATGAACACTTGAGCGTCGATTTCCTGAAGGGCTTATCTTCGAAAATAAGCACTGAAGACAGTTTTATACTATGTTTAAACCGATGAATGGCAGTAAACAAGTGGCCAGAGTCGTTGAATTTCCCCCCCGTTTTCTGGGCCACCGGCTAGCCTCACTTGGACACAACAAAATTTGATCAGGAAAAAATAAATCCTATTCTACAAGGAAGACGAACAATACTATGAGATACAACGATGAGAGATAATAGAGTGATAAACTGAGAGTGGTGTATAGTAAGAGGGTAATCGTGGATGATCTAGGCTACATTCATGGCGATTTGCAGAAAATGCTGAGATGAGGTGAGAAGTCCGAATTGAAGTGAGCTTTATAGCGTTTGACGAATGGCTAAAAGATCTCTGAGAATCACATCATTAACTCTGAGATGAACAACCCACCGAAAAGTGCGTTTGAGGGGAGACATTGAATCTATCGGCGCCGCGGCTGTGGCGCGCAAGGGCTCCAAAATTGCCCAAGATGTGGCTAATGAAGGCTCGTCAGTTAATGAACACCAACAAACCGGAAAGAAATATTTACTGCGTTTTCAGGACCGCTATAATCTATTCGAACGTCAGTTCCCGGATAACTACAACGAAAATAGAAAAAGAATCACATACGGTTGACTAAACACATATAGAATGCCATTATTGGATATCCGGAAGCATCTGCATATAGAACAGTGCAGACTTCCCCGACAGTCCATGGACATCCAGGAGCCCATTCGCGCTGGAAAGCTGGGAGACGCGGCAACATGAAGAAGATGTGAGGGGAATAATTGTATGGCTGTCATCTACCGCTGTAGTGGCTTTTATATATGCTCGAAGGCCTCAAAAAAAGACTCACCGCATTAAACAGCAGAAGCTCCAAGGTGCTGTTTGGCTCGGGTCCGACACTTGTTGTTCTAAATCGAGGTGTCGAAAGGCGGTGGAGATGTGTACCGAGTCAACATGACGTGCTGTTTTCTCTATGTCCAAAGCGAGGAACAAGGTTGACCCTTAAAGGAATTTTACTGACTCGGAGCGCCTCGTCTGGAAAAGAATGTGAGGCTGTGCTGTGAACGGATTGATCACAGCCCTTACCAGCATGAGCGCTTGATCCGGCGCTACTTGTAATGATGTGGTGGGTGTCGGGAGTAACACAGCCTCGATGATGCGAAAGAAAACACCAGGGTCGATGTACGAGGCAAAGTTCACTGAGCTCTAAGGCCAAAGACACTTTAGATCTTTGCTGAAAATCGAACAAGTTTAACCCGTCAAATTACACTGGGCGCCATCGAAAGGCGGTGAACACGACGACGAGCTCGAGCTGTCGCGCACAGCCCACTTGTTATAGCGGTCAGATGTGTTAATTTCGATCGATGTGTTGATTCGGTCCCGGCGTGTGGAGCTAGCAGACGATACTTGGTACCTCTACTTAGCCGCCATCTCTGGTGAAGCACATGACGAAGACAAGAAGAACAAGGGTGCCTAGAAGCGGAAGAAAATAATCACTGAAGGCTGTTCTTGGAGTCGTCGTACATCGTTTGTTCCTCGCTGGCGTTCCGGATAAGATTCGCTGATCGCGCGGGAATGGAATGATGCGAATTGCTAACATTCTCAAGCGCATTCATCACAAGCCTGAGAAGCATCAGAAAAAAAAAACTGATGATCTTTGCTACCAGTTTTGGAATCCTAGTGATAGACCTAGTTTAAAGGTGATAGGTCGAGTTTGGGAGCATGAAACTCACGGCGGAAAACACTGCGCCCCAGTCTAATCAAATTATAAGTACAATATTTCGATGCTTCAAAGGTATATAACATACGTGGGCAGGTTTTTCAGAATTTTCCGGCTATATTGCATTTCAAAAGTGTATTGAAAGCCCACTGATCGTCAGGCTTCTTCCAGTTGGCGTTCGGCGCTTGATGCATTGCCAGAGCTATCGACTTGTGCCTCATGTCGGAGAGGAAAATGCACATATAACCATGCGTAACTGAGTGCTCTCATTGCGCTGCCTACAAAATGTAAAAGTCAGGAAACTCCGGGGTACATGAAGAGAGCATCTTTGAAACAGTACCGTGTTCGCAGAAACTGGGATCATGGACCTAGGCACGGCGATTACATTCTTCAAAGTCACTATTGTTACATCGTTGTGAGATAAGTCAAACTAGGCAAAATGCGTTTTGAGCAGGGATTGTGAGGCGCCTTTGTAGATCTCGAGTACGTGGAAAGCTGTTGAATGGCGATAGTATGAGCCGTTGAAATCTCCTCCAATAACAGGACTCACCACATAGTCAACAGCATCATGATGCTTTCGGCACCACCCCTGGAGGGTTGACCGGTCATAAGAAGTCTCTCCCTTTTGCCGAAATCTCTTCTTCGAAGCAATTACCGATTAACGCTCTTTGCATATCGGTTTGTGTTCATTCCAATGTGCCCTACATATATGTTTAGGCAATGTAACAACTCTTCCAACGTATCGGCTTACCGCTGATAATCTTTACTGTAAGGGGAGGACATGATGTTTGGAGATAAACATCGAAGATAGAAAGCGAACACACCTGCAATAGCAAGTTTCCCTACATTTCGAACATTGAGAAAATTCTTCACAAGGACGCACAAGTGTTCCGGTATCCTCGATGATGTTAGCCAGTTTTTCGTGTGTCATAACTATAGGATTTTCAGAGACGTTGGACATAATATCAACGGAACCTTTAGAAGATTTGGTTCAACCAGAAAGCTAGCGGTCAGAGCTGTTACAGAGCTGTAGCCAGAATATTGGATATTGAACGATTTACTGTGGCACAAGTCATGGTGATAGCGTTGCCTTCGTCGTCCAGGCGTGGAGAACCGTCTTTAAGAGACATTGTCTGTCTGTGGAAGTTCCCTCCTCCTCGAGACATCGCGGTAGATGCAAGGTGGATGTCTGAAAGCAAGGCTCGACCTGAGACCCCGGACGCGTGCAAAATTTGATCGGAAGAAGTCAGGTGACCGAGAACTCTTTTGACACGCCACTAGCCGCGGCGGACGGCGCGTCGCGCTGTCGACCTGGCCACAATTTTGCCGCATGTTGCTAAATCATCGAAAGTCCGATTTACCAACCCTCAGGTCATCTGCGCAACAGTAAGTGATTCATGACCGTCATGTCTCATATTTCCGCTACTTAATATTAATCAGCATCGTACTCGTACTTAAAAGCGACGTCGGTAGATGTCAGACCTTCTTCAACCATGTCTCGTAAACTCGTCGTCGTCTTTGGTGCTACCGGAAATCAGGGCGGCTCTGTTGTTGCCTCGTTGCTCAAGAACAAAGCTTATGCTGTCCGAGCTGTGACTCGGAACCCAGATAGTGACAAGGCGAAGGCCCTCGCTGCTCGTGGCGCCCAAGTCGTCGCTGCAGATATTAATGACTACAAGAGTCTTGTTAAGGCACTTGAAGTTCGTCCAATATGATCTCTTATTTGCCAGTACACGCTAACCATTGTTATTCAGGGCGCTCACGCAGCCTTTGGAGTTACGGACTTCTGGGCCATGCTGGGTGCTCTCGGGCCCGAGGGAGCTTTCGATGGGGAAGTCAAACAGGGAAAGAACCTCGCCAATGCTGCCGCAGCCACCCCCACGCTTGAGCACTACGTCTGGAGCACCCTTCCAATGACAAAGAACACAACCGGTGGCGCTGTTACCGTTCCGCACTTTGACAGCAAAGCCCACGTCGACGAATATATCATCTCTTCCCTTCCGGATCTCGCGAAGAAAACTACCTTTTTCTGGGCAGGATACTATGCCACGAACCTGGGGTCCTCGACGTCTCTAACGAAGGAGTCGGGGAAGTATTTATGGATTCTTCCTTGCTCACCGAGTGCGACAACGCCTATGGTAGGGCTGACGACCGCGAATGTGGGCGTCTTTGTTGCTGGTATTCTGGCGAAACCGGAGATCACTCTGCCTTCGAAGTACGTCCTAGGGTCAGTTGAAAACCTGACTTTGGGCAGGACCCTCCAGATATGGGGAGAGGTGACGGGCGGCCAAACAGTCTTCGTGCAGAAGGATCTGGATGACTTTGTGGCATCGTTTCCCGGTGGTCCGGTCTTTGGCAAGGAGGTGGGGCTGAACATGCAGTTCTGCGACTCTGGTATCAAGGGATGGTCGAAAGGTCGTGAAAAGATTTTGACTAAGGAAGATCTTGGGATTGAGACCGCACAGTTGGTTAGTACCAAGCAAGCTTTTGAGATGATGGATTGGAGCTCTATTTTAAATGCATAGTCGCATGTAAGTTTACTGTAGCCGGTTTCAATTTTTCGAAAAGCTGTAATTGTATATTTGTACTATACTAATTCGCTGGGAATAGTCGCATATTTGAAAATTTCACCGTCTTTGTAGTAACTGTCTCGAGGTCATTGCAAAATATCGTCGCCCTGCCGTGTCCTGATCCAGTCAGGCTTTCGTTAAACTGCCAACGTATGTAAATTTCAAAATTTCAGCGTCCAGCCTTTGATTGATCATAGATTCCATTCACTCTGCTATCTCCCTTGGTGTCCAAGTTTGCGAACACCACGCAGTTTCGAAGGTGCCGTGCATCTGCTAATCGACTGCTAACCTCGGTATTCTTTCTGCCTGCCATTCGGTGAGTCGTTTTGAGCCCGTGGACATAAATCTGCGACGATGAATGTTGATCATATCTGCTACATTTGATCCCGATGACCCTTCTTCTGTAGCTGACCGTCGCCATCACCCGTGTGCAGGGTTAAAATTTCGGCAGTCGATAGCCATATACAGGTACCATACAAACGGCGCGAAGCTACTAGTCTACTGGTAGTAATATTCACGGCCATACGTTGACTTCATTTCAGCGAGAATCGCATAACTAAACCACTGGCAACGTTATGCCTGGAAATAGAGTCCCCTTATGCTGTATCGATAAAACTCGTCGCTTCGCCAGTCCAGGCATGCTCGCTGTTAACGCACTGATCATCTCTTCTTTCTGAGCGGACTCGTCAATCCTTTCAGTATGCGAGGTGTGAATCCCCACCAGCTTTAGGCTGTGATACTTCGGCGAGGACAACACGTCATCCAGTCGCGTCCATTCCTTGAGCGCCTCGTCACTGATGATCCAACTTTCGGCCGTCCAAAAGAATGCCATCACTTTCAATTCCTTCAAATCATACGACTTGGAGTGTATCAGGATGTCGATCCACCAATGTAATACCGCGATTGGCTGAAAGCCTAGCATGTTGAATGGGTAATCGCTGAGGGAAAACGAGAGAAATTCGACAGATGGGAGGTAGAGAAGGAAAGACGGAGGTCTTTGCAAGAGGGAAAACGCCTCTACGCTTCGAAGCATTTGGGGATTTGTCGATGTAATTGCATTGCGCAGGAGGGTAAGAGTGGGCCACGTCTCGACACCATCTGCAATGAACCCATCAGTAGGGAGAATCAGGAACTGAGTTGATCTGAGATTCTGTAGATTAAAAGGCGATGATGCAGATAAAAGGATAGCGCGAATCGTTTCCCGGGAAGTGTCGGGGCAGTTTACGATGAGACTTTTAACCACTAAGGGCTTATCTCGAGGCATTCGTTCCACTGTCGAATCCTCCCCAGGCCCATCACTCTCAACACGGAGTGCTTGAGAAAGAAGCAATTCTATTTCTTCACGAGTGGAGCAGTTTCGGAGAAAGGAAAAGAAGGATGGAATTGCGGGGATGACGACGTCATGCAACATTATAGTGGTGAGAGGATACGAGGAAATGGTGTCGAGGACTGCCCGGGGCAGCGTATCCCAAGAAATTTGGTTGAAGACAAGGGTCTGAATATTATTAGCAAGCTTCAGAATAGCTAGCAGGAGAGGATTGTCGATGACGTTAGATGTGTCATTGGAACGCAAGCCCAACCTACGAGCTGCGGTTGGAATAATGGGGGATGCGAGACACATGGCATGATAGCGCTCTATGTCTTCGGCGGTGGCAAATGTGACATTGTAGAACATATGCGATCGGGTACGGGGAAGGAAGGAGCGCGCAACCAAGGAGCACGACGAGAGATTCTTGACTTCATCGCTACGTGAAGGAGATGCATCTCGCACAGCGTCGATTATAGCATCAACGAGCTCTTGCGGGAAACGTGACTCCAAACTTTGTGTCATCTGTAAGCTCTGGAGTCAGCAAGAGCGAATGGGAACGCAATTGTAGATTTTACCGAGGATATGAGAGAACTGCTGGCACCAGATGGGTGAAAAGACGATAGAGATACGTGGTGATGGTTGAATTGTCCAGCTAGTCGTGCCGTTGAATCAACACGACGACCGGATCGTAGAGACAGACCCCAATTCGAAGCTTTTGTATCTTAGAAGAGAATGTCGATGCAACGTGCACCCCGGGGGTCGGAACGACTTGGAAGAGGAAATCAGAAGGTTACTACTTAGGCAATAGAATTGGCCCAACACAGAGCTAAAGCTTAAATAAATTAAAGCTCTTTCTCTACATAGAATACGTGTCTCCACTTGTACGCCTGACGTTCAAGTTGACAACACGGGCGTATGTGATTGAAGTACGGAGAAAGCCGATATGACGCGGACGGCTTGAGTACGGCTCGACAAAGCCTTGCTTCGGAGATTGGAATTGGAATGCGAACCGGTCACGTGACTTTAATGCCGAACGGCACGATGAAAGGACGGACATCTCGGGACGAACATCGCACTTCTCTTTTGGGCTCAGTTGTGACTGTGACTATAACACTTTTCCTATTTGACCACCACCATCTTGTTCGCGTCGTCCTTATCCTTGCAATTCTACATCCTCGCCAGAGTGTCGCATTATATAATACAGTAGTGTGTCGCTGAATTTCAATACTGCGCGATTCGTGTTGTCTTATGATCGACACAGCGATAAATATCTTGCGGATACTTACTGCCATGCTCTCGGACAAGCGTCGTCTCGTAGCTTTCACGGGAATAAAAGTGTCTTTGGTAAAGAATTCTCACCGTGAGTTGATGTACGTTGGCCTCTCATTGTTTCCTCTAAAGGTTGTTGCAGTGACCACCCCAGAGCGCTCTTTATATTTCTGCCTCCATGAAAAAAGTTATGCAAAACCGAGACCTGCGAGTTACTTCCGCATGGAATTCAACAACAGACCAAATGGCGAAGTGTTTCACGTACGTCCTGTGCCCATCTTCGTTTTCCATTTATCAATGTCTTGGCATCCAGTGCAGTCTTTCGGTCATGTATGTTTAGTTGTCACCACTTGGCAGAGGGCATCGTGTACATCCATGATTTCTTGTCATCTGCCCCCCGGTGACACCTCGTCAAGCTTCGGAGAAGTATTCACAGATCTGCGACTCGACAAACTTTGATTCATTGCCTTGGACGGACGTATCGCCTCATAGTCTCTCTCAACGACGTATTGTGGTGTACGATTTCTCGTCCTCAGGGCCAGAGTGAACATCAGGCATGTCAGGCGTGGAACCATCAGTCTCTCCTTTCATGCCTTCCCTCTGTCACCCACAGTGGTCTCCAGAATGTAGGGGTCAAGAGTATCCAACGAAGCCATTACCAGGTTTTCTTCGGCTTATACTTAGAGCTATATCATTGAAATGATGACATTGCGAAAAGATTGGTGCATGGGGCGATCTTCGGCGCTAATGAACTGCAAGGTACGCAGCTTACCTTCGCGCTTCCTATAGTGCCTGACTGCAGCGTAGAACCTGTCAGCAAACGATCGCTCTCTTAGGTTCAATCAAGTTCTGTGCCATGGTGAGTGCCATATCTACTCTCATGACGTCTTTTTAACTGGTCGTATTCGTAGCTTTCATCCCGCGGCTTGCTGCGATATCCCCCCTTCCTGTGGTCCAGTTTCAGCGTCGTCGGTCTGATGGGCCATCTACGTCAACTCTCCACCGAGTCGAAGGCCTTTTCTCAGGCATGCACATCATTATAGGATGTTCCAGTCGACGTTTGTTATTGCCTGAGGTTTGACTTGAAGGAGTCAGACAGCGACTGCCGGACATCTAGAACAAACATGTTGCAGTGGCCCCTCATTGTTCTCCCTGACTCAACCGGGAGTTATCTCTGTGACCGATAGAGGCACTCTTTAATGCGTCACGGCGAATTAGGAGCGTGGTGATCTTTCACTTTCATCTACGGATCGACGCCCTTTATCGCCTGCTACGCCCTTCGTCACATTTAGAAACCATCACCTTCCCCAAACCCTTTCTGGTTCATCCTTGTGCAGTACCTCTGTCTCCGGTCGCGGTCGCTCTGATGTTTTACCACTCGAGGAACATTTCGCCACCGCCTTCCAACATGTGGCACCGCTCATTACACTACTAATGAGACAATGGTACGATGATGGCGGAGACGGTCGACGCATAGTGCCAGAGACGCTGCGGCTGATGCAAAGGACATCTTTGCGTCGTTTCCTTTTCAGAACGATATCTGAGGACTCAACATATGAGTCTTGGTCGGATTGGTGCCTGGTGCATGACCGTAGAGGATGCTGCTAACATACGGCGACATTATATGCGGTAGCATGTGAAGTTCGGTTACTTCGGCATTGGTCATTGTAGGCGTCTCGTTTCCTTTCATCATTACTCCGTTCGCTGAGTGAACATATTTACAGACTATAGACCCTGCTCGTTTTGGCGTTCGGCTTTGAAGGAGCGACCCCTTGCAGATGTGTCATTTGATTCCACAGATATGAACATACCGATGCCTCCCTCTGTGCTACCGACATTTCCTCCGTATTGCACCTTACGCTTCGGCTGAGAATGCCCTTAATCCATTCCGAAGCACAGACAGAACCGTGAAGAGACGTAAAAACACTTTCTCCGTTATCGGGTGGCGTGGGAAGCGCCATTTGGCCTTTGACTGTTCCGTCTATGCGCCCGCTGCCTTCAGCTCTCCCAACCGCAAACAGACCGCTACGGAAGGCTGTAGCCCGAAGCCACTCAGACGAGCTTATTTTCATATTGACGCGGGACCAGAGAAGACCAGGGTTCATCACCGACTAGCCTGATTCTGGTATTAAACCAACAATGTTCCTCTGTCTTTCCCTAAAGCCATCGCCATGAAAGTCGACACCTTCACCATCGACACGCACTCATCTGGTAAGCCGCTGAAGTGTGCGGCGAAACGGTATCGGCCGCATGGGGCTTCCTCCGAGGGACGACCCGCGCCTGGGCATATCCTGATATTTACCCATGGCACTGGGTTCCGTACGTGTCGATCCTCCAATGTATTGGCCTAGACGACCCTGATGATCCCATTCAATAGATAAGGAACATTGGGAAGTCCCAATCCTACGACTGTTCGCTCATAGCAAGTCGGGTGGAACGAGGGTGTCGGAGGCATGGTCAATCGATTGGCAGACCCACGGCGATTCTGCAGCGTTGAATGAAGCGGTGATCGAAGCGCCGGAGTTCGAGTTCTGTAAGCCGACCGTCTTTGATATTGAAGCCGGGTCTGACAGGAATCTCTAGCCGAATTTGACTATGCCGAAGCATGTGCAAATCTATATAGGACTTTCCTCCTGGAGAACATCGAGAAAGGCTTGAACAAGGTGGTGCTTTTGGGACACTCAGCTGGTGCTGCGTCTGCGTAAGGCTTTCGTCGCGTGCCTATACTCCCTTCTCACCCTTTTACAGGTCCCTAGCGACGATGTTTTGTGACCACCCGCTCTTCGAAGCATTCATTTTCGTGGAGCCGACAATATGGCCGGCTGAGATGGCCGGCGTGGATGCGCCCGTGTACAAATACGTCAAGCGGGGGATCCTCACTCGTCGGGATCATTGGCCTACCAAGGCGGAGGCGAAGCGTTACTTTGAAGGCCGTGCACCGTGGAGCTACTGGGATTCGAGGATCCGAGATATATATGTTGTGCGTTCTGTCCCTCCCTGCTTATTCTTATACTGACTGCTTCTTACAGGAGTACGGCTTGAAAGCAGATCTTGTCAGAGGTGGTTGGACACTCAAATGCGCGCCGAAACATGAATTGGCGCCGTTTGCGAATGATCAAAAGGCGGTTGATGTCCTTCCCGAACTGAACAAGACGATCAAGGTTGTGCCGATACATCTGATCTATGGAGGGAGAAATGACATGTTGTACGTCTCGCTCTACCTTACTTTCTTCCTTTCGCTCAACGCTGCTTTCAGTTCACGGAAAAAACAAGACTCCTTACTGGGCGGCGGCCGCAAGTTTGCGTCTGTGACGAGAATCCCTGATGCGGGCCATTTGGTATGTCTTACCGTTGTTGGTCTGCGGGTGATAATTGATCTGGGGTAACAGGTCGTGCAAGAGGCGCCGGATGAGGTGGCGGATGTCTTATTCGGGATATTGAGAAAACTAGATAGGGAGACCGGGCATTTTGAGGTCCAAGCTAAGCTGTAGGGTGGGTGATGGCATATTTATGGAAATAGAAGCTTGTATTTATTTTATCGTAGTATTCGAATACACCCAGTGCTGCAGCAGGGGACGCTTGTATACCTTTTCGCGAGGGGAAAGATTGTTTTACAGCGTCGCGTTGCTATTCATGGGCGTAATAGCGTGTAAAAAATCAGGTGGGCGCAAGTTGACTTTTTCCAGTCGCAAGTTACATGCAAGTGCGCCAGTTCATGGCCTCCTGCAAGTTCAGTGGTTTGCTATGGGGATATCCACATCAACGCCGGCCACCGGTTGCTACCATAGACGTCAGGATAAGATCTAGGGACCGGGTTCTGAGCAGGAGTCGGAGCCGGGAGGACGATGTGGCTCAACGGGCCGACATTATTTCGGCGCTTTACACGTGTCGTTCCTCTGTGGTCCGAACGTTTTCAGTGTATTCGTCTGCTTTACCTGTTTATTCTTCTGTTTCACGCGACGAAATTATATTTATTCCCCTTCGGTGTCTGGTCTTTGGATTTGACATTCCTTAGTAGGGGGCTATCCTTGTGGCTTCGAATTCAAAGCATGCATGTAGTTTGTGCCTTGATAGATCTTGGAACTGGCATATCCTTCGACACCGTCCAGACAGTCAACCCTAGATTGAAATGTTCTACACTGTGCAGACTGCGAGCCAACAATAGATTGAACTCAGTGAAATGCACTGAGTACGAAATTAAAGAGTGTGCGATATGACTGGCTGATCAGCGTAGGTATCGTATTCCTTCCTAAACATTTGGAATTTATACAGTACATAACAAATGATCAGTGCGCGGCCAGCGGGACAGAGATTTACATACTACGGCCCAGATCCGATCCCCAAAGTACTTATGACCAACAGCAAACCTGTGTAAAAGGACCCTTAACTTGCGAGAGGATGTAAGCGAACTTGCACCCTAAGAACTAACTTGTTCCCGGAAAAAATACACTTGCGCCTGTCCGATTTATTACACGCTATTACGCCCATACTATTCATGTTTGTTGCGCAGGCGGTTATCGTCTCCAAGCCATGTTTTCTATCCTATGTTTCGAAGCACAAGACGGAAAAGACGTTTTCAAGGGGGTACCAATATGAAAAAAAAAAGACATGGGGTCGATTAAAAAATTTCGTGCACTGGCGCTGGACCTACCTACCTCCACGTGACCATTATGACATCATGTCACCTATTTTGGGCATCTTCCGCCCCAATTTTCCTTGTATCTCGCTAGGAATGGTTGTATTATGAATGCCACAAGTATTTTGAATTTTGAATACAATTTGCATGTCATTATGTCCAGATCGCAAAATCACCTCAAAGGGAAGTCTGACATCATCATGTCCAGTAAGCAGGCTCATTTCGGCAGTGCTCGCTGATACCATTCATTGCCTGTCTAGATGGCCCGATGGGATGTCCCAAGGTAAGTTCTATACTGATAAGTATATTTTGTATCATAAATGATTAATATGTTGTGCTAAAAGTTCATTTTTAGGCCCCCAAAAGGGTGGTCAACTTTTTTTTTTCGGGCCTGACGGCCCAACCTACCTACCTACCCGGTGTGCCGGGCCGACATTCCGGCACCCCCTTGGACGTTTTACTACTTTTTTTCAGATCACACAAAGTCACGAATGCCATTACTCTTTCAGCTAGTATCATTCGCATTGGGCAAAAAACAGAGTTTATTGAAGTTATTCACAGGTCGAAAGAGCAGGAAACGAATGCACCGCCAAAGCCCTTCGCTACAACAGTGAGTTATTTAGCCATGAGATTACTTGTGTGATAATGATACGCACAGTTAGACAAAGAAAAAGGAAGCGTCGTCCAAACACGTGTTATATATGGATCACATCCAAAAGTTCCTCGAGCTTGCGAGGAGTAGGTGCTAAATACGGTGGATGAGTATAAACACACCGTGACGCGCCGACAATAGAAAACTGACAGAACAGATTATCAAAGAGGACCATCGGGCTATCCAAGCCCACATACCAACCAGGAGTGTCTATCCTGTATGCACCAGTCGTCAGTGCCGGGGCCGTACTAGGATCAATGGCCCAAGCAAACGATTTCGCCTCCGTTTCGCTCCTAGGAGGGCCATACAAAGCCAACTCATAATCGTCTCTGGATTTGGAGGCATCGCGAGACGGCATTGATGTTGGGGGCGGTGGTGGAGGAGGACAGGACGTCGAGCGTTTAGCGTCAGCGTCAACTGGGGGAAAGAGATTCTCGCGGATCTGCCTTTCTGCACCCTGCGGTCCTGATACCGCAACGAATTGATGTATTTGACTGGCGCTCATTGTGTCCCATAATAGGTTGATGTTAGAAGCTGAGGCTAGATGGTTCCTTTGAGCGTATTCGGAGAATTGCCTGAAAGAAGCGTTGGACGTCGTCGGGAGTTCGAAGTTGGACAAGACATCCTGAGATTTGGCTGGGGAAGGAGATGGCATGGACGCTATTGGGAAACCAAGGGTCGAGGGAAAGTCGCCGTGTACAAGAGTGACGTACTGATACCAAAATGATCAGCATAAAGCAGAAGGGGATGATAGGCTCTGTTTGCAGAAGGTTCTTCTCCTTCGCGGTGAAAGAAAGGGATGGGAATAAATGACTCACTCAACGAAATATTATGAAGATGGGAGAATGTCTTCAAACGAAGACAGTAGTTTGTTCTTTTGACTGTTTGCTTTGACGGGGAAGCGCGATTGATGTCCGTATGTTCTACACGTTTTGTGATGTGCTTATAGAGAGGGATAACCGGAGTTTTCCTTCAGGATATCTGTTATGTACACTTATAACCACGACGTGGATCAGCTCGCCCATGTACTAGTCATGCGAGTCGAATGCATCCTCCCAGACGTTGACACTCTCAGACACTCAAAACCAATGCGTGTTACAGCTGCCGAACTTATGCTTCGGAAAGAACCTTGTTCATTTCATTCAGGAGTTACAACGAGGCGAACGCACCGTATTCTCGGAGCCAAGAAGCTCTGTTTGTCTCGACTAAGCGGTAAAGCTGCACCCAGACGCCACAGTGGCGTATCTTGGTTCACAATGTGGTCCATTGTTCACCAAGAGTAGACATACTCTTCTGATGTCTCGTTCCTAGAAAACGAGCGAATGTGACTTTTCGAACGAGGAAAAAAATACGATTGTTACTTAGAGCCCAGTCAATGATTAGCTTGGTGACTAATACCGACTATAACGATATTTTTATGGAGGGCCACGATCTCCAGCGCAAAAATCTCAGAATGTAATATTCCGAGAAGATAAATCCCGCTCGTGTTGTTTTTATGCGCCATGGAGAAATTCCACATTGGGAGAGATAAAGAACAAGTAGGACAACCAGCAAATGAAAGAAAATAGAGCTCTGTTCCCACGCCACTTACGCGTCAAGCTCATCACGTGGATGAAATCCCAAGTTGATCGGAGGTCCGAGTCGGCGGTCCGTCTTTCCGCTGGGCATCTTTGCAGCTTCAACCTTCAACCTTCAATAGGACAGCCATTCCCGTCTGGAGCTTCAGCCTGTACTGCTAAGTGGGCATGCAGACACATTTATTCCAATGTGACTTACTGTCATATGGTGCCGTTGAATTTGGTGAGAACAATTTTGGAAGAATTCCATTGTTGACCCTTTCCGAGTCACCAGGCAGTAGCGAGCGCCAAAAAAATGCCTGTAAAAGGGAGCACTTCGAATTTGAAAGCAGGAAAAACCAGTGTATCTAACTCTCTATCATCACAGCGAATCGTTAGTCATTTCCTATCCACCAAAGAGTAGGGCGGACGCAAGAGTCCACGCTCCGGCACTGTACTGAACTCTATGAAATTCAAGAGACCAAGATCGGCTTCTTGGTGCTCATTCTGGTATGAAACTCGCTCTATTCGTGGGTTTTGTTCAGACCCATAACATTACAATAGCTACGGCCACTCTATAGTGCGCTGATTGATACACCAACAATGCCAGCGCTCGGATGACTGGGAATATTCGAACTACTCCCTCTCATAATAATATCCGCGCACCTGGCTTCAGGATCTGAGCACCAGCACACTCTTCAACTATGCTCTTTTGAGAGTCAAATTTCCGAGGACCAGACCAGACTTCGCTCAAACTTCGCTAGCAGTATGGTACCGAAGGTCCATTGATATCCATTACTTTTTCGTTGAGTAGGACTCAGCTTCGATTGATTTTTTACGCAACGTAAAATATTTCTTAGGGATCGGCGAGATATCACGTTTGCTATCTGAATATTCTCGCCACCATTATCCCCGGATCGTCTCCCACCTAATGCAGTTAACCGGACATTACCAATGTTCCTGCATAATAACGCAACGGTGTCCACCTCTCAAATTGAGATATTCTTCAGGCAGCTCACATTTCTGTAGTGGTCAATCACGAACCTTTGCATTTGTATTCCAAACACACGCTCACCGTCCACTAGCGTGCCTGACGGCACCTTGTCCCTCTTGAGAAAACACGCAGTCACCCTCTTCCGTTGTTACAGTTACACGATGGGCGGCTTTACATGCCATAGCGTCGGTGGTACGATTGCCTGTGATGGTCTGTAAGAGTGTGCTGTTCCACCAGTACCGGGTGGATCATTCTACGTCCCCGATCCTGTAGCATGAAGTCAGCTTGTGGAGAATCGAGGATATGTTAATATCGGGGTCCTTTGAGGGGGTAGAATGTCCAAGCTAACGTCTGCATGGCAAACTCAATTTTGTCTCGTTCCCAGAAAACATAATAACATTCTCTAAACTAGCCTCCGAAGTCGACTATGCGTGAAAAGCACTTCGAGATGCTTCTTACGTCGTCGAAAGTTGCTTAAGGCTTCAAACCCAGTCAAAAGTCTGTGGGCTTGGGTGCGTTTGGAGAGATACGAGTCGATAAATCTATGGAAGGCCATAGCTCGCTAAGAATGGGGCATCCCATGGTTTTGCGATCGGTACCTATGGATACCCATTGATGCTCATAGACTATTGTCGGTACATATCATTGTACATCGATGGTAATCAATAAGACACGCATTTATTTGCTTGCTAGCTATACACATTGAATATATCGGGTAGCTACAGGCCTGCAACCTATCACACTCCCATCTCACCCTGCAATATCCTGTCCATACCCGTGTATGCGGCTGTCAGCGGAGTGAAGCGTGAACCTGACTGGCTGTAAGCATATATCCGTACTATATGATAGTGCTTTAACGTACCGCATCCAAGAAAAAAAGAGTGCGGCCAACGAAAATCCATCAGGTGTAGCAACCTGAAGCTGAAGTTGAACACATGTAAGTCAATCAGCACCAGGGGAGATTATAACTACGCACCTATGTGTCGGAGAGGCGAAATGGAGGAGATGGCGCGCATATATGGCAATAATTTAACCTAGTACAGCGTAATAGGGAATAAGACGACGACATAGTGAGAGAAACAGATGGACTCACCTTATCCTGCAACCGAAATCACTTCCAAACTCCTCATTTCCTTCAAGACGCTGGTTATATGCGGTTGCCTTGGGGTCTTTCCAGATCTACGGCACCATTTCAATGAGCTCGACGCCGTTGGTGACATCTGGGCCACGAAATTACTGTAAATAAACTGGCGGCAATGATGCCCAGCGAAAATGGTAGCGCAGCAGGGAAGGGCAACATGTCGGGCGACGGTCATGATGGTAAAAGGGAGAGCGTGTTCGGACTTTGCCGGCGTCGCTGGCCCCACCTTATCAGAACTGGTTTGCAAGCTTTACTAACGTTAGTCACTAGTCGCTTGCAAAATCCCCGCGCGAAGTTCTGGAGGGTCCCAGCCATGATAAATCTATAGCGATTTGAGAGCTCTCAGAGTACGCTCAGCTTGTCCAATTGCATCCATCAGAATCTCTACATATCCACGGACATCGATGGATCGACTGGTACCCGTGGGTATCAACCCAGGCCTCCAGACTTTTGACTGGGCTTCAAACGTGTGAGATTTCGGCCTGTCAGTCCTGTCGGCCACAAACCATAGACGAATCAGAGTCAGCTGAGTTCCAACGGACACACCCAAATTACCGCACTCGACCTCGTGAGTTACGTTGTCGGGGTACATAGAGGGAAGCTAAACTCGTAGCATTTATAGAAGCATCAAGCCTTGCCGTTGTTCCTCGGACCTTCTCCTTCTTTTCAAAGCGTTGATTAGGCGGAACAATGGGTGATTGGTGGCTTCGTATTAGGATCAATACCGAGCTGAGTGGAATTTCTCTGTACCCAATTGTCTCGCTTATGAAAAGACTGCTCTTCAGGCTCTCCCCTGTTACGATGATTTACCGACAGTTCAAGTTGCTAACAGCCATACTTGATAAGGGATGGGATGAGGATACAGGTGAGCCTGGACCTGCTGGATTTAGCAACCATTGGATACTATGTAACCGTCTATAATATCTATAGGTCGCTTGCGTCACGTTGGAACACAAGCACGCCCAAGCGATGCGACAGTTTGTGACACGCGCGAGAACTTGGCGAGAACAATCACGTGCTGGAAAAGTTTGTGGACGAAACGGGCCGATTCGCCGCCTTTACCTCCCACTCTGATCATGGCGGACAGCCGCAAGACAAATACGTAGTGGTGCGTTGCTCGATCACTTGAGTTCTGGACAAAAACATACTTACATCTCTTCAGTTTGAAGCACCGTTCCCAATGACACGTTGATGGCACGCGAACCTGGGCAATTTCTGATTCGTGTGACACACAGCGTCGACTCGAACGTTCATTACAACCAAGCAACCAAAAGTCGGTCTTTTCGCGGTCGTTCTTTGCGAGGTGCAAAGATACATAATTTTCAGTTTGTTGCGAAGAACGTGTGCACCGTAAGTCTCTGAAGTCTATATATACATCTCTATTCTTAGGACCCGTTTCCAGGCTGTTCAGGACGTGCCAGAAGGCATGAGAATACTACCAAATTCTTGCATCGTGGTTATAAGATTCGAAGCATGATCGTTAACATTGAACGGGATTTGGAAGGCCAAAAGATTCGGGGATCTGCGCCACGTTCTTGCTGTGTTCACTGGGCGTCCATCAACCCTTTCTTCCGTTTAGATGCTCTGTGGTAGATAATTTCGCAGGCCGGTCGGGCTAAGTTGGCCAAAGAGAATCCTTTTCTGACCAGATGACCTTCTCTTAGGTGAGAGCTCCCTTCCAGCTCCGGTATTGGTATATGTCACTCAACAATCGCGTCATCCTAGCAGATGAGGGATTTTGGTGCACTTACGACTGCATCTACTCGAGAAGAGTCATGAGCAATGTGGTCGAGTAAGCTTCGTGGCACGCCTGCGTCTGAAATACCCTTCTGGGTTTACCCTATGAGCCGTATATAAGGATGCGACAAGATATCCACATTGGTGGCCCATCATGTCTATTGGCAGCTTCAGTGACACTCCTCTTGATTCTCCACATACGTTAATGGACGAAATCAACTCCTGTACGTCGTCTCGTCCCACTTATGCTACCGTTAGTACTCATCTCGGATTTTCTCGTCAGATCAAACCCCTCAGACTTTAGTAACAGACAGCGGCACCCCATCCGTAACCAACCATTCGGCTTCGTTATACGAGGAGGAAAACGTATCAGTCGCAGGGAACAGCTTTCAATACTCATGGCAACATGCCGCGGACCTACAACGAGGACTTTCTGGAGGGTTATACCAAGAGGCTCTCCCCACTCCTAGAACGTTTCCAGACCCTTTTACTCTTCCATCTCCGACGGCAAAAATAACCGACCGAACGCCTCTCTTACGCCCAGCGGTATTTTCGCCTGACATCGACCACCAAGTTCCGCTTCCAAGATACTTTCTTTCTGGATCCTATGACACACATACCGTGTCGTCTGATGCGTCGATCGCATCTTTCAATCCTGGAGGGAAAAGCACTTTTGGGCAAACTGTAAAGTGCTATCTACACAGTCTATTGCATGCGCTTATACGTTTCCTTGCAGCTTTTCAATTCCGTCGCAGTTTTGCTAGGGGTTGGAATGCTAGCTCAGCCACTGGCGTTTGCCTATGCCGGATGGGTGATGGGGACGATTCTACTTGTTTCATTTGGTTTCATCAGCTGTTACACGTTCGTCTTACCTCCCTCTCCTTGCGGCGCATCGGGACTGATGACCACTTGACCTATCAAAGTGCCAAAATCCTCGCCCGCATCATTCGCTCTGAGCCCCATTTAAAGCTCTACACGGACATCGGGCGAAGAGCATTTGGTACACGTCCGACTTTGGTCATTAGCATTGCGTTCTTCCTTGAGCTCTTTTTGCTAAGGTCAGCTGCCCTTTTGTTTATGTTGTCAAGCTCATAACGTCCTGCGATATTAGTGTGTTGCTGGTGACGCTTTATGCGGATTCCTTAGAATCGTTGATTCCAACGTATTCTTCTGCTACCTACAAACTCTTGGCTCTAGTGATGTAAATCATTTCTCCAACGCCTTGAGTTACCCGCTGATGAATGTTAGATTAATACCCACTCTATTCTTCCCGCTATCCGCCCTTTCATATACATCCATACTGGGCATCGTTTCTTTGGTTTTGATTGTAGTGGTTGTATTCGTCGACGGCACCGCGAAGTCTGACGCGCCAGGAAGCTTGTGGGTTCCGGCCGAGACATTCCCAGGCATTGATGGCTGGAATCATCTCGGAAAGGCATTTGGTTTATTCATGGCAGGGGTAGGGCGATTATTTCGTTGCCCAGCACGTTTTAACAGGAATTTAGTTTGCAGGACACGGAGTGCTTCCTTCCTTGGTACACGATATGGAGGATCCTTCTCAGTTTGATACCATGGCCAACTGGGCATTCGTACGCACCTTTCTCAGTGATCGTAGACGGGACTGACACTATCACAGTTCTTCTCGACTTTCATTTATTTACTGATTGGTGGGGCCGGATACTTCATGTTTGGAATATCTGTCAGTGAAGAGGTGCGCCGATTGAGCGTCACAATTACATGCCGCTGACATAGAGAAATAGGTCAGCAGAGACCTATGGTTGACGCCCGGCTATAACGCTGTATTGAACAAGATATGTCTGTGGATGCTCGTAGTCAGCCCACTGTAAGTATAATGTATTTTTTTATTATCTATCCATAACTGACCTTCGGTCTTTTCCCCAGATCCAAATTCGCCTTGGTCGTACAGCCCGTGAGTCCATTGAACGATGGGTATGACTCCGAGAGCTAATCGTTCTGCAGCTCAACGCGTCAATCGAAAAGTTGTTCAAACTTCAATGCAAACCAGCGCGTAGGAATCTACGCCGACAACTTCTGTGCATCGCTCACCGTCTGTCGATTACTCTCTTGACCGTCGCTGTTTCAATCATAGTGCCTGACTTCGGACGAGTTACCGAATTGATGGGGTCCTTCTCCGCCTTCTTAATTGTTGTGATATGCCCCATTGGAGCAAAAATGGCTATTACACGCACATGTGGCTGCTTTGATGTTCTCGTTCTGGCTATATCATTTCTGATGGGGACATGGGGGACAATTACTGCGTTTCTGTAACCCTCTAACTACTGACTCGATATTCTACTAGTTTGTTTCAAAGTCCGTTTTCCTTCCTTTGCTACGGTTCCTATGTCGTTATACAATTGATCTATACTTTCCAACATCTGTCATTTATGCCTAGCTCCACTCCTTCGAGAACGCCAGGCCGCCTTTTCTCAGGTCCCTCAGCCGTTGATGCGTTGTTGGCGCCAGGTTTATGTGTCGCTCAAGCTTCCCAAGAGTGGCACGTTCCAACGGAGTTTCGCACCATCTACGAGATTCGATCATATCCATCACAGCGCCTTCATCTAGATCCTGTGTCCAAACCAATTCAATGGACTTGAGAGAGGGGAGAAATGGTAGCCCCGAAGGTGACGCCGTAAGCCGGTGTAAGAGGTGTTCATCAATGGGATACAGTAAGTCCAATGAGGCTTCAGATAGCTCATAGTCATTGGGATTGGGGTCATGGACGATGAGAGACCCAAGCTGCGGAAGAGCTTGCAGGACGCTGATGATATCCATACCTGAGATTGGTATCGCAGAAAAGGTAATGTGCTGTATCCTTGAAGCAGAATAAGAGACAACGTTTAGAATCGGATCAACTCCAATGAGAGAACGGTCGTCGTCTTCCTCGTCGAAAGCTGCGTGATATATCATGAGGAGAGAGTCTAAGTTATTGAAGTGGAGGCGCCCGAACGGTTGTGGTACGAAGGAGGTGCAAGATAGGTTCCATGTTAAGCAAGAAACAAGGCTCGATTTCGGCACCCGACTAGCAACTTGAACTTGGGGCAATATTTGAGTGGTAATCCCCACCGTTGGCATTGAGAGTCGTACGGAGTTTTCTCTATGATGAGGCCTGTGAGGCCTGTCTATGTAAATCCTGAGATCATGTATATTTGGAAATGCGACCATAGCATCGAATAGGGATTCCAAGTCTGGGCACACGTCGATGCGCAAAGCCGTTATCTGCGCACGGGGGAATGACGACTTCCGAACGGAGCAAATTTGTCCCACGCAAAGACCATCAAAAGCGAGGGATGTCAGCTTTGGGGCGTTCCGGAAAGCAGGATACTCCCAGAAGGATAGTTTGTCGAAGGGTATTCTGTCCAATGAAGGAATGGTTATGTTCTTTAATTCGCTGAGATTGGGTAGGGCATCCTCTGCAGGAGCGAAAAGCATGTCAATGTCTCCGGTCTTACAGAGATCACGCGATAAGCGGAGACGACCCCACCGAGCCTCATGAGAACGAAGAAGCGGCACAAAAATGTGCGCCCAGCTCCACTCCGGCTTGCCGCTTTTCTTGGGCCGACGTTGAAGGTCAAGAGTACTTCTCTTTCTACGGAAGATAATGGTAAGAGGCTGGGTTCCGGAGCAACGGAGGTACAAGTGGAGTACTTCCTCGCGACCGTCGACAACCGAGGAACTTTGAGTTTGCGTAGTGATTGCGATGGTGGACCACAGACGGGTATGCGAGATTGCGTTCTCTCTCCATGACCTACAAACGCTCGCTATTCGCAGAGCCGTAGCAGGATACGCGCCAGGGGCTAAGGATACACTTTCTTCAAAGATATGAGAGAGAAGCTCCGGGGGAAGGTCGTAGATGGACGTGGATGGACGATGCCGATAGGAAGAGTAGGCTTCGATAAGTGATTTACAGTGGCGGAGTCTTTCAATGAATGAAATGCTACCATCGGAAATCAATGTAGCCAAATGGTCTTTGTGGCAATGCGACACATCGTCAAGTGTTTTGGATAATGCGTCAATGATATCGCTTAATGAAATCAAGGGAGAGGAGTCGGCATGGAATTCCTCTAAGCTCTCTTCGGCAAAAGGAAGATTTATATCTAGAGAGAGATGGCCCGAAGGATTCTCGTAGATGGTCTGCAGAGTGTGCTGGATAGCCTCTGCAGCGTGAAACAAAGAAGTCATGACTTTGGAAGCAAGCTTTAAAGAAAAGGTTTAGTATTAGCATCGCTCAGACTTTGATTGAAGAAAACCAATGGCAGCACCTTTAATCCAACGCGAAAAGATCTTAGCAATGTCCACCAAGTGGCTTTGAAGCGTTCTTTGCGCGAACTTGACAGATAGGTGAGAGGAAGGACAGCCGCTCACTTGCTGTTACAGGTGTCGTAATTCTTTCAAATTTCTTTGAATGTAGGATGTGGTTGACGTACTGAGGACTAGTGACTGGTGGCGGTCAACATAGAACGGTGCGTCGAAGCCAAAAATAGAAACCTCCGATGTAGTCCTTGCTGCGACACGTGCCACGCCGTGGGACCTTTTTCCAATGTTTGGCTGTTCGTCCACGTTCCTGCCAATGCGTCATATTCTCCTATTAGCCTCATCTGGGCATGAAGCAGAAGTCCACGGCCATCATTCTGATGGTACTATGACTGCTCTTCAAGTTGCATTTTTGCGACATCACCAAAACGGTTGCGGAATGGACACCGTTCTTAGCCTCCTCGGTATTTTCCAATATCTTCTAACGGGCACATGTTGACTCTGTAAACCGAAATCTCTCCGAGGAATAGTATAATCGTTCGTATTTCCGTCTTGGGCTTCATATCTAGGGTTCGTTCTTCTGATACAGAAGGACGCATGACAGGCACACTGATCATCTTTACTGGAGTCCTTTGGCTATAAGGCCCGAATCAGCACTCCGCCTCTCATATTGTGGCGACTTTCATCAACGATCTCTTCCGTCATTGTCTTGTGTCCATACAACTGATGATTCTGACGTCACGAGGGTACTGAGGCTAGGTGATATCTACGGTCCGGATTCACACGCGGCTCATCGTACCCTTGGGTATATATACCGCGTATCTGCACGAGGAAACTCGTCTCTCCGTCAACCATCGAAAGACCCAGCTCCTTTACGCCCATCATGAATCTCACGTCCCTCATGTTCGCCTTCGTCTCTGTCTTCACTCTGGTGTTCGCAATCCCCGTCAACTTGGACAAGCGAGACGTCTTCGTCCCACCTATCTTGTACCCACATTCTGGCACCGTGTGGACGATCAATCAGCGTCACAATGTTACTTGGTCAGGATTCGTCTCTCTGATGATTCTCCCAACCTCGCTGATAGTATACAGGGACACCTCAAATGCACCAGTGAATATCACAAACTCCAGAGGCATCATAATGCTGCGTAAGGACAACAGAGCCACTCCTCGTACGTTGTCTTTTCTTCATCGATATGATGCGCACTTATTTAAGGAACGAAATGTACAGTGATCCTTGCTGAAGGATTTGACATTCTACTCGGTAGATTTGAGATAACGGTGCCTTGGGTTGTTCAAGGAGATGATTATTCTCTAGTTCGTGCGTATCCTATTCCTTTAATCATCTGTGCATTATTATTGACCCCCTTCACCAGTGTTTGGCGACTCAGGAAATTGGAGTGAGAACTTTACGATCACCGGGGCGGATATTTGAGTTGTTGATTCGGGTGTGGCTTCGAATTTTTGGACAATCACACGGAATTGTGTACTTTTGGAGTATTGATTAAATCTGTTGTAAATTTAGTGGTATCAATGAATGATGGATGTTGTGTAAATGATCTTGTTCTTATCCTGGAGCCGAAGGTTTCGGACCATGTATGGGGTCAAGATGAACTGATACATTGTAATATCTCTATGACATTCAACTTTATTCGTCGATGCTTAATTCCTGGAGCATATAGTTCCTGAGCGCCAGCCCCCTACTATTGATGCCCGCCCTAAGCGCCTTCATTAGGCGCAACGGTGGCTTCGGTACGAAGAAGGAAAAGGTCTTTCTATATCCACAAATGCTGAAAGTCTCTGTAAGGACGCTTCGGTTCGCACCTTTCCGAAATGTATTTCTATTACTCGCAGCCGACGAGTGTCCAGTTTTAAACTTTGCATTGGTAATGATGTGAACCTGCCCATGGCGACAAGTATCAAGAATGCAACTTTAGTTGACCACGTGTAAGGAGGTCTATGATGAGGAATAAACGCCTCGTCAGCCATGCATATCAAAAAGAAATTAAAAACAAGGTAGCTTGCCATAGTGGTCCAAAAATACACAGTGTGCAACACCATCTACTCGCTTGTCTGTAGTGACATTCATTTTGTCAATGGTCTGGAGCTCCTTAAAATTGCCAGCTTGTTGAGAGCTACAAGTACTGAATCAACAAACTATATGGTCATTATTTACGGAATCATTGATTTCACCCTGTGTAAATTGAAGTTGAATTGAAGTGACGGCGACCTACAAGATGTCCACACACTGTCGGTAATATTATTTTCCTATTATCCGAGTTGTAACCGTTCCTAGCTGTACTGCAAAAATCAAACCATAGAGCATTGAGAAGAATTGGTGGGGCCTCCTTCGCTCTTCGGCCCGGCATTTTCGGCCCGGAAGGTTGCTTGCTTACTCCCGCCAGCTTGTCTGTGTTCGCTTCCTCGTGCTCTGTTGCTACGTCCTTTTCCATCCACTGATCCCGGTACAATTCCTTGCCGGTTTCTTCTTGGAGTTTCATCTCATCATAACGTCATTTTCCAGATAACGTGGGCTTCATGCGATTAATCTTGAACCATTGATACCGCCCATTACCACCCTTCAACCTAGGCTTCTTTTTTCATTGGAGTCAGACTGGGCACCGTTCCTTTTGTCCGGGACCGTGATCACTAGTACACCATCTTACTTTGGTGGATTTTTCGGATCGAGCCACGGTTAGGTTAGCTTTTTCTTTTTACTAGTATATCTTTAGCTAACCTTGACCCGAGATCGTGCACGGATGGCACGCGACGCGGGCACACGACTCCCCCAAGAACTTTTTGATGCAATTATTGACGCCGTGAGGTTTGCATCGCCGGTTAGCGAAGCATTCAAGGACCTCGTTTCCTGCTCCTTGGTATCACGCCGTTTCCTTCCTCGAACTCGATACTTTTTGTTTGAGGCCATCTTCTTTGATTCACCCGAAGAGATCTCGTCCTACTACACTATGTGTCTCAAAAATCCCACCATATCATCTTCGGCAAGATGCCTCGTCCTCGATACCCAAAAACTCGTTTCCGACAGCTTTGATGATTCCCTCCTAATATCAATTCTGCAACTCACGACGAATATCGTAACCCTTTCCCTCGAAAACGTATCATGGCAGGAGCTATCCCCAGGGCTGTTGTCCGCGTTGGCACGCTATCGTCTGAAAAATCTATTTATCAAAAATGTCACCATTCCGTCGATTTCGTCATTCCACTCCTTCATCAGAGGCAGCGCCACATGTAGCCTTAGCCGGCTTGGTCTTTACGAGTCGCTCACTGTTGGCCGTTCAGATGATGATGATAGTGACACCGAGGCGTCGGTGCCAGTCCCTGAAAAATCGGTCGTCGTCCAGTCCCTATCAGTTGCCTGCTTCCAAAAATCCCAAGATATGACACGCAGTATCCTTTTCTCCCCATCATCACCTTTCAGCTTCCTTGGTCTTACCGAGACTGAGGTAGTATTCAGTCAATGTTCAGACCAAGCACTCTCCCAAGATAGCATCTATCTGTTGCGAGATGTAGTCTCAGCATCGGATTCCCTGCTGCTTGCGCACATCGACATGGGAAGAGCATTTCAGCGAGCACCCCCGCCTTATCTATTATACCTTCCCTCTCTATGCACGCTCGGGTTTCTTCTTAACAACGCGAATAGCCTTGGCTTCCAGCCCATTCCGGTTTTACAGTGGTGGATTGATGTCTTCGTGCATTCGAAGTGCTACTCTTTGTCAAGGCTTACCATCTCTGCAATAGCTACAGGACAAAGCTGGGTAATAGCTAAAGATGCTTTAATTCAGTGGCGCCGCCTAGATAAAGAACTATCGTCGTCCCGGTATGATATGTTCGCAGTACGTATAATTTACAAGGAGCATAGGATGGAGCATGGAGATTCTGATGGACTGGTAGCTGACGTATTGACGAGGAATATGCCCGGACTATTCCAACAGGGGGTCTTACAGATATATGACCATCTCAGCTAAATTGTCGTGTTTACTGTACAAAATCAATTGAAAATCAACGTGAAAATCTCTACTTTCAGAAATCGTGCTCGCATCCGTTCGAATGATCTAGCCTGATTCGTGGCACCGGACTGAAGCTTCATAAGTCAAAGCCAATTTGGCTCGAGCCCTATGGGAACATGTATTTGCGAGTCATGAATTAATCTCGCGGAGGCCCGGAAGCGAGCCGGACGATTGATGTGTTTCTGAACCTGGAGCATATCGAGGTTGCTTACTCTGATGGTTCGTTCCGTTCGGCGCCAGTAGAGATGATTAAAGCACGGTGTGGAACATACTTCCGAGGCGTCTTCAGACTGTTTTCGCGTTTAAATAGTATGAAATGGAGAAGGGTGGGTATCAAAACTGATATGGATGCAATGATTAAAGAGGGACCGGTCGTTGAGGTTGTGGACAGTACACGGGACTTCAACTTCATGCGGGAAGCTGGTTGGACCCCGCTGATGGCGGAAACCGAGGATCTTTTCGGGTGAAATAGTGTAGTATATGTTGTCTATTGGATAACGCGGCATGGTATTATAACGAGTATAAACGGTTGATAAACGGCAGACAAAAACCAAAGTAATAGGAAACAACCACTTGGATACCCGCTTGGTGTTCAACATCTTGCGATCCGCCCATCCGTTCGCGAAGGACTTCATATTCAAGAAGTCGGGCCACGAAACTTCTCGCCGACCTGTTCATGATTGAGGTCTCGGGAACATCACAGGCTGGTCAGGCACGACAGAAACCCCCGCTTCTATCAGTTCGGCACAGAGCACACTCGTCACGCTCCCACAGTCCTGCTTCAGGAATGATACAACGTTTATAGCACGATCCGCTCCGTCATCGGGCATGGAGTAAACAGATGATGGAATCGTCCACGAGGGGAAGGTAAGTAGCGCCTTTGTGATGCTGCTTTTGGCTGATGACGCGAGGCTCATTCCCAACTGGATCCCCCTGGAATAAGCAGAGTCGCTAGCAGGGCGAGGCCAACAAAGCCACAGATGCCCTGCTTTCCTGTGGCGCGATGGACATTGAACGTCGATAAACCATGTTTTACGAGAAATCTCCTTAGTCTTGAATCATTCGTCTATTGATTCACAAACAGTCAGAAAAATCCGATAAGAATATGAGAAGTACACACAGTCAACGGCATAATGGTCCTTTGAAGTGTTCATGACTAAAATGCTATCTCCCGGAGGTGACCGCTAGCGCTGACATGTGAAGTACGTCATTCGCGAGAGTCAGTCAAAACAGCGACGCCTAGTGTACAGCGGTAGTCCACGGAGCTATTGACCGCAACAAGACCAGGGGTACTGCGTTAGTGCAAAGTAGCCCAACCACGCTGTTTAGCTGCGATCCATCCCCAAAGTGTACTAGCAATGCCATCGCAGCTGATACTACCGGGAGAGACTACGACTGGTACCGTATTGCATTCGCTTTCATAGCAACACTTCAAGCGAGCGCCAGTCTCCTAAAAGACGAGTCCTACGCGCAAACTCGGGTCAGACACTGCCAAAGTCGCAGACATAAGCCATGTACCTTGGCAAGATTCCAGTTATCACACCGCCGTCGACCTCGTTACTCGTCGAAGTCTACGGAAATCAAGCTTCGCTCGAGCCCAATGGTCTTGTCGCACATTGCGGCGATGATAAAGGGCAAGGGTGTAAATGGAAGCGATGATAGTTCCGCGCCAGATGTGCATCCTTGGCGCCCGCCACTATCCAACAACAGCGACGAGCAATCCTCCGTAGACCAGGTTTATCACGAGAGCGTGGCGGTGTGTGCTTTAGAAGCGTTTGGTGAGACTTCTGTATACAAGGCCCGATGTTGGTCTGGCAAGTAGTGAGGGTACCTGCGACTCTTATTGGACGGTCACATAGAGAAAGTGTCGGGGCGTGATGTAAAAATGTTGCGATATCTCCCTCGATATGCCCTGAAATTTGCGAGTAACAGACGGCACCATGTTGAGTATAAGAGGAACCGAGAGCGTTAGACTAGATGGATGGACGGTGAGGAACTGCAGTCTGAGAGTAATCAAAGGACGTACCTTAAACCCTGCTGCTGACCTTACATCGATACCTCGGACTCATCGTGCTGAACACTGGAAGTATCTTCTCTGTCGAGAGGCATTTGAAATGTCGCCGCAGTGGTCCTTCAAGCAGTCACTACGATCGAATAAATGCTGTAATAAGCAGTGAGACTATTGCAGGAATAATGAGAAGTTATCTAACGCACAGCTGATACTTGTACCGACACGGAGATAGCGTCTATCCAGGAACCTGCTTGCGGTCCCATTCCGAACGTTACTTGCGTATCCTATGATACTAATTCAGCACATACAAACAGTAAGCTCAGAAGACACACCATTTTAGAAAAGCCACAAGAACCCATACAATACAACGAGGTACTCGGCTCTTCCATGTATCGCTCCGTTAGATACGAATACTTCATCCCCTGTTGTACCACGACGCCTGTGGTAGGAAGTCAAAGTTGTGATACGTGATATGATGCTTCCACGCAACCGCCGAAGTCCTACCCCGGCTAGTGGGAAGTCAAATTGCGAAATGACACCCAGTGGTGGACGGAAAAAGGTACGCGTTTTTGCCCACCGAGCGTCAAGGGATTTGCGACGACGAGGATGGTACTAATTGAGATATGCATGGACATTGATACGGATATAACGCTGTGGATCTGCAGATGGCTACAGGTCTTCGAGAGCTCATTGAGCCACCGATCCCTATAATGCTATCAGTAAAGGTGGATATCGGAGGTACAGACACATACATCACGCGGTCATACATCCCAGGCTTCCTTTCCTGAAGAAACCGTTACCATCTCTATGGTCTACGAATCCTGGACCATCAGCCAGCAACCCCGCCTGGCTTGTTCTGCTCCAGTGAAGCTCGACCATCATTTAGTCTGCCACCATGGGCGACAACGTGTAGGAGCTCGCCGAGGGCAGTCGAGTGGCAGGAAGGGCCAAGGAGGACAAGAATGCATGTTTGATAGCTCAGCCGATTGTGAGTACTGCGATGGGATCTTGCGATGACCTACCCAGCACAGACCAAGCGAGGTAGGCATAAGACGAAAGGATAGGTCATGCGTGCAGAACTGAAGCTGAAGGATCGTCTAAGTGAGGCGTGATGGTTACAGGCAAACTATTCGAGGCCGATTTTGGCCTGAAGGTGACATGGAATGGAATCGGATGACTATGCGCCATGAGAAAGATAGAATCACTATATTAGACCTCATCGTTGAGGAATTCAAGCGTAACCATGGAAGAGCGAAGGACGTACACATTTTCCCAGTATCCTTTGTGATCTTCTAAACCAGAATACGCACGCGAAAAAAAATTCGAAGGGAATTTTGCACTCATTCTTCAGTCGATATTGCGCTGAGCGGCAAAGTATGAATGCACTTTCTTATTACGGAGGTTTTTCTGATGCTGTATCCGTGGATTGATAAAGTCTGAAAGTAATGAGCATGACATCGGAAAATCCGACGACTAATGATACATACGCCGACAAATCCTGACTTCGGTTGCATTGGAGAGGACAACAATACATCGAAGCGGTTGCTTAGTCTCGTTTCTTCCCTATCGTTTCCATGCTGCCATACCGTGTCGGCAGAGTACGAGCAAAAAGGATCAAAACAACGCACTGCTCCAGACCATTTCCGTCGGCACGCCCCCTTCAGCTTCCAAGAACAGCCATGTGGGTTTGTAGGAGATACATGATACCGTTATTCAGTGAAAGGGAGCACTGAGGAAGCGAACAAGGAAAACAAGATGATGGTCAAGAGGGAGAAAGTTCGTTCGCGTGACAGTCACACGCAATCCATAAACGGACCATTTGATTTTCGGCACCACCCATCAACGATCACGCCACCGTGACCACCGAAATCAACAAAGACAAGCGACCTGGCATCTTGCCTGATCTAGTCATCCGCAAAACCGTATCTCGATTTTTCTCGAGAAAAGAGACCTGTAAAGTTTTTTTCTCTAGGTATGCTGCTGCCGCCATCCTAGCAATGGTTCTGACAAATATTTCAAAGTCAGAAACCTCCCGTTTGCATCGCATCAACCAAGAAAAGGCTCCTTAGGATCCCGTTTCTTCCTCAGCACTCGGTGTGTATTCTTCAACGACATTGAATCTCCATAAATATGCAGACTGGTATGCTCTTGTAGGGTCTATTCGTATTTTCATTCTCAAGTGTAGCCCCTTTCTCTCAGACAACTGTCCTACCTGCGGAGTGCCCCGTCGGCTGAACTTGGAGTACGAAGACGGAAAAGTCTTGGATATCCTACGAGCGGGGCAGCCCCTCCTAGAATGCGACCGCGATTGGGTACACCAAAATATTGCTGCAGTAGACGGCGACTTGCAGTCACTGCGCCAGAGTCTCTCGCACTTGGAATCCCTTACCGCTCTCATTCGCTCCCAAATCGATGTCGCGCTGGAAGCCAGACAGCGATTTGAATCCATTCGCGCCCCAGTTCGAAGTCTCCCACGAGACGTCCTTATCGAAATCTTCTATCTCTGTCGCCCCAAACGTCTATGCTACAGTCTTGCCTGCAGAAGCTATCCTTGGCTTCTAGCCCATGTATGTCATTCGTGGAGAGACGTCGTTCACTCCTCGCCAATGTTGTGGTCATCCATCATTCTACGTCCGCACAAATGTCGCCCCTCTTCCGTTGACGTTCTTGACGTGCACCTCAAATGCTCGGGAAACATTCCATTGAATGTGTTCCTGTTCATGTACTCGAATGGTGGCAACCATGAGAAGGATATCATGGCCCGTGTCACGAAACTCGCCCACCGGTGGTCAAAGCTTAAGATTGAAGGTCACCAATATGAGGACTTTCCGCCGTCCTTTCCTGCACTGCGCACATTGACTGCTTCAAATATTTTTAAGGGCGACGTTTACTTTTTTGACGCCCCTTTGCTGAGGACTGTACGGCTGGGTGCCGATGTGGCCCTTCAATCGTTTGTGCTGCCATCTCATATCACCCATCTCGCACTTGCCTGGTTATATGCGGAGGATTTCTCGCAACTTCAATTATATCCATGCCTCGTCGAGCTCCATTTCTCATTCTATTTTGTCGATGGCAGTGACCCCATCCCATCGACAATTACACATCCCACAATTCGGTGTCTCTCCGTATCCGAAGAATCTTTCCTAGAATTCCTCGTGTTGCCTGCATTGGAAGACCTCAGGATTTTCTCCAATAACTATGATGTTGACTTACAAATTGTCTCGGCCTTTCTTTCCCGTTCTGGCTGTTCTCTGAAGACCCTGTCAGTTGACGTATCCGGCAGTGAAAGCCTCTCGGCCTTCTTAGCTGATCACCCTTCGCTTCACGGACTTTCATTGATGCGCTATTCATATTATCGTCGCTCGGACGTGGTGCTTCAGAATTTGGCCCGTCCAGATTTCCTTCCAAATCTGGAGAGCATCGAGATTAATTATAACGATAGGGTGTTCCATCCCTGGGTGATGCAGATGATTGAAAAGAGGTGGCATGCACCTGTCCGACGTCTTCGAAAATTCGTCGTGTTCACGGAATCGGTAACAAGAAGTGAGGTAGCAAAATGTTTGCAAGAGATGATCGATGAAGGGCTAGATGTCAAGGTTCTGAAACCTTTATGCCTCAGAAGCCGAACGGGCGCTTGGTTGGATCCACATATGATAGGAAGCGAGGATATTCTAGAATAACCTTGAAGAGTATCATTCGAACCGTGCGTGGCAGTTTTCATGACCTCTACATGGCATATTAACGTGAAATATGAAGGTGACAAATCTTCGAAATGGGGGAGTGCCTAAGATTATCAGTGATCTTTTATTCGATGTGACTACAATTACAACTTGGCGAGAGAAAAATTTGAGTAATGTTACAGCAAACAATTCAGACGCGACTATGCCTTTACAATGGAGCTCCAGTCCATCCTCTCAAAGGTCTGCTTCGTATTGACCAACGTAGCATCCTCGATGCCAAGGTCTTCCTTCGTCAAAATCTCCTCACCTCTCTTTGCCCAACCGTCCATGCCAAACTCGAAGAACTTCATATTCAATCCCAACTCTTGCCCAAATACCGGACCAAAGGGAAACGATGCGGTGTAATCCTCCAAATCCTTCCGAACAAACACAGTCTCAACGCCATTGACCTCTCCCCAAAGCTCCAGGACTTTCCCCATCGTCAAAGTCTCGACGGACCCAAGAACAAACTTCGAAGGGAGAGTGATCTCCGGCT
Organism: Armillaria borealis; assembly: GCA_030435635.1. Lineage (NCBI taxonomy): Eukaryota > Fungi > Basidiomycota > Agaricomycetes > Agaricales > Physalacriaceae > Armillaria > Armillaria borealis. The sequence goes on along the minus strand of JAUEPT010000025.1, from coordinate 411,218 downwards.
TCGCCAAGATTGCACTGACGAAAACGCCCACATTCACGCCCGTGAGCCCCATCATAGGCGCTGCTGCGCTCGGTGTACATGGCAGGACCCAGGCGTACTTCCCCGATTCCTGCTTTACGGGAGGTATAAAGGACAGGTTCGTAGCATAAAATCCAGCCCAGAAGAAAGTAGTCTTCTTCGCGAGATCTGGAAGGGAGGAGAAGATGTATTCATCGACGTGGGGTTTACTGTCGATATGAGGAACGGAAATAGCACCATTGCTGGTCGCCGTGGCAGATGGCAAAGAACTCCAAACATAGTGCTCAAGCGTGGGGGTGGCCGCTGCGGCTTTAGCCAGATTCTTGCCCTGTTGGATCTCCCCTTTGAAGGCTCCATCTGTTCCGGTAGTCGGAAGCAGGGTCCAGAAGTCTGTTACGCCAAAGGCGGCCGACGCACCCTAAGTAACGGTTAGCGCTTATCGATAAGGAACGCGATGTGTCGAACAAACCTGGAATGCTTTGACGAGGCTGGGGTAGTCATTGAGGTCTGCAGCGACTACTTGAGCGCCATTTGCAGAAAGCGCTTTCGCCTTGTCACTATCTGGGTTCCTAGTGACGGCTCGAACAATGTAATCTTTGTTCTTGAGAAATGAAGCGACGACAGAGCCGCCCTGCTGTCCTGTAGCACCAAAAACGACGATGATTTTGGGAGACATGGTTTACGAAGCTAGTTTGAAGTCTCACCTTCATCGCAACCACCTTGATTATAAGTAAGGTGCTGATTAATCGTGTGAAACATGACATCGCGCAGATGACTGTTGGATGACTGAGTTATTGTAAATGCCCCCGGTAATCTCCGCACCGGCTTCCTTTCCTCCGCGGGCAAAGGGCTTACAACGACTTCTATCTGAACTGGAAAAGTCTACCTCGTCTTTCCCAATTCCATTACCATTATGAACTTACTCACATAAATTTTCATCATTTTCAGCAGTCGCAGCTTCAGTTGACTTTTCTGCAGAAAGACACATAATTGAGTGGATCGCGTAAGGGCCTCAAGGCCCACGATCCTCGACACATGCTGAGGTCATTTGCAGCGATTGCCACGCTGTTCGTGTTCTTTCAGCCTCCTCCTTCCCGAAATCCAAGCCATCCTGACGTACAGCGTATTCGGATGGCGAACGACCTTCGGCAGTCGAAGTTGCAAAGTCGCTATGACACATTCATGATTATAAAATTTTAAGCGGCCTTTTGTCGTTTCAATTCTAGCGTCGATGATGGGAAGAGCTCGGGGCCGAGGCGTAGCTGGTATTCATAGATCATTTCACTCTGGCAGCGAAAGATCGCTTTTCGTTCTTCGATGGCGTACAAGGAAGGGAGACGAAGTATCAAGATTTACTATCCAAGTTTGAAGTTTGACAACCTGCAATTTCCCAGTCAAGGTGAAGCCAGCGAGAAAATGGTGTATGGTAATGCGAGAGAGCACGAGCGCAACATGTGTAAAATGATGATGGTCATGATGATCATGATCATGAGTGGCGAATTTCAAACCCAACAACTCGGAAGTCCGAAACTGGAGCGGCCCGCTGAACCTTCCTGTTTTACCACCATTGTATCGCCACCGCCTACCATTATTCGCCGTGCTCCCTTCAGCGTCATAATTCTCTTCCCTGCATCTTCTCAAGGCTTTTATTCCTACACCGCAAGGCATACTATTATAGGAGGGAAGGTAAGTACAAGGATATCGGCCTAATGTTACTCATCACTTATACCTTGAGGACACTGATCCTTTTTTTTTTTTGGTGGAGCTTTGGGCGAGCGGCAACTAACCACGTTAGCCCCTATCGCCAGCTGAGTTACGGGGGTTCGCACCCCGCTATGAGAGGGCCCACTTCCGAGGAAATACACTTAGGTACACTGATCTTCAGTAGTGTGGGACTCGGATCTGATAGTATTAGCTATCATTATCATGTCCTTGCAGACGATTGTTTAATCCTATACCCACTAAAACCCCGGGCTCTCGGACCCAATTATCCGGGAGACTGTCCTCGTTTTGTAAGGTGTTGTGCCACGTTTGTAGCACCGTATCTTCTTCCAGTGCCTTCTTTCCGTAGCGCTTTGCGTTTGCCATGGCGCAGTCGAGTATTAGTCGAGTGTTGATCTGCTTGATCCACCGATTCCGGATCTCCTGCTGGGTATGCCATCGTTCTGGTTCGTCGTTTCGGCTAATCTTTCGTTCACATCGCAGGCACCAGATAAGGTACGCGGACTCAGTGATAAGGATCCTGTAGAGTCTCGTTAGTCCGTGCAGTACGTTCTTCTTTTCGTCTCGAAGGTCCGCTGTGCTGCATCCCAGGATTTTGCCATAAGTTAGGCGCGGCCACGTTGGGTGTTTCATTTCCCAGAGTTCTTGGGCGAGTTCCCAGATTAATCGTTGTCCTGGTATGTTGCATTCTAGCAGTACGTGCTCTAGTGAGTCCTCCGCATTGCATACAGCGCATCTTCCTCGGTGTTCATAGCTTGGAATGTTCTCCCAGTATCGTCCGCACTTGTATGCATTGTGTATGGCCATCCAGAGGAAGCTGTGAACAGTCCTCGTGATATCTTTGTTTCGAATCGAGGACCATATTTGGTCGTCGGTAGGTATGTCTTTCCTGATGTCGTCCACACTTTGTCTGATTGCTTCAACGTTGCGTTGCGTAGATCGTCTTGGTTGAGGCCTCTTCTTTTGTCTTATTTCTTGATAGGCAAGAGCTTGTGTCATCGCGGCGAGCTTTGCGCCATCTACGTCACTTTTGGTTGCCTCATCCCTGATTTCGGTGGACACCCTGATCTTATCTAGAAGACAGAATCTACATTTGCGCTGCATCATATCATGTATCTAATTGGTTTCACAGACCTGAGGCCTTGGACATCTGTGCCATGACAACCCATCCCATTCCTAATTTGCACCTATAGCTAATCCCCAAGAAGGTGGCAAAGCATGTCTCATGTTGGTGCGGTTACATCTCCGCCTTCAACGCTTCATCTGGTACTATCACAAGTCTCAAACAATTCCTTTCGTAAGGTTCGTTTCGCCAAAATATGCCTATATTTAACGCGCCGTTCACGTTAACCGTCACGACATGAGTTGGAACGTGTCTTCTGGTACCAAATACCTCTTCTGACCTTCTATAGCAGAGGATACGTGATTTACGCGTAATAAACCAGAAAGAAACGTGTGAACCCGGCTCCCATCTGACGCGACGCAACTTGGATGATACATCTGCATCACAAAAGTGTTTGTCTATTAGCAAAACTTCTACTATAAACTTAAACGTGTCTTGTAGCGACACCTCCTTCTACGAATTAAAGCTGAAAGCTCGTCCACCATGTTCTAAGTGAATAACGTCCTCTCCACGACTGACACGCGTACTCGTCGCAGGCCCTGTTCATCGAGAACAGCAACGCCTACGAGACGACTCTTCCCTAAGACTTGTGAGGCATTCCGTGCTAAATATTCTTTGATGCATTACTGAAGTTGGCTGTACCCCATGCCGTTACCTCTGTGTATAAAGGAAGAAATTCCTATTGTAGGAAAGATAACCTCTTGAAGACGTCATCTTGTTTGCGTTTATGCCGTGATCGTGAATAACTTGTTCTCACTGCTGGGGCCGATACATTTTCCGATCGGAAAAACGAGGCTTCAAAATGTTGTGACATTTCATTTGATCTTCTAAAGGTAGAAATGAGTTCAGAAAAACAGGTTGAGAGGCGGGATCATTTACGTACTCTTTTAAGGCCAGGAAAAGAGCTCGAAAAACGGAATGTAAAATGTGTTTCCCACGGTCAGAACAAAGGAAACCGCTTTTCATTCGTAGAAAAGCAGCTATATTTGGCACGCGAAAGGAGCGCTGAAAAGGACAAGTTTCTCATTGAGTTTTCCTTGTCCAGTTTTTGCGGCATACAAAGGTAACAAACAGTCACAACATTTTTGGATTACCTTTTTCCGTCTTGAAAAGGAACCGGCCCCAGCAGTGTCTATAGTCCGACCCATTGAATCAGTCACATGCACAACAAAGCGACGACGTTGAAGCTGCTTCTCGTCACTGGCCATTGTCACCGAATACACCGAAGCTTGCTGAACGTCGTCCACTCCTTAATAAAGCGCACTCATGTGAAGTCTGCAAATATATCCCCTGTATGATACCTTCTTCCTCTCGCTTTTTTCTTCAGGCGACACATCGTTTGCACCGTCATGTTTACGCCAGGAATGAATTCTGATTGCACCTGGACTGGGGGAGACGTTCAGTGCGTTCTACAATTTCCATCTCGTTGCCACTGACTAATCTGCCGACACCTAGTTCATCTAATCCAACCACGTCGTCTAGTGGGTTTGATTGGGATATCACGGGTACATTGTGGGCGATCTTATCTCCTACCAATGCATGATGCGTACTAATACTCACTTTAGGTTAACTGACGACAACGACATCAAGCTGTTCGCATATGCCACGTATAACTTTCCTATGTTTCTTCTTCCCAATGCGCTAATATTTCCACCAGTGATGTATCTCTCGTCCCCAGGGATCTTTGTCAAGAGTTCGACAGCACGTATGGATGCCTTATTCTTATCATGAATTATTAATTATTCCTGACCTATTTCCCAGATCCAACGTGTTATCTTCAATGCCACCATTTGATCGTGCAGAAGTCCATCAAGCTATTGAGCCATTGTCAAGCCATTTTAAGAGTCAGGCTCCAGAACTCCTACGTATACAAACATCCTGGACCGAATTCGACACGAATAGCACTGACATCGTGAACAAAGATCTGGTGTTACCATCTGGTGAAGGAGATCGCTTCGGTTATCGAGGAGGAGATGCTCAGATGCCTGACCGACAAAGCTCGTACGCATTCAGGAGAACTCTGCAGTACTGTCGGCAAACTCATCACACTTTTAGGTTCTATTCAAGAGAGCTCCAGTGTGACGACAACCCTATACCAGGTACTCAGTGTTCTAGGTTCGCATCCATACATGTTTCGAATGGTGAGAAACTGATAGAAATAATGAAGCGCACCTGTGGCACGGACGAACGGCTTTGATGGACGCGGATTTTCTCCCCGAGTCAATAGTATACACGCCAGTAACGAAGATATCTTTAATTTGAGTAAGGCGGCCAGGTGGGTACCTAAATTATTCTCTGCTTAACATGTGCTCAAATATATTTCAGCCTTTTCCTCGATGAATCTTACGGAACTGAAGAGACACCGTAGGTGCTGAATGCCTTATCGCAGTTCCAACCCCGCTCACTTTGGCATCAGAGAGGATACTTCACTCTCCGCTGGCCCGGAAAGGCCCCTTACCCACATCGAGAACCCACGGTACGCACTTATCTTGAATTCAAGAATCCAGGATTACTAACTGGAATCTTAGCCCCTGCTCAAATGATTTGTTCCACCTCGTTAATCACGACTATATACCCTCACTTCCATATAATGCAGTGCCAGCTCCCACCGGGCCGTCCTCTTCGTTAGTCCTTGAGTCTTAGATGATACGAAGACCCACTGTCTAATCTGATGTTCAGCTTCGTTCAAGAACAATTAATCGAAAGGTTTCCCAGGTACGTCTTCAACACTACAACCCGCAGTGTAGCTCTCAATCCCCCGTCAGTGTTCGCTATCATCCGTACGGTAGCGCTCGTACCTCTCAGAAAACGTCACATACGCTCTCGGATAGTGAAACGAATCCAGAAGGCGCTCTGTAAGTGATATCAGTTCGTTTGATCGGAAAGTGTTTAATGATTGCACAGCTCTTTGACCTCCTCTTCGGGATCTTCCGACGACTTCGCTTCTATGGCATCCTCCTCTGTTTCTGTCTCTTCCGAGTTTTCTGTAGACATCCTGCCATGGTAAGCTTCCATTATACCTTCATTGGTTCCATGTTGATCGTTATTTTGTCAGTCCTGAAGGCTTCCGCAGAGCTGAATTCGAACCCAGACATCAAGAGCTTTTGGCGCAAAAACTGAACCTTCCAGTCGATAAAGTATTCTACTACGAAAATCTCCAGGACGAGACCGCTCACAAATGCCCTCTGGGATGTGGCACAGAATTCCCTGGCTATACGATCCGTGAACACATGAAGAAATTTCACAAAGGAATGTGCAACGGTCCTCAAGTTCAGTGCGACCGAAGCCTTCTACCGGAAGGATTCAATATACAGTGCTCGGGGGCGAAGATGTCGGCTCAGTCTTTTGCACACCACTTTGAAGACGTGCATTGCCATCGTTCGGCGCTTTGTCCATATTGTTTGGTACTACAAACCCGCAGATGTAACTTGCCCCGGCACTTCCAGAGATGCAGTGCCTTACATCCCAAACGTCCTACTAGGAGGGCACAGCCTGTGATACGCCGATCTGCACCAAAAGCTTCATCTAAGAAACGTCGGTAAATGTCTCAGAGCAATCATAGATGCGATCATGTTAGCATAATTTTACTTGTAAGTAACCTTGTATCTTTTACAACATACGCTACCTTTAATATACCTAATGGCCATGACTCGTCTCGTTGTAGTCTCGCTTTGGACAATAGGCAGCAGTGCAGACAAAATACTTCAGAGCTGATCGGGACCCCTAGGGCCGTTCCGGACGTCTCGAACGCTACACGGTGAGCGGAAATCTCCAAATGTTCACGTATTTTGACTCTGAGGACTGTTCAGAGTCGTCCGTAGTTGAAGGAGGCTGTGGTCAACCAGTCTGAGAGATATTTATTTCTTAATTATTTTTACATGAATGGATTCATCCGCCCGTTTTGCACCGGATTCGATCATTGTATTCAACTTCGATGATGCCAAGAAGCCTCCCCGTCGAAGGCGTCAACGTTGAGGGTTTCACTGAAGCTTGGCGCACGCGATATATAACCCTGGTGGTTCATGTCTCCTTTACTGCTCTGCTTCCTCCTCTCGCTCCATATCCCTCGACTGGATAAAGGTGCGCAGATTATGCTCCATGGAAATTCTCTTCGCAGATCTAATCAATGATTTTCGCAGGATTTTCGACATGTCAAATTCGACGATGAGCCCGCAGCTCGCGGAGGCCGCCGCATACCTTAGTTGTGTTGCTCGCAGCAACCGCGATCCGGACATGCAAGGGTACGCAGTCAGGCTTTCTAGTGCGTTATCATCTCTTGCAATTGCCCTAACACTAACTTGATCTCTGGATGTAGCTTTCATCGCGAACGTCATGTTAGGTGCGTAATTGGTTTACGTTTTGTGCTCATCGGCTGATTCGTCCTGTAGCTATCCTGGTCAAGTGGTCGCATGATGAAGTGACGGAATCTGTGGGCGTGGTGCTGCTGCAAGTGTACAGTATCTTACTGGTCACGTTCATCGGGATGTCGCGAGGGAACCTGATCCATGGCCGACGCGCATTTCGCACTCTCTATCACCGTGTCCCCCCTCTCCATCTATTTCCTATACTCCACTCTGCGTGTTTGCCTGAAGAAAAGGAATACCCTGTATGAGCGTCTGGGAAAATCCAAAATCATGGTCGGCGCCCTCACTACGCTTATGCTCGTTCTTTGGATCGTCCTGGACCTCCTTATTTATTTCGCCAACGTCTTCGAGGGCGAGACTTGTGCGTCACCCACCTTTATTGGATGGTTTTTCTATCGGTCCGTTACTGCTGCAAAAGCACTGGAGATAGATCTATTTCCTCCCGATGCTGCCCCTATTCTATCTAATTTACACCCTTCGCCACTTCTCTGACATCCGCAATGAATATCGGAGGCACATGAAGAAAGTGATTCCTTGGCACAGCTTCCGATGGGTTCAGACAACGTGGTTCGGTCTTCGCTCCTTTTTTGTTTCCCAATGGTCAGTACGGTCACTAAATACTCACTGCATTGCCTCTGATATCAGGACTCCAGGATTGTTATCACGCGCTCACATCCTTGGACGATTTTTCTTTGCATATCGCTTGGCTACATGTGCTGGGCAGGGACGCTCAAGATATGGATCGTCGACATGGATTTCTACTATTATAAGCTTCTCGCAAGCTTTCACGAATCACTCTCTTATGAACCACGAATCAATTATGATCCTCTCGGTTTCGGCCAGGCGAGTAATTTCATACACCGTGTTCTATCATTTTATTGATCTGCCTGAATTCTTAGATTCTTGCTGCTACAGTCGCCCTCGAACCTATTTATGCAGTGTGTGTTCTCGCTTGGAAGAGAAGAGCTGATATAGGAGCGTACCTACGGCAGCTGCCTTCTTCGATGTGGAATGGTATTGTCTTCATCGTTACGGGACACAAAAACCCATGGAGGACTATGCGGGAACCATCGCTAGATTTCTTTGCGGTTCAAAATCCGTTCTTGGAGAGCAAGCATGGAAAGTTCGTATCCGCTGATTCATTCGCTCTTTCGGATACGAGGAATAGCCCAATGCGCACGCCGGTAGTGACTCCATATCATTCGTATTCTCCCAACCAAGCACCGTCGGAGGCTAGACATGCGAGGCATCACAGTTATAACGCAACTGAGTCTCAGTCGTTACTTGGTGGCGCGTCCTCGAGTCCCGATTCTACTGCTCAGATGCCCAGGCCGTATCGTCCTCTTCCTTCTCCTCGGCAAACTCCCGAAGCGCGACACACGCGATATAGCAACGGCAGCTATTTCCCCGCCGTTGACGCTTACCCTACGTTTGATAATCCAAGCAACATGCAGCCACCAATACCCTACGGACCATTATTCTCCTACAATCGTCCGGAGACTTCGTCTTCCACGCCTTATGACCCTCCCTGGCATTGATACCTATCTGCGTAGTCTCCTTTTTTTTTTTTACCGAATGATTACTTCTGTTAGTCTCTTGTATACTACTCATCGGCAGTCTATCAAGCATGTACCTTGACAGCACCTTTGACCAAAGCCAGGTAATTTGCATTCCAGTATTTGGTGCCCGTCCCTGTTGCGACAAGCTCCGTTTCACTGTTCCAAAATGGTGCATTGCTTTATGCTTTATGTGCAGATAAGAGTTCTACGAGTATACACCCGAACGAGCCATTATTTACTCGCTGGTAGTTGATGTGGGTTACCGGGTAGCATCATTTTGATACTTACACGGTATGTCGAGTTCGCAGTTTCTGCGATCCTTCGCGACGGTTGATCTTGATGATAAGAATAGTACCAGCATCGTGCCAGCCGCGACGATGTCAACTTTGGTCAGAAATCTGCCCCGCAATGGATTTTCAAGCTTCAACTAAGCTTCAACTTGTCTTCAACCCAAGAACTGAGTACGAGTCGGGATATATTGCCAGAATAAGCTAGGTCAAGAACATAAAGGCATGGTAGAAATTAAAGGCGAAGAAGAGAACACGGCAGAAAACGGTGCATACGAAGCAGTCGAAAACGTATAGCTTCTTGTTCAGGGTTCTCATGATGAAACAACGACGAATCGATGAAATAGCAGGACACTGCCGAGGATGAGACGAGGATAGGGTCAACGTCCAGAGGTGGAGCATTAACTTGAGCAAAGTCGACACGCATTTATTCAGATACTAGAAAAGAGAATTGATGACTGTAATTCGAGCCAGCCGTATGGTAAATCTTTACACAGATGCTGGTATCAGCGCCGCCTTCTAACAGTATGCGGCCTTGACCTTCGTTGCCTCTGTATTGATTTGGGTGGCCATCGTCTGAGCACGCGCCTTGGAAGAGGGCTATATACAGTCGTAGTGAGTTCCACACTGTTCGTGAAGCATCATTCAAGTAACATACCGGGGTAGCAGCGAGGAGGCCATTGATGAACTGAAGGTTATCCGCGGCAAGGGTCGTGACGCTGGAGCAAACAATGGGACCGACATGGACGGCGTTGAAGTCCTCCTTCAGCTCAATGAAAGACTCGAAGGTCGCAACCAGCTCGGGCAGGAAACTTTCGAGAGAATCGCACACCGCCTGGCCGTCGGCATCGGACACGACGTGGGCCTGGATGAAGATTCATCAGGAAAGTATATACTCCAGCAGGAAAAAAACGGCGTACGGGTATATCCTTAGTGGCTGCTTTGATTTGTGTGTCTAAAGTTTTTGCGACGGCGGCGACGGCCTTTTCCACACTTTTAGAAAGGTGGGCGGGAAGAATGTATAGGAAGACTGACCGCAGCATGAGAGAGGTCAACATGCGATTTAAAGTTAGCGCAGGATGTTTGCATGGCGGTGACAGTTTGGGCCATGCCGTCCAAATCCTTCTGGAGCGGGGCGACCTCGGTACGAGCCACAAGGGGGTTGGCGACGGCAAGGGCGACAAGGGGAAAGAGTACGAGAATGCGAGAGAACATATTGGGCTTTGGTTTAGTACGACTACGGTGGGTGCAGTTGTTGTAAATTTGAAGTCGTCGTGCAAGGCATTTTATACTGTTGAGGCAGCGAAATCGACGATGAGAGAAGCGTTTCAGGATAGTCACGCACTTGAGCGTTCACGCGGTTACAATCTTCGAATGCGTCAGAGGAGGATCAATGTCCTGGGCGAGAAGTCAATATAATCACATTTCAGTAAGAAAACTTCCTTTTAGACCCGAACGAATGTAGGACCAACGTGGCTTCTCCGATTTGAGCGCGTAGTCATTGAGACGAAGATCCCTCAGCAGACAATACTTGAATCCGTTCGCGTCGGTTCACTGAGCGGTGCCTTCCCTGACCTTCCGAAAAAGGTCACACAAAGATCAATATGCACGAACGTGGCATAGCCGATTCTCAACGTTACACGTCGACTGTCGACGTGCTCAAGGTGATCCTCCATCCGAATATGCTAGACGTCGGTATATCTTAGATTCCGGGTAGGAGGAGGCCAAGTGACACCCCTCGTGAGCTCGTGAATTGTGATTATACAGCCTAAAATTAGACTGAGATTCGTTCATGGTGAAGTGTCTGAATAAATCCTGCTTCTAGACTCTGGAGTTAAATGCATGGTCGCGAGAAATATGACCGCCTCACAAAAAAAAGGATCAGGAAGGGATATAAATGGCGTGGTTATCACTATAGGTGACCTCAGCAGGTGTCGAAGACCGTGGCCCTCAAAAAGTCACAAGGAAGTACGCACATGATGTTACGGCGCGTGGCTGGATCTAGAATTCAGTGTTCGATTATGCGTATTTGAGCAGCAAAGCCGATTGTAGCGGTCGAGTTCGGAAGTCGGTATCGACAAATCGGGCGGCGTAATGGGCAATGGGATTGGGATTGGGGACTCGAGTCACGTAAAGACGGGGAAAGAAAACTGATATTTTCAGTGCAGTGGCATAGATAGAAGGGATGTCTGAGCAAGTGATACACGCCGTCACTCCCTCCCTTCATAGGCGTGTATCGTCCGTCTGTCTACGAGAGACTAGCGCGTCGTGGAAGCCAGTGCGGAGATTACCGGAGAGGTTTGATTGCCGGCTTCCGGCCCAAGGTTTAGCAACATACCATCATGTTCAGGACTTGAAATTATGAAAACCGAAGTACTTGCTCCTTCTCTTTGTCTGGTCCCCAGTCATTTGACAGCCACTCATCATAGACTAATCCTAAACGCTTCGCTGGCTGTGAGTATTAAAACTAAGCGCAAGCATGAGAAAACATATTTACTAACCGAGGACCGTTACAGGATAGTAAGTAAATCTTGATGCCTCATCTCCTCTCCTTGGACGCCATAGAAGAACAAAAACCTACATTTCGCTGGTGAATTATTCCAGATTTCAATGATTTGTCAACGTCAGCTACGCATCAGCCCCAGGAAGGAGATAGAATTTTCTTGTATGTACTGCTCAATACTTCTCCACCAGGGCTAGCTCTAACTTCGTGATAATTATAGCATCAGCACAGGTATCATAACCAGCAATTTCTCCGAGTCTTCTAAACAAAGGCATCTGGTCTCTGGTGCGTTTTAACTATCATTCCCATCGCCATGCTACTTCGTTCATCCAAATCGCTCGCATACGTTTCCAGCGGAAATAGCGAGTTTGTCGGGACATTCAATAATTCTGGACCCTTGACGCGCTGAAGGCCCCGCGGTCCTGTGGAGTCTTTATCTGTCGCCCCGCTTCATCTGAGGTCAGCATTGTATAGGCCGTACTTTCTGTAGAAGGAAGTGGTGATTCGGTAAAGCAGTCTGGTCGTTGATAGTGCCCAGCGCTGTATCGATTCCCTAACGGTGGATCCCCTTTGTTTTTTGTCCCTTGATTCTCCCGGAAGTCGACGTGTCTAGAAGATTAATATGCTGGACGAGAAGGTCAAGATGTTCACGCTCCGATTAGAACACTTCCTTTTCGATTCGAAAGAATGTAGGACTGACGTAGTTTCTCAATTTGAGCGGGCGATAGGGTCATGCCTCATCGCCAGGTGAGATGAAGATACCTCAGCAGAAAAAATCTGTTAGCGTCGGTTCACCGAGCGGTGCTTCCGGTGACCTTCTGACCATGGATGCTATACTTGAAGGGACAAAAGGCCATTCAAAAATCCATCCGCACTTACGTGTCAAGGTGAATTTTCAGCGTCGACCGCCGATGTTCTGAAGTTGATTTGCCATCCGAATATGCTAGACGTCGGGAAAGCTTAGATTCCAGGCAGGAGGAGACCAAATGACACCCTGCGTGAGCTCGTGAGTTGTGATTATATAGCGCAAATTAGACTTAGATTCGTTGATGGCAAAGCATATGAATATCTCCTGCTTTTGGAGGAAGGAGATAAATAAGTAGTCACGAGAACTCCAGTGTCTTCGAGTCACGACTTTCCCAAAAGAAAAAGCTTATACATTATAATATGACCGCACCACCAAAAAAGAGGAAAGGGCATACCTGCCTAAAAGAACACGAACAGCGTGGCCATCGCTGTAGGGGACCTCAGCAAGGGTTGATTGTCGCCCTTGAACAATCACAGGTCCCTACAGTGTGCTGATGCGACGCACGGCGTCCTTGAACAGAAAAGCCGATTGTACTGCCGAGTTTGATATCAACATGACTGCCAAAAATAATGAAAAATGGTGTGGGTGTTTTTATAATGAGTACTGGGGTCAGGAAAGTGAGGAAGCTGAAGTTACATAAAGAAAGGACAAGACAGGATCTCCAGCCCAATGGTATATATAGAGCGGACGTCTTAACAAACCCTTAGCGTAACGCGCGTCGCGGTCGACGGTGGAAAGAAAGCCGGTACGGAGATTACCGGAGTCGTTTAATTGCCGGTTTCCCGGTCCGAGGCTTCGCAACATACCTCCATGTTCAGGAGTTGGAACTGGATGTACTTCTTCCCAGCTCTTTGTCTCGTCCGCAGCCATTCGCTTGTCATCCATCGCGTTCTCGTCCTCAACTCTTCACTGGCTGTAATTATCAAAATAAGCCCAAGCTGTCAGCACATTTGCTGACCATTGTAGTGATGCTCCGTCTCCTTGGACGCCACCGAAGAACGAAAACCGATCTTTCGTTGGTTAATTATTTCAGAGCGCAATGATCTGTCAACACCAGCTGCGCCTCGGCCCCGAGCCCTGGCCCAACGTTCCGCAGCGTTCGGACCGGGATTCTTTTTGGTCTTCTTGTTCCTCGACGGCAACATACTCCAACATGCGAATCAATACGGCGCGACCTTGCCTGTTGTTGCAACATGTATTTACGGAACCCCTTCATTGTAAGTAGAATTCCCTCATTGTGTTCCGGTAAAGATTGAGGCTCGAGGCAATGCCACGCTTCGCTCTACTGAATAGGCCCAAGTTAAACGGCCCTCGTGGAGCTGGGGAGGGAGATGTAACTTTCTTGTATGTACTTCTCCATATTTCTCCACATGACCTAGCTCTAACTTCGGGAAAATGATAGGCTCAGCACAGGTATTATAACCAGCAATTTCCCCGAGTCTCCTAAACAAAGGCACCTGGTCTCTGGTGCGTTTCAACTATCATTCCCAATCGCAATGCTATTTCGTTCATCCGAATCCCTCGCATACGTTTCCAGTGGTGTTAGTGAGCCTATGTCGTTATTCAGGAACCTCGACGCGTTGAAGGCCCTGGAATCCTGTGGAGTCTTTATCCGTCATTCTTCCTTTGAGCGCTGGCCCTGACCAGCGATATTGCAGATTATACCCCCCAAAAGTACCCAAGCGGACAAACCTGGTTCAAAGTCTCTTCAATTTCATAATATCTACATATCGCGCGCCGGTTATCATCTCGTTTAATGTTGAATGTAAGTTCTAGCAAATTTTAACTTCTGATTGTGGACTTTCATTCATTGGAGATTCATTAGCCTAGTCTACCCGTCCTGCCATGATGTACGTTATGTCGGCGACTAACCAGCCCTGCTACCATATGGCTTGCCGCCAAACAGCCGCGTATTTTCTCAGCTCCCTGTGGTTGCCGTACCACCTACCATATGTTACCTTCAATCGTGACCGCTCAGCTGTAGCAACATCGTCGGGTTTGCACGACTTGATGCGCAGATGTATTTGCAGGACGGGCTCATCCTCAGTCAGCATCGATTACCTATCATTCAGTTCATCCCTAGAGCGCGCACGCCGCCTTCAGTACCCACCTCCGCGTCAACGCCGCCGTCACAACACGCGGTCGCTAAAAATGCAGTTTGTAAAAAAAAATTAGAAGAGGGCGGTGCTCTCGGAGAATAACTGCACCGTGCATAAAAAGGGCTATCGCTTGGCCAAACGAATCCCGTCGCTCCTCCTATCGACCTCTCTTCACCCAATAATGCGGCTTCTTGTTCACGTACTCGCATTGGTCTCTGCTGTATTTGCTGCGGATGCATGGTACGGAGGAGGCGGGCATTCGCAGCCGTCCTCCACACCGTGGACAGGCTATTTGTGTCCCGATAATGATCAATACGGGCACGCAAAGGTCAGCTGGGGCAGCGATTCTCCCCCCTACTCGGGTTCGATGTTTGGGTGCACGTAAGCTTCGATAAAACATTTGTTGGTTCATTTACTGAGAGCAGCCTTCATAGTTATCGCACGGGCTATGGCGTAGGGACGCATGCATGCGAGTACTACGTCGTGAGTATCATCAGGTGCTTTTCTATCTGTGTGGACCTATGAGCTGATGGTCCTTAGAATACCGGCCGAGGACCTTCCGGCCAAGACTCGCGGTGTCCGTCAACTGCGACACACTACAATGGGAGGAAGAAGAGGTCGCCGTCGTCAGCGGCTGCTCCCGCTCCCGGGGACTCGTATGCTAAGCGCAACATTATTCGCGGATCAGTAAGTCACTCTCTGAGTCTCTTTTAATCGAATCGAAGGATCTAATTTTATTTGGCTAGCGGGAAGCTGCAGAGCTTGTGCAGTAGACTTGCGGCATTTTCCGCTCTTAATATGCGTCTTGGTTTTTATTTTGTTCCCAGTAGTTTTATTCGTCTTCGATACGCAGCTACACGCCTATCCATTCATTCAGTCTATTAGAATTTTAAAGACTTTTTAAATATTTACGTTTCCAAAGGGATGCTAACGTACTTCGTTAGTGCAAGCACGGTGGAGCTTGGGTGGCATGCCCTTTCAAGTTTCCAAAAGCGCGTCTTCGCGTCGTAGTCACGTGTTGTTTGACTTTAGGGCAGGTTTGACACGATCGTGAAGTAAACGTTGACATATTGAAGCTGGCAGCTATGAAGAACGAAGCCAAGGTTGCCGTGGTCTATACAAGGACCATGCGAGATCAGAAGATTGAATGAAAAGATAGAACACTCACGGAAGACACACCTCGAAAAAGGCGCCCATCGAATTGAATGGTCTCTGGCCATAGCTGTACGCAGCCATGCGGTGCACCGAAAAGTAGGGATCCAACAGCAGCGCTAGAATGTAAGCCTCCGGCACGTTCGCACGCGTAGGTACGTGCCTCATGTCTTCCTTCAATCCTTCGATCGTGTATACAGAGTGAGATAAGATGGCTTGGGCAAGAGAATTTCGAACGCCGTCCATGTGGCTCTATTCGAATTCGCTATCTTATGATGGTGTGAGTCAACACCAGGACAAACGGGATGAGATACCAGTCTCATTCATTACAAAAAGTAAGGATATGGTAGCCCATGACCGATCCGTATGCATCTTCAATTCGACGCGCTGAATATTTCGGAGTGGGATCCAGATTGAGCATTTCAGAACGTCGTGAATTGGCCAAAGGATGTCGATGATGTAAGAGAAATTCTTGATTCTGTCAGCACAGGGTCGTCTCAAATAAGATGAGTGCCATTTCACGGGAGATGAGGAGAGCGAAATTCGACGATGGCAAAAGGAAGAGCCGCAGCGGTCCCTGTAACTGACCGGAGCCGGTGACTTAAAATGGTCATGTGTAGTCGGCTGATACATGCGGTAGAACGGCACGCTACCATAGAGCTGAGAAGTCGAAGGATAAATGTACCCTGCGATACCCTCGTCATTGAACCCTAGATTATTGATTGCATTGCTCCGTTGGGCTTCGTCGGTGGTGTAGAAGTGGTGAACAGCGGTGGGTGAGTACA
Organism: Armillaria borealis; assembly: GCA_030435635.1. NCBI lineage: Eukaryota > Fungi > Basidiomycota > Agaricomycetes > Agaricales > Physalacriaceae > Armillaria > Armillaria borealis. The sequence goes on along the minus strand of JAUEPT010000025.1, from coordinate 394,798 downwards.
TGCGATAGAACGGCACGGTGTCTGGAGCTTGGAAATCATAGACGCGAGCAGCGTCTCCTTCGAGCTTCCAGCCGCTAGCAACAGTAGCTTTGGTGGTGTAGAAGTGGTCTGAATGCTCTTTGTTAAATGCCCGGTGAAGCGGTATTGCCATGTCTGTGGGACAAGTATTCTAACGACCAATGATTTAACGACGCGCAGAAACCACGCCCAACGAAATGAGAGCCAATATGCAGGTCTGCGCTAAGCCCACTTTATGTGTAATGCTGGAAGAATACAACTCCAGAAGCTCGAATAATGAAGAAAAATCAGTAATGCCTTCAGACTCGTTAAAATTGCCAGTCGACGGCAGTCTCCATTTTCTAGGCAGAACCTCCATCTAGGATAACGTGAGCTTGAATGCGCACACAGCTGTACTAGGACTCCCCAGACTTCGCAGTTAGAATGAATTCTCCGTTGACATTAATGAATGAAAGATATGGCGTAGAAGTTTCAACAGTTCGTACTCCAAGTCTGCAGCGAATCAAGGAAGTAATAATTTTAAGTTCGCATAGAGCTGCACGCCTCATCTGCCGGCTCATTGTCTCGACTCGGAGTCACCGGTTGGCCTTTTGGTCTCTCCTAGTGGACTTTCTCAGGGCTATGTGGCGACTTCCTTTCCTTCTTGACCCAGGCTTTATGGTAAATGTGCTCTCTTGAACCAAAATCTCCCTTTGCAAGCTCTGCGGCCAACTTAACTGCTTATCCCTAGGCCTGTAAACCTGTTTATAATGGGTCGAACCTCCGACATATTTATTACGGCTAATGTCTATACCAATCACATGCTTTACTGAGATATTCTGCCCTTGATTCTTTTCCTTCGACCATCGTCACGTTTCTCGGAGGTCAGAATCCAAATTCAGCGAGCCTACCATCCTGACGGCTGCAGAACCCCGTATCTTTTTTCTCCATCACAAAAACTTGGACCACTTCAAACTCGCTCAGAGATGTCATGATTGATCTAATCACTAATCGCACGCTTCAAGAGATTTGAAGGAGAAACCATAAAAGCTCAATTGTCTACTAAGGTACATCAGCGTATCTCCTGTCCAAATGCCTGTGTAAATGTCGTTGCGTAGTGCTTTTGTGTAGAATGGTGACCGGTTCACTGATCTGCGGTTCGAACCTTGAAACTCTGAGACTTTTTTTCTATCATCACCGTTTGTGGGAAAAACCGATGTATATCATTTCGCAGTCACAAAGCATGGTCAAATGAAATCAATCAACTATTCGACCCTGAAACTCAACACGAAACTGCTCTCGTTTGAGAGTAATGTACGAGTTAGTAAATGTTCTAAGCAGAGATATGAACTCGACGTACTGTAGTCAAACAGGAAGGACATATCCTGCAATACCCTCATCCACGTATCCGCCGGTCTGGGCTGCGGTGTTTTTCTCGTTCGCATTCGCGGTGTAAAAATGATCGTGTGCCGTTGGGTTGTACAAGCGGTAGAATGGGACACCTCCACACGACGCGGAAGGATAGATGTATCCAGTGATACTCTCGTCATTATATCCCAAATTCTGGACCGCGTTGTTGTGCTCGTTCCCATTGGTGGTATAGAAATGATCCACGGCACTGGGCGAGTACATGCATTAGCTCACAAGGATGATTTCCAGCGCGTCGATCTGGTTGGCGACGTTGGCTCCCTTCTCAGGAAATATTTCACGGGTGGTATCCCAGTGGGGAAGAAGCTCCTGCATGTGACTCCAGTGAGTGTGTTGGTACACGATTTTCAATGTGTGACTTAGATTGGATTGGCTTAGGCCTCGTCAAGGATGTGTGTTGCGGACAATATCAATATGACTCGGCAGGCGATATCGAGAGCCCAGTCCAGATTCTACGATCATTCGGAATAGACACTTCTTAGAGAGGGTCGTTTTGAACAACATGTTCCCATTTGTCTATCATCGGGTCTGACAGAGGCGAACGGCTGTCCTATATTGACCTCTCTTTTATATGAATCAACACCCCATTTCCGACTCAACATTTCCTTCGCTTATCATACTTTGAGGTAAGAGAATGCCAGGCGAGACTCGAGTATGGCGCTCGGCAAGCGCTCAGAAATATCTATTTAGTTCTTCTTTCAAAACGGGACGTCAGATGCGAATAATTTTGACAGTTCATTGTTCAATGGTAACATCTCCACCTCAGCAACACGTTACAACCGTGACCTCAGAGAAGGCTTAAGACCACCGATATCAAGCATATAAGAAGGTGCAAAGAAGGTGGCGATGATTCGCCAATAATAATCTGGGGGAATTGCGTCGCTGCGTTTTTATAATGAATTTCAGGGACAGGGGAATCGCCGCATCTGACACGATATCTGCTCGCAGTATCCACTGCCGACAAAGAATTTGAAATATTCAGTGTTCCCCGACCACCATCCGTTTCAAGTTTTGGGTGTCCGTCTTTAACGAGGCTTAGTCTTCGCAGCTTCATGCGGCGTCTAGAACCGTTTTTAAAGGCTAGGGACCTCCGATGGCGCAGTGTGAATCTGTATGTGCTAAGAAAAGGCTGAAAATAAGATGCCTGCGTCTTCGATTAGAATACGTCAAGCTCCGCTTCCCTTCTTTGCGGGCCTTTTTGTCCAGTTTCCTCTTATCCAAAAGCGAGGTCCCTTCTTGCTTCCGACACTATGAGAAAAATCGTCCTTTGCAGTACCATGTCAAGCTATTGGACCGATACCTGAAATCGACGTACAGAATGCGTTGACTTTCCTTGTGAGGCGGGATGTATCTCATTGCGCCAGATGATCACGCTCTTGGTCACTTATCTCCGAATCCTGGTCTTCTTGAGCATTGTTGGAGGATCCGCGTTGGGTGCTGGAGCAGATTATTTCCGGTATAGAATGCCTCCAGTTTGGCGAGGATTCTGGGAACTCAAAATGGCTCATCGAGAGTTACTTTCTTTGGAGTGCTTGCCTCGGAAGGAAATTTTATCATGAATCTCTGTAACGCTACTATACAGATGCTTCTTTTTTGTGACTGATTGGAGGAACTCCGATCCCAACCCACGTCGCTTTGGGATGCTCGGCATCTTCATATCTTATTAATAGATTACCATCACCTCTGGTTCCTGGAAAATAGAACTACTACAGCTACAGGACCTTTGGCTCGTGACCGCTCTAAAAGCCCGTTCCCTCAAAAGACTTCTCCTACCTGACTGGTAGCGCCTGTATCTCTCTACCTGGATCAACCAGTCCTCAGCATGTTCTTTCGAACTGTCTCTGTCGCTACGTTAGTCACTATTTCCATCGCTAACACTACTGTGCGTCGCAGCGAAGTCACGGCGCTGCAGGATGCCTTCAATAACATAACCCCGACATGGTATGCAATTCAAGTAAACTACGAGGCATTTTCTGCAAATGTCGATATTGATCATGCTACGGTAAGTCGTTCTCATTCATGTCCGATCTTCTATTTAACGGTTTCGTTTAGGCTGTGACCGACGCCGTGAGAACTCTAGGCTTGCAGGTCCAAGACGCCTTGAAGGCAATCCCGGTATGCCAGGTTTAAACTGAATTCGAATACCTAGCATGCTGAAGAAGACGAAAACAGGACCATGTCATGTCCGACACCGACGGAAAATGGGCCTGCGATACTTACAGTGGTGGGGATGCGGATCGTCAGTTCTGGAAGAATATGATCCCCCTCAAGGACGATTTCCAGACCGTCAACTTCACTTCCACTGTCTGCCAAGTTTTCCGGAACCTCGTCGCGATTAGTGTCCCATTCGACAGGAAGTTCTTGGCGGCTGTTCCGGTATGTCTTATCTGTTGTGAGATCAGCGTGGAACTTAACGAGAGTAAATAGGCAAAGTACAAGGTGTGCATAGAAAAATATTATCATACAGCTGTGAAGGAAGTAGGGAAGGTCGCCGCGACTTATTGTAGTGAGGAATAATGCTCCGGGTCGGAACTGTCATCCACGCTGGCTTTTCGTTACTAATATAGCGGTTTATTACTCGAACGACGTATTTGACGGATATTAAAAATATTGTAGTTCTCTCTCTCTCTCTCTCTCTGAAGCGGAATATAAAAGGTTCTGCAACACCAGTGCTGAATTGGCGCCAACACTGTGTCCGTTCGCCATCTCTCTGTATTCCTCACTTCAGCTGTGACTGTCGCGAATCTTTTTGTTAGTCGTAGCGAATTCAGGTCGCTTCAGAAGGCTTATGAATGCATAGCACACTCTATGTTATACGTGAAACTTGAAACGCCTTTTCTATCAACATCAATACTGCCTATGCTACGGTTTGTTGTGTGTCTGTAATATCATTATGTTTTCTTGTCGGTACCTTATCTAGGAGGTGGACAATCGGGACACGACACGGAGGATTCAAGACGTTCATGCAGCTACTCAATTCCCGGTCTGGGCGCAGTGCAGAGGTATCGTGAGTTGGCGGCTGTTGGCGGCTGGCGGCATCGATCGCGAGGGATAACGGCGACGTTCCACCGGCCGTTCCTGACTGGGACCTTGCGCAACCACTGCACCACCGGTCCGAGAACCGCCGTCGTTCTTGCCTTCTACCACCACGTGTTTTTCAACCTATTGTGGCCGCCAATCCCGCCTTTTACGCTGATTTATTATTGATGCTGATATCAGGGACATGTCACCAGAATGAGCAGCAATACCGTCTTCGGAAAGCATTCAGAGACAGCCAGCTGCCTGATGTTCGGTGCTATAATCAACGCATTCACTGAGACCAGTTTGTATGTTCAGGACGGTACGTGGTGCCGGTCGTGAATTCCCAATCCCATATAACCAGCTATCTAGTCCAGGAACACGCATCTTCGCTGTTATCGAAGAGGCCAAAAGCGACGGATCTCGCATCGCGACAGCCACCGTATGTAGGTTCCTTCTTTGATATAACTTGTGCTGAATTTGTGGTGCAAATAGCGGGATTTTCCCCATGCCATAGTCAATTCGACACTTTCCCTCTCAGCAATACACAATCAACGTCTATAGTCAGACTCTATACTCTGTCTTACCGCCTATATAATGCAGGCCAAATGGTATAGAAACCTAATATAGGCAAGTAGATCCTCACAATAACAGAACACGGGCTCATAATACAGCAGATCGTTTGCGCGCTTTGCTTTCGCTGGTCTCAGTAAGGAAGGGGAGATCAAAACTCCGGATATCAAGCGGGCCGATGAAGCGGATGGTTGCGACGAAGCTTATTCATCCTGCGCCTCAGCATCTGACGATCATGTCAACGGCCATCGTCTTCTACGATATTCCCTCCAAGCTTCCCATCAATCACTGCTGGGGCCGGTAGATTTTTAGCACGGGAAAAGGAGATCTGAAAATGTTGTGACTTTTCCGGACATTTTCATATGAGTAAAATGGATTCTGTAAAATTAGAAGGAAAAGTGACTCTTTTTGGTCATGTTTTAGGACAAGTAGATGAACACATTTTCAGGACATTTTCCGGATAGGAAGAGGGACAATAAAAGAAGTCTTTTCTCAACCGTGTTGTACCTACAAATAGAAGTGCTTTTACGGCTTGCAAAAGAATAGCTTTTCACAACCAATTTTGAACCCGAAAAAAGAAGGACTATAAAATTCGTTGAAAAAGAAAACCTTTTTCATCATATTGTCCTTACGTAAAAACTAGAAATTTGCAGGTAAGGAAAAGGTAATGTAAAAGAAGTCATTTTCATTTAGTTTTACAAGCGGTAAAAGACATTGCACGCTGAGGGACTCGCTCAGTGCGCGCTGAGGGACCCGCTCCGTGCACGCTGAGGGACTCGCTCTGTGCGCACTGAGGGACCCTGCGAGTCTCGAGAGGGACACAGCGATACCCTCAGCCGATGAGGGACTCAGTGTGTGCCGATTAATGGCCGGGCACACCGTGATGACATCACCACCATGCTTACCTCCCTCCATGATCATCTCCCAGCAGGACACTCGGCGTGTCCTGGCGTTTAGTCCCAGCTCGGTGCTGTGGCTGTTCCTTGCTCTCCTCGCTGTCGTCCTTACTCTCGTCTATCCATCGATGCGGAACGCCCTCGTACCACCAAGATAGCGCGCTGTCGATAACGAGTTGCCAGTGCCGCTCACTTTTCTTGCCTTGGAATTCCGCTAATGAATATTATTTACAGATGATACTATCGTACAGAGGTAATTACTTACCTTTTTTTGTGTAGTCCCGCCCTAGTTTTCGTCTGGATGGATACGGCGTTGGCTTACGGGTTTCGGAGAACGTTCAAGGTGCGTATGCTACGCCGTCCAGTTTTCCTTACGAGCTAACATTTACAAATAGATTCGTATTCCTCTACACCTGCGGCTCGCACGTTGCGATCCCAGCCAAGAATTTTCCCGCTGCCGCGCGTGTTCAACTCCTCACGCTGCCGTCCCCACCACTCTTTGGCCAACGCCAACGCCGACTCCGGTCCGTCGAAATTTATTTACTGTATCCTGACTCCATTATTCATCGCCCACAGGCTGTGACGCTCAGACGCTGGGCGACACCTTCAGCGACGAGCGTCTCTATGCATTCGGGAAAGGGATCGTCAGGAATGGTATTTTCATGCGGCGTCTGTATACACATACTATGTGATCTACGACTGTCTGAATCTTGCGAGACGTGTGCAATTGTATCGGAGGTGACTATCTTACGCTGTGATGCCGATACCCCACTTCTGACCATCCATTCCTAGACTACTGTTCTATCCATCTCTCACAGTGTAGCTGTACTTTAATGTACAATATACGTTGCTCGCTGCCATTCCGGCGCCACACTCTTCAGCCTGAGGTTACCGAGGCTCAACAATCATACCCTTGGCCTTTGACGCCGTCTTGCATGACCAGACCACAAATCATTCGCGTAGAGATTTGAGATGCAGACGAACTTGGACATGGGATGGCAGAGTCATGGGGAGCGCGCGATTGCTATCTGGGGATAGTCATCTCCAGACCAATCTTCACATGGCAGTATGATCTTCTGAATGTGTCCATTGTTGAGAGACCGTGGACATGCTCCATCCTCTCGCCAGGACTTTACTAGCAGACATCCTGAACAAAACAAGATAACAACTGCACTCGATGAAGGTCGAACCCAGTATTAAGCTAATACCGTGCCAATTGGTCGCAGGTACATAGTATTACGGTGAATCAAGAAGTCGTCACAGTATCGTAGGAAAGGCAGTGTGGAACCACAGTACTGTCACTTGTCCTACGAAAAATGAGGGACAATGGAGGTCAGTCTGAACCGAAAACGACAACATTGTGGTACCTTGCTCCATATCTACCTTCTCAATACCGTCTACTGACTGACGTCCGATAGATCCATCTATTTCCTTTCTCTCACCCATGGAGGCAACTCGTTAATCAGAATGTGCCTTCGCGTCACTGAGTATATACTCATAGTCCAGAAGAGATTCAGTGGACCATCTCTCCGGCAGGAACCTACCTTCGAGACTACCAACACGTCATTTCAAGTCCTCTCATCGCCTGCTGCACGCCTGAAAGCGCTCATCGATCTACACAACCGCAATGTCGTTGAATATATTCCAATGCGCAGTGCTCACATTTGTGTTTGATGTCGGCTTCAAATCATATTTAAGCTCTTTCTCGCGTTGTTCCTTGCCGTCACGCTCTATTTCTCTCTCTTGTCTCTAACCTTTCTCCTCTCGTCTCTGTTTCACTTTCCTCTGCGTTAATGTCCTGGGTTTTTGCCAAGGTGAGCAGAGTGGTATTTGTGCACTTTCCGGGCTCAAGTCGTGTCGTTTTTCAGGGTGTGAAGTCAGTCGTCTGTCTCGCACTTTCTGCGGTCATTAGTGCGTATTTCCTCGTACTTCTTGGGTCTCTCATCTTTGTACTGTAGATATCTTCGTCCCCAAACCGGCATTCTACGTACACCGGTCGATCGGTAGACAGCCGTTCTTCGAAGGGGACAAGACGAAGCAAAAGTTTCGGGGCATGCGTGGTAAAGCGATACTCGACGAAGCTCTTCGCCGCTTCGGTGTTCAGGTCTGGTGGTCGGGAGCATGCACGCTTACAATATCGTAAGCCGCTAAGATTTTATTGTCCCGTCTTAACGTTCGGCGGTGTGGGATGGCATTCGTCGGAAAACCTCAGTAAAATCGAGCATTATACCGTCAGAGGTTTCGACGCGGCGGGAAATATGGTTTTTACGGCAGAATTGGCAAACAGACTGGTGGATAGCGCGGCGTGGGTCTATACGGCGAATCAGACGAAGGAGACCTTCGACACCAATGACTATGCAAGGGTGGTTAGTCTTTTTGAATACCGGAGTCAGCACTAAATAACTGACACACATATACAGGTTTATTAGCTACTTACCAGCATTTCTTGATATTGTCTTGAAGCCTGCGGGAATTGTACATCTTCATCGTTTGATCTCCTTCTCACCTAATATGGGCGAAAGATAGGCCAGGCTCTGATGTGTTCGTCCTCTGGTCGACGTCTGTGAACGATACATATGGCTCCTCGAAGTGTAAGGCACTCTATGTATCTCTAAATACCGATCTCTGATGCCAGCACAGATCCCTCCTGGGCGGATCAACGGTCTAGTTGTACGGAAGCTAAGTAAGGCATCACTCATTATCAATTCAAGCGACTAACAATCTTTGATTCATTGCTAGGTATTGTGTCCTTTCATCCACGTCGAAATTCTCGACATCTCACTGGTTTCACTTCATCACAACCTTGATCCAATATTCATCTGTCAACTTCGCCCTTTCTGTTGATGTGATACTCTTCTAGGTTGTACCCCTCCGCCCTGTATGTTTGAGACTACGTGAATTAACCTCCCCGTCTCTGCATATGTTTAGGGACGTACCTGATGTTCAATTTCAGAGGTATTCACTCGCCGACATGTACGAGGTGGCCAGGCATTCACAAGCCAGCGATACAGTAAATCCAGCACTCGAGGGATACAATCCACCGTTTTGCAGTACCAGATGGCACACGTCCAAGACGACGGCGGTGCGAAAGACCGAAGACGACCATGACTAGACTCACGCCAGGTTGTTGGATTATAGTCACAAAGACTGGGTGGCGACTCAAGAGTAGGCGAAGGCTGGAGCGGGCTACCTCCATGTAAGCGGAGAGTCGTGGAGAAAGTCGATGTCGGGAGGAAGCGCGAACCGTAGTAGCTAGCATTGACGATGGAGAGAGACAGCGTGTCAGAGAATTTGGAGACGTACTAATCGGAGTAGCGTCCAACCTGGTGGGCGAGTCGCTGGCAGACTCTACACTGGCCAGTGGCCTATGCCCGGCGCGCCGCTGGCAGGTCATCTAAGATTTGGGTGCCTGTTTTTAGTTCGGTATTTCCGTATGTGTCCTCAGAATGTTATTTGAAATACGCTCTTTTGGGAGCGGATTTACTTCTGGATTTACGACATCAGTCGATTCTGTATGAATACCGCGTGTTTTTGCATGCATATTTAAACATCAGTTCAAAACCTCCAAAACCTACTGGTTCTGGTGCCAGAGTGACTCTATGCCCTTCAATCTAGTCTCTCGTAGACAGACGACCAACTTCTTGATGGATGGAATGTTCGGTTGATATGTATTACGGCGTGCCCGCTAGCGCACTGAGGACTCCTACCAAATTCCGACCCTTCCCTAATGGACATGCTCTACCATTGTCTCCGTATACGGCATGGTTATAAATCTGTGTACATATTGCGATACATATTATCCTGGCCAACACATTGGCCTACTAGTTCCAATTATGAGTAAGGAATGCCACATCCATAGCAGGAGCACACCGGTTTCTTGAATATTCAGGGACGCTGCAGCCATTCCGTGAGTTTCGAATGATGGCTTTATATACGTGCTTACGCTGTAACAAAAATTCAGCAGCCACAGGGAGTCTTAAAAAGCGAAAACTTCGGACACTAAGTGGAATCTGGCGAAGAAATTATAAACAAGTATCGCAGACCACTGTTTCTACATTAGGATAACAACCCAGGACAAACGATCCTTAGAATGTGGTGGGAATCACTCTGGCGGAAGGAACGTTAACAAGGTGAAAAGAGTCCTTAAGAACAGCTGATGAGGAAGGCATCTGCCTCTCCCGCATACACGAAGAATCAGCAGTCTGGTAAGTACGCCCATAGTCTTCGCGAGTAACGAAAATACTGAGCAATCCGTTGAAGTGATGGCAATAATTCTACACCAAACGAGGTAAAACATTCGGCATCGATCGGAACTACACCACGTACCGAATAAACGAACTCAGATTTGAATTTCAATCAGTGATAGACTCGCAGCACCTCAACAGCTTGTGAAAAAAAAGAGGGACCTCTGGTACTCTGACCATCTGCGAGGGTAGTAATCCAGCGCGACGTGTCGTTCGAAGACACCCCTGGGGAGAACATCTCAACGGCCGCGGACACGAGGATGGGAGCTCCAACTAGAACGGGTAAATTTCTGATCGCCGTGGGGGAAAGAAAGGGGATCCAAATCAGGTCAATAATTCCCACGGAGGTTGTCTCGCGAAAATGCTCTTGTTTTTCTGGCTGTAATTACAGTGAATGGTCATGCAGCAACCTAGTCGCCTTCGCGCAGTCTATGATAGGAAACAAATGCCACGACTGTGTACAGTTCGTAGCTACGGCGAATCTCACGTAAAAATCCCAATGTCAAACCGGCTTGCGACCTAAATTTCTTCTTGTCAACGATATCAATTAGAGCCCTTGGTGATGCCATACAAGGGCGTTGAACGGATGATCACAGAAAGGACGGAAAGACGTGCATATAGGGAGGGGAAAATACGGTGACGTATATATAGAAGTACACGAAGGGGAAGCGAATTGAGTGAGGCAATACAAGATATGACCTAGTTTCCTTACATAATGAGATAACACAAAGGAAGAAAAGTCGCGACAAACAGTCAACACAACGCTTCACACTACAGCGACCCTCATTCATTCAGACGTCTTTCTTCTTGATACACGGGCCCAAATTCAAAAAATGCGTTCAATTCCCGACTTCCAAGCTACGAACAGGGTAAGTTCGACCACATGCTGAAAGAAATACGGACAAAGACAAAGACTCATCATATAGGACAAGCACATTTACCTTTCTGCATTTTACTTCGGGACGTCGTCATCGACCAGTTGCATAAGACGCATCTCAACCCTCGAAAACGCGACAGGAAGGTCCCCACGAGTCGGTCTGACTCTGGGACTGTACAATCACGCTCGTCCGAGGACAATGCACCATTCAATCGTGACTCTCCAGCATCCCCGCGGGCGCGAAAGTTCTTGGCATGTGTATTTTATGAACGGACAAGGACTGGCAGCAAACAAGGCAGTCAGAGGTACCGTACGCCGACATCGCGCTGCAGTTTGGAAAGGGGAAGTGCTGGTAATGAAACGAGGCGCTGCAGGACACTACGTGAACGTGCAGAGCAGCCATAGACAAGCCGCACACTATGTAGTAAGGAAGTGAGTATAGCGTAATGTGATACATCAATGTGACGACACTGACGATTGCAAAGATTTGTCCAAAAGGTACTTCAAACGCCGCTTCGACAGCCAGGGAACGCCAGTCTCTTTTTTCGATATGGTCGAAAATTATAGAAGTCATAGAGGGTGTATCACGTTCAGAAGTAGAGGGCGCACCGTGGGTCAGGGCTTTGGTAAGAGGGATATCGCGAGTATCTAGCTCCATAGCCAGACATTGTATGTGTGTTGTAATGTTCGCAGGCCCTAAGTTGGTCATCAACTGCAATAAGGAGATTCGAAGTTGAGATTCGGAATGCACCCAGCGCGTCGCCCAGCGTCCGAGCGTCACAGCCTGTGAGTACGATGAGAAACGGTGTCAGGATACAGTAGATAAAATTCAACGGACCTGCGACGATATCTCGATATCAGTAAATGGGCGTTCGGCATCGATGTACGTTGGACAGACGACACGGTGAGGAGAGCGAGAAACAGGCGCAGCACCGAGCTGGGACCTATAGGCAGGACAGAGAACTGTCGCAGCACCGAGCTGGGACTGAACGCAGGACACGCCGAGTGTCCCACTGGGAGATGGTGGGAGGAGGTAGAAAAAAGCGGAGAAGATGCGATGACTGGTCGTGATGTCATCATCATCGTTTCGCGTCTCGCTTAGCGCTGGGTTCGACTCCCGATGGATGCAGTTCTCTCCGTCGATTGCACCCACGTACCCACGTGAGTCTGACATATACGGCATTCACCGCCGGCAATCATCAATGCAACTTGCATCGGTTCCCTTCTCTGAGTAGGAGAGACTCGGTGTCTCCCTGCTCCAGTCAAAGCTCGGTGCTTTGATATTCTCCAATGAATGCGATATTCATTGGTAGCTTGAACGCCTCCCGGCACACCATACGGTTCAAACGGTATTATATATTTTTTCTACTAATCTACCTTCTAATAATCTACGTTAGAAAAAGTGCTCGTATCCTCTATCAATGTCGGCGATGGGCCTCGGATGTGGTCTTGAGATGCAGTTTCAGCATGTCCTGAACGGGCCAGCATTGAACGAACAGTTTCAGCATTTCGTGCTTGTCGATCATCTGGCGAATCGAATTGTAGTCAGTTTCGTCTTCGCCTTAAATCTACGCGACTGAGAACTCACCTGTTTGCAGATACGAGCCACCTTGTAATCCGCTTGTCTTTTATAGCAAACGGCCGTGTCAAGATGCGTCTTGGCGAGGGCATGAACTTCCGCCTGCCGAGCAGATCGGTGAGGACGATATAGTGCTATTCAATGATCAGGAAATCTTACTGTGATCCTCTCAAATTCTTCTTTAGACCAGCCGCATTCGTTCACCAACTTCTTTTCCATACTATATCCTCCCGAATTTGGCCGGCCTGGTTGTCCGGGCGGAAGATCGTAGATGCTCTTCTTTGGCAGCTGCGGTACTCCTGGGCTTGGTTTGACGTCTTCTGTTGGCTCGGTTTCCGCGTGTGGTTCAGTAGGCGGTTCTTCCTGTGACTCGGCGCCTCCCAGATTCTCCTCGTCCGGAATGTACATGTCGTCCACTGAATTCCGACGTCTATTCCCTTCATCGGGAACATACATGTCGTCACCCGGATTCTGAATGGGACGATTGGTCTGTCCCTCCACAAGAGCATGGTAGTCGATCCTTGGTGTGATCGGTGGAAGAGGTCTTGACGCGAACTTTTGGAATTCGATGCAAGGTGAGATGAGAGGGAAATGGTTGTCGATGTGAGGTGTGAGGCTCATGGTATAGGTCAGGTAAGAGTGGGAACTCTGTGTTAGGCCGCTCCTTTTGATTCTTAAATATAGTGCCATCACAAACACTCTTCATCTTCAATGGTGCCGCATGGTGGTCCCTTCGCGACAGCAGTGGTATCCTCCATTGTTGATACATGGTGGCACTTTGTGTTTGCCTATACTATAACGAGCTCATAATGGCTAGTGCTCGTGCTCTTGTTCCACATCAGGCACTTCTTACTTTGTCAATTCTACATGCGGGCCGATGTGCCGGACCTTCATCTGACTCCGCATTCTGGGTTGTCACATCGACTTCAAGGAGTTGCCCTCAAGCATGGCACTTGGCGTGACTGTGATACTTGATGAACATGCTTTGTTTTCGGTCTTAGGCCTTTTCTCAACCTCCGTCCCTTTGTACGTAGGTATGCAGACCTGGCAATACATGAATTTAAATTCCGTCTCTATTGTCGTTCACTCAAACATGTGTTCAATTTTGAGGACAAGAAATTACAACGATGACACCCGATCGCCGTTAAGTATTAGTTTCGAAATACTAAATATTTTACCACTGGAAACAGCCTGATAGGACAACTAGTAGGCGCAATGAGATTGAGAGGGACCCCTTCTCTGACTGTCTAATCGTTGATTTTTCATAGCCGCCCATGCAACCGGCGAATTTGAAATACAAATTGAAGATAGCTACCTGAAATCATGTAGCAGATGTGCCTAAGACTAATCGAAAACATGCCCAAGCACTGTGTCTCTAAGAATGACCAAGACAGATGGCGAGTATCACTGAGCGCCACAACGTATGGAATTGTGACTCGCAGAAAAGGCGGTAGAATACGACTGGAGGAACTACCGGTGTTTCGAAAGGAACGGCGAAGTGGGAAGAAGATAGCAATGATCACTGCCATTACGGGCGCGACATGAGGCCACCAATGCCACTCCTGCTGCTATTTTCGACGTCCCATATGCCTCACGAAATACTATCGGACATGCGAATTCTCTTACTCAGGGCAAGCCTGGAGAACACGACAGAAGAGGGTGTTCCTGGATTGACTTTCGGGTAGGATCCAATGGCAAGGCACCAAGAGTACGTAGAAGATGCAATGGTTCGGCTCGAACGGAGACAACGGGTCGCCAGAAGGTGGTATAAACGGGCCGGCCTGCAAACGAAGTGACAAAAATACAGTAACGCTCATGAACCGCACCGAGGAACTGAGCCATCCTGAATCTACGGACTGGAGTGGCCCTGATGCTGGGAAGGAGGCCGTGAATCTGAGCGCCCGTTCACCGAGAAGAGATGCGCCATGAAAACTATACTGATGCCCGATTATTATGCGTCTCGCTTCACAGCTCTCCAATGGGTGAGGTTTTAATTAACTAGGTATCTAATTCATGTAATATACTCAAATCGTCTTAGTTAGATCTTGAATTTCAACAGAGAAAAAGACTCCTTCGTCCACTCAGTACTCGTCATGATCATCGGGGTCAACCGGTAGACTAGCATTGGTTGGCCAGGTAAAGACGTATAGTGGTAAATCCACAGCGTCGCTGGCATTCAATTCGATCCTTTGGCAGGGCAGAAGGCCCACAAACCACACTTTGTCGTGAAAGGTCTCCGGAAGATTCGCAATCGGTCGACGCAAAGTCGTGGGCACTTGGCCGCTTGAGAGTCGGAGTGACCGATGGGGTCGAGGCCCTGGCTTCCGCTCTCCGTACCCCGTCCGCTTGATACGATAGCGGTCCAGCCATTTGAGTAGTTTGACGACTTCGGGGGCGCGCCATTCCTTGCGAACCACGGTTGTATAGCCGGGATCTGAATTGCTGCTTTCTTCTGAGCTCTGACCTTCAGCGCCCAACAAATCGAGCATCCGCCAACACAGTCTGAAGACTTCACCGGCGACCCCTCTCTCTGTCTTCTGACTGGCGCAAAACGTTTTCCTTCCTTTGAATTTCTATGAAACGTGGTGGTTAACGATGGAAACAGCTTAAATTATAAAGCTCACTCTGCATCGACATTCTGTTTGGCGACTACTTGCCAAGTTGTGGGCATGATCACCGCTCATAGAAGCGGGGATATTCCGCTTTAGTGTGATGAGCCTCTGCATGAAATGATCACGAATGAGAGTCACGTACCCAGAAAGCTCTTCATATTTGGTGATAAAGTGCTGAAGAAACATTTCTCACAGTGCAATGTTCCATTCGTGCTTTAGGACACTCCGGCACGGTCGAAAGGGATCCAGTACGGGACTAGACTCCTCACAATTAGAATATGCATCCGCGACATCCTGTGTTGTGTATTTTCCGTCTCGTATTCCATTGGCTAAATCTTTGTCCGTTCGAAAGTTTCCACAGCACAAATTCCAACGTGCTCCTGCAATGAATCTGGTTCCATGGCAGCCTGGGCGATGTTAGCCCCCCAAAGCGCAGATGGAACGGGCGAAAGCACCTGGGCCGCACTGTATGCCTCGGGATCTGCTCGTTGTTTGCCATTATAGATAGCAAGTCTTAATGAGCCAGGCATGCCAGTGATAAGAAGTGACCTCGTCGAAAGACGCTGTATGTAGTAGATTATTAGCACGTACATTAGTAGAGAAAATATATAATGTACCGTTTGGACCGTACACAGCGTCGGGAGACATTCAAGCTAACAAGGTATATCGTATTCATTAGAAAATATCAAGCACCGAGCTTTGACTAGAGCAGGGAGACACCGAGTCTCCTACTCAGAGAAGGGAACAGATGCGAGTTGCATTGACTCTGATTGCCGGCGGTGAATGCCGTATTTGCCAGACTCACGTGGGTACTGGGTCGGAAATTATAAGTGAAGAAATAAGTAAGATACATAATGCCTGGCTATGTATCGACATATTATTCACTTGAGTTTGAGTAGATAGGATTTGTAAATTATCAATTGGGCTTGACAAAATAAAAATTTAATAAACTGCTCCGTGACAGGGGAGACGCAGCAGCGATGATGACGTCATCCTATCGTCTCCGCTTTTTTCTACCTCCTCCCACCATCTCCCAGCAGGACACTCGGCGTGTCCTGCGTTAGTCCCAGCTCGGTGCTGCGACTGTTCTCTTCTCTGTGTCCAGGTCCCAGCTTGGTGCTGCGCCTTTGTCTTGCTCTCCTCACCGTGTCGTCCATCCAACGTGTTTCAATGCCGAACGCCCAATGCTGATATCAAGCTATCGTCGCAGGTCCATCGAAATTCATCTGTCGTATTATGACTCTATAGCTCATGTTTCCCCACACGATGGGGACCGTCAGGAATAGGATTGAATATATCTGTGATACATACATATACTATGCAATATACGGCGATATCAGGGTTGCCAAATGTGTACAATGCCATTCTTTTTGTCGGATGTCTAATTCAAGTTGAACAACTTACACTGTCATGTGTCTCTCAATTCTGAACCTCAGCTTCCAGGCTACCTTTCTATCCATCGTTCACATTGTGACGGGACCGTTACGTGTTCGCTACCATCCTGTCCCCACAGCCTTTGACCTTGGCTCGGCTAGTGCAGGTGGATGGAACATCAAGAGGTGAATAGAGACTCGGATTATACACCGTTCGCCATTCTTCCGACCCAGAGTCCTCAGCATCAGGTCCGCTACGGTCCGTAAATTCGAGATCGTACAGTTCCTCAATCTATCAATTTGCCGTCTCCACATACCGTCTTCTGCCGACCCGTTGATTTGCTTCGAGTCGGACCGTTTCTTAGGGTGTCTTCTGGATAACCTTGGGTCTTGGCAATTTCGCGTCGAAAATAGTAGCAGGAGTGGCTGTTGGTATAGATGGTCTCGTGTCGTGCCTGTAATGGCAGTGATCATCGTTATCTTTTTCCCACTGTCGCCGTTCCTTTCGAAGAGCCGGTGGTTCCTCCACTCACGTTCTACCGCGTTTTCTGCGAGTCACAACCTCATATGTTGTGGCGCTCAGTGATTCCCGCTCTCTCCACCGTCGGATTTGGTCGTCCTCGTTCTGCGTCCGAATCTCACTCTCTGCATATATAAGAGTTGACAGACTATGGACTCAACTCGACCCCAAGCCCACCTGTTACTAGTCAGTTATCTTCCCCTTTCCTTCGTCGTCGTCCCCACTCATTCTTTGCGTAGTGTGTACTACTACCAAGTTTTACTATATATGCGGCAAGTATCGATTATCGACATCCTATTGTCTTCAAGCCACCGTGAACCCGGAAACCAATCGTCCGAATGTATGTGGCGTCCGTGCTGCCACCATCTATACCAAAACAGATGCTTACTGCGGACGGCCTGGCTGTCCCCAAACTCGGGGCCGTCCAAGTCGTCCTAGCCATTGAGGTATGTTCATAGCTCTACTATCTTGGTTTATGTACTTCGTGAGTGACAGGTCCCAAATTCGCAGCTAGCCCCAAATTTCAATACCCATGAATGGCTCAATGACTAGATGGTCAGACTCGGATGGGTGGTCATATTCATCGTACTTGCTAGTTTTCCTATCAGCCTCTGCCAAGTTGTACATTATGTAGTTTTCTTGTAGGTCTGCAATTACGGTGCCGCCGCTTTACTTGTTGTCTTCACTGCACTTTAAAGAGTGGGGAAGATACGACGACTGGTGGTGATGTCATCATCGTTACACATCTCGCTTGACATGGGCCTCGGCCTCTTGACACTGGGTTCGACTCCCGGTGGGTGTCATTTTCTTTGTCTATCCTCCTAGCACAGTTTAGCGCCGTCCATGGTCCAGTACATTAAATTCGTCACCGATAGATTGCTGGTGACGTTGGACAGTCTCCGAAGTCTATAACACCCAAAATCCTTTTGAATTCATCGAGATGATATCGTTGGAAAGGAATACGAACTTCTTCGAGCGCCGCGTATCTGATTACGCGAAGGCCTTCGTCACTGGAAAAGGTCCGGCCGCTGCGTGTAAGAAATTGTGAGTGCTACTATTGTTGTTATAACATGTTCTAATGAATTCCGCAGTGAAACGGACATGGAATTTTAGTTATCTTCAATTCATATGTGTATCAATATCTCGATGATTCAAAGGTGTACCTTTTTTTTCTGATAAAAAGGTGGACAAACGACGTTTAAGATTGGTCAGAGTCGTCTTCAACATTGTCAGACATTCCGCTCATAGTGCCAGCCCGCCTATGAGTGATGTTGGCAAGGCGCCATGCAGCAGCCACGGCATAGGTTGAAAACCGCAGGGTGTCGTTACCGTAACTTGGCGCCGGGACGAGCGTATTCTGATAAACGAGTCTGGGTGGAAAGAACC
The DNA here is from genome assembly GCA_030435635.1 of Armillaria borealis. Lineage (NCBI taxonomy): Eukaryota > Fungi > Basidiomycota > Agaricomycetes > Agaricales > Physalacriaceae > Armillaria > Armillaria borealis. Next base: position 376,295 of record JAUEPT010000025.1, on the reverse strand, counting down.
GTTAGAGTTAACGCGAGATCTAGCCTTACAGCGACTTTCGAGGTGTGGAAGAACGATGGGTACGAGTATCCTGTTTGATTTGAGACTGGCTGTGTGCTGATGGCACTGATTTGTCTCTTTAGCGACACTAACATTTGTTTTCCATCGGTCTCGAAAATTCGGACAGAGCCGCATTGCACTAGGAGGGCATCCAACGTACAAGTCAGTTCACCTTCCCCGCTCATTGATGCATTCAAATAGCTGATGATCTACTAGATCGACGATGGCCACGGACTTGAGCTAGGAACGAACGAATACAGGCCGCGATGTCCGAAGGAGAATCCGGACCGGGGCGTATCCGTTAGCTCGAGGAGCGTGGATGGAATGACAGGTATTGCATCGTTGAAGAAATAACTAAGACTGAAACAACTCATACTCTGAAGGTGGCGTTTAATATGAGAGGGCAAACGCGCCCTGATACTCGGTGTTTGTTGGAAGTATCGATAGGTACGCCTACCGTGTCCACCTTCAACCGCGTTGAACACTGACCAGTTGTCTGCTTGATTTCAGACTTAATGTTTTCATTATATGGTATGTTACAATGGTACCGCGAATGGAAATATAAACGAAACGCCCCGCCCTCCCCATCATACATATGCCCACACCGTTACCATCCCGAAGAATATATTGTGCATTGTTGTCTGCAACGAAAAGTAGAGTGAGTTCACGCAATCATTAGTTCATGAGCTGCTTGCGCTTGCGATAATCAGAGGTCACTGCTTCTGGAAATTGAAAATTTGCCTTCAACCTTAACCCTCAACTAGCCAGTTGCAATCACCAGTTCCAAAGGCCAGTCTGCCTGTGCAGGATGAAGCAATAACAGTGCTATTGACTACTATTCATTTTCACAGATGCTTTTCAACCTTTTCAATACAATGTTCACAGCAGTGGAATTCAATGTCAATACCCCCCAAGAACATGCGCGTATCGTGGAATGCCTCAAAGAACTCCTTCCCACTCTTTGGAGAGTGCTCGGACAGCAGTTCACTGACGAGAGCGAGTTGGATTTCGTTGTTTAGTAAGTGGTCCAACGAATAATGAAAGAGGTTGTGAATTTTGGCTAACGAATACATAGTGATCTGATTGACTACGGCGCAAAGAACAATATCGCTGCCCTATTCAGCAACAAATGCCGTCTATTGGGAGTTGTGTCCTGGGCGACGACGGGAACAGTGGCGAACTTCAAAGCGCGCGCGAGCCTCCATCCCGCTCCGTATCGAGCCGTTGGGACCAACGGGTTACCCGATTCTATCTTCGTCCATGACACGTTCGTCGACAGTGTGGTGGAGTATACCATAGACTTCGTCGTCCAGCTGTACGTTTCGCGATTGGTATACACGAGTTCTACTAACATGTCTTAATAGGTCGGTCTCTTGACCGCCTCGCAGTGGAAGGGGAGAAATTTTTATACAACACGTGCACTCCACATCTAAGATACATTCATACCTACGCTCAGATACCTACCATACCTACATACCATTCAAACAAACCTACCGTACCTACATACCATGCAAACGACGTTCTTTTTTTATGCTCGAAGTCCCACCGTGAGAAAGAATTGGGGACCGGATGCTCGCCGTCGCTACCTGACATTTTCTTTGTCTATCCTCCTAGCAGTTTACAATTGACAAATCTAAGTCCCAATAATATATGCATATATGTATCCCTGCGCTGTGCATTTTTATAATTGCAGCATTGCAAGAGTAAACCGACACAAGTGCCCGCGTGCGTCTGGCATTGATTATGTGGCCAATTAATGCAGTCTTCCGATTTTCCCTAGGCCTCACCATTAATGTCGGCCGCTATTGCTACGACGGCTGCATTCAAGGAACCACTTAAGATATCTTATGACCGTGAGGTTTGGGAATAGATGAGTATATCGTTATTATTAGAGTACAACTACTGCATAGAGTACAATTACTGCTCATTTCCGGAACCGATACGTAACGATACCATTTGCAACGTTTAGTCTCTAGTTCCGTGCAAATCTCTACAAAGTATGACCATGCGGCACCACGTTAGCATCGAGCTGCAAGAAGTTCATTAGCCGCTATCTCGTAGCAATGCAGCAGATTGAAGGCCCCCACAAAGTCGTTAAACTGATTCACAGCCCCACGCCATTCCTTCATCATCCTAATGAACTGCATGCCAAACCAACGTCAGTACTCGCATCACCACACATCACCGAATTGGAGTTCGCTTACATGCCTCCTCAGCTCCTCGTATGCATTCTGCGCCCCGATGAGCTATAAATGTTTGAGAGAAAACGACATTTAATCAATCGGCCCAGGCAGAAAATCACAGCATACATACATGTCCTTGCAATTCTTCCTTTTCCCTGATACTGGCTTGCACCTTTTCGGAGTTTAGTTAGGAAGCGGACGTCAATCGCGGCCATACCTGTTCCTTAAGTATTTCATTCTCATTTGCGACATCGCCAAACTATGGGAGACCCAGTTCAGCATAGACAGGGACATGCGAAAAGGTCAACCAACGTACTTGGCCTCTCAACCATTCTTGGAGTATCTCCTTATCACGAATTACATCGGCAAGCTGATCCCGATAATGCTAAGATCGTCTTTCCCAACCAAGTTTGAAAGGACCTGTGGACACCCACCTGCGAACGTAGCGTAGCTTCCCGACCCTGGACATCTGCCTCTACAGTATCTCTAACTGCCTGGTCAAACTAGAGAGATGGATGGAGGGGAATTGTTGAGAAGGACTACGCGATGCAGATATAGTCGTGACGTACTTGGCCTTGAAGTTTTTCCCTTTCGGCCTGGACCGAATGATGATACTGGGGGACAGATTAGGATAGAGTCTCGGACCCGAACATGAGCCAACACACGCTGTCCTTGATAGCTTGGTTTTCCGAATAAAGAGTGCTGACGGCGAGGTCGAACTGATGATGGTTAAGTAGAAGCCCTCAAGTTCCATGTTTGACTCACCTCCTGCGCCAGACGAGCTTTCTCTGCTACTATCTGCTTCACATTAGCCTGAGGAACATATCAAAGATTCGGGAATAAAAACCTCAGGGTGATCCATTTTTCCGAGTCGACGTTCTCCGCGAAGTCTACGTGAATCATGCTCGCTCTTCTCTTTAGCCTCGATGTAATCAACCAGACACTCAATGAGCCGGCACAACGGATCTAGGGCCTGCTCAGTCTTGAGCCGCATTTGATGGTCCGTGTTTTCCTCATGCACGTTGGAAAAGACCAGCTGTGTCGATGTCTGGGAGGAAAGGACCTAAGATGGAAGCCCGGCTGTCAAGACTGATGGGGTGAATAGTGAAAGGCAACTCACGAGCTTCCTGAGGCGCACGTTCTCCTGTAAAAGGTTCCGAACAAACTAAAACACCTGGGTGAGAAGACGGTGTAAGGGGAGACCTCAGATGTGCACTTCGGACTGGGACTGGGACCCGGGATCGTTGGACGCACTAATGCAGGCGGGGATTTTGATCGTCCCAGACCCCTGTGATAACGCGTCGCAGTGTCCGTTCGAGGGCATGATGGAGAAGAGAAGGAGGTGATGTTCGACATGAGATTCAGGGACATGGTCCTATATATTGCTTGCGCGCCTTTGTTCCGTAGTTATAAAGGGGAACGCTATAAATGGCAGCCTGGAGACTGAACCACGGTGTTTGGATTCGAGGGAGTGGGCTCAGACAGGTTGAAGTAGCACAGTCCACGCCAAGTACCATGCCTACAGGCGACTCGCAAGTCGATATAACGACCCAGATTCAAAGTGAACTGCTTACCCAGGTGAAGACGAAGATCCGGCACATCGGCCTGCATGTAGAACTGACAAAGTAAGAAGTGCCTGATGTGGAACAAGAGCACGAGCGCTAGCCATTATGAGCTCGTTATAGTATAGGCAAACACAAAGTGCCACCATGTATCAACAATGGAGGATACCACTGCTGTCGCGAAGGGACCACCATGCGGCACCATTGAAGATGAAGAGTGTTTGTGATGGCACTATATTTAAGAATCAAAAGGAGCGGCCTAACACAGAGTTCCCACTCTTACCTGACCTATACCATGAGCCTCACACCTCACATCGACAACCATTTCCCTCTCATCTCACCTCGCATCGAATTCCAAAAGTTCGCGTCAAGACCTCTTCCACCGATCACACCAAGGATCGACTACCATGCTCTTGTGGAGGGACAGACCAATCGTCCCATTTGGAATCCGGGTGATGACATGTATGTTCCCGATGAAGGGAATAGACGTCGGAATTCAGTGGACGACATGTACATTCCGGACGAGGAGAATCTGGGAGGCGCCGAGTCACAGGAAGAACCGCCTACTGAACCACACGCGGAAACCGAGCCAACAGAAGACGTCAAACCAAGCCCAGGAGTACTGCAGCCGCCAAAGAAGAGCATCTACGATCTTCCGCCTGGACAACCAGGCCGGCCAAATTCGGGAGGATATAGTATGGAAAAGAAGTTGGTGAACGAATGCGGCTGGTCTAAAGAAGAATTTGAGAGGATCACAGTAAGATTTCCTGATCATTGAATAGCACTATATCGTCCTCACCGATCTGCTCGGCAGGCGGAAGTTCATGCCCTCGCCAAGACGCATCTTGACACGGCCGTTTGCTATAAAAGACAAGCGGATTACAAGGTGGCTCGTATCTGCAAACAGGTGAGTTCTCAGTCGCGTAGATTTAAGGCGAAGACGAAACTGACTACAATTCGATTCACCAGATGATCGACAAGCACGAAATGCTGAAACCGTTCGTTCAATGCTGGCCCGTTCGGGACATGCTGAAACTGCATCTCAAGACCACATCCGAGGCCCATCACCGACATTGATAGAGGATACAAGCACTTTCTAACGTAGATTATTAGAAGGTAGATTAGTAGAAAAAATATATAATACCGTTTGAACCGTATGGTGTGCCAGGAGGCGTTCAAGCTACCAAGGCATATCGCATTCATTGGAGAATATCAAAGCACCGAGCTTTGACTGGAGCAGGGAGACACCGAGTCTCTCCTACTCAGAGAAGGGAACCAATGCAAGTTGCATTGATGATTGCCGGCGGTGAATGCCGTATATGTCAGACTCACATGGGTACGTGGGTGCAATCGACGGAGAGAACTGCATCCATCGGGAGTCGAACCCAGCGCTAAGCGAGACGCGTAACGATGGTGACATCACGACCAGTCATCGCATCTTCTCCGCTTTTTTCTACCTCCTCCCACCATCTCCCAGCGGGACACTCGGCGTGTCCTGCGTTCAGTCCCAGCTCGGTGCTGCGACTGTTCTCTGTCCTGCCTATAGGTCCCAGCTCGGTGCTGCGCCTGTTTCTCGCTCTCCTCACCATGTCGTCCGTCCAACGTACATCGATGGCCGAACGCCCAACTGCTGATATCGAGATATCGTCACAGGTCCGTCGAAATTTATCTACTGTATCCTGACTCCATTATTCATCACATCCACAGCTGTGAAGCTGACGCTGCGCGACACTCAGTGACGAGCGTCTCTCGATGCATTGACGCAGGGAACCATGAGGAATGGGATTTCTATGTGGTGTCTGTATATACACAATTCTGGCATTCTGTCGGAACGCTACATCTTGGCGTCCTACCACCCAGCACCATACGAGACCATGCCCCGTCTTGCGTGACAATCTTTCACTTTGCGGGAGTTTTAGGGAATACTATGCTGTCCCGCTCGTCTGATTCTGTGTGATCCAATGTCCTTGTTTAACATATAGGCCTTTCTATTGTACCTCCGGTATTCTGGGATTCCCAAAAGAAATCGTCGCCTTGTTGTCCCTGCACGTGACTCAGCCGGCAAAGCAGACAAAGGCTACGAACAAACCCATCTCTTTGCTCTGTCCCATATCTCATTGTTTAACGCTACACATGAATCGGGCTAATCAGTTGAAGGTTCGACTGTCCTCCCCTTGTCAGACGTTCAGATCTCTGATATCCCCCTTCTAGAAACTGTCTGCAGTCATAGCAAGCGCAAATCAAAGGCTGTTTGACATAGGGCCTCCTCGCGACGAGGGCCACTTTCTGGAAAATATCGAGGTTGTCGGTACAGCAGTCGGAATAGTCCATTCCATGTCGAGACGCAAAATTTCGCTTTTAGGCCTTGTAGTTCCCGAGCTCATGACATTGTGGAGGGTGTTCCGTCCATGGGCGGAGGAGATATTCGGGAAATTCATCCTGAATTCCAGCGCTGAAGAGAGTCACGTAGAGCGTTTGATGCGCCTTTCAGACTCGCAAAGCACTGCAAGCACGGTGGGGTTACCAGCTCTACATATGGTGGAGATTCTTTCTTCCCAGCCATCTATCTGCTCTGAAATCGCATTACACACATCATTTTATGCTACATGCATCCACGTCTGGCTTCTGGTGGTCCCTCATCGTCCATTTCGTCAAAGTTCTTTCATTATCGTCTCGTCTTTGTCAGACGCCGACCCCATACGCCTCCTTGAGTTGGCTAGAGATATCGCACCCAAAATACCTTTCTCTGTCGTCGAATCTGCAATTGACGAATTTCCTCGCGGCTTACTCCCCGTTGCCAAACGCGGCTCCAGCTATGTTCGTGAACTTCACGCCATGCTGGGATCTCTTTTGTACATCGTCACAGCAGCCCCTGACAACTGCGTCTTTTATTCCCCAATCTGCATGCGATGGTTTGCATCGGTATTGAAGCAGCTGGTAAAGGAGGTCCGCTCCCAGAACATAACGGAATGTATCTGGGAATGTTCATGCTGTATACAGCAGATACTTGCCTCCATGGATTACGAGGTGATCACCGAAATTCTCCACCGAGGTTTACTGGAAGACGTTGAAACGGCGGCCTCCATTGTAGCGAAAGGCTCGCTTTCTCTCAATCGCAAGTTGCAGTTCAACCAGGCGTTGATTTCGCTCTTTGCTTCCCTTGAAGGGTGCCTCATTTGGGCTCCCGTCCTTTCACAGGCTCATCAACATCTGCCAAGGGTGGGAGTTGTCAGGAGCATGCTCGATCCGGACGGTTCTCTAGATACTCCGGACCTCTTGTTGCGTCTGAGAGATAGGGCAAGATGGTATGGCGACGCGTATGACAGCTGGCGCGATAGCCTCATCTGTCAATATCCCAGTGTTGGTCTTTTCGTGGTATTCCTGCTTGCTTAAACTCATTCTTTGACGCAGTGTTCATTCAATAAAACTGGAATCATCGGAGTTTGTATGGATTGTGGCGACAAATTTTACTGCTCCAAGGCATGTCAAAGCGGGGATTGGAAGGAACATCGCGCGAAATGCAAAAAGGCCACCAGAACCAGTTTGTTTTGTTACATTATTATGGCTTGTATCTTCCAGCTGAATTCCTGATAGACCGTTTGGGGGGGTTCTATGTGAAGAATGCTGCCCATAGGTCTTTTTTCACGCACATTGTGGCATGCGAAGTTGCGGATCTTTCGGCTGATCCAAACGGTACAAAGCAAGACCTACGGACATTGGCCCAGAAGGAGAACGTACCGGAACGCCATATAATCACCGTCCTTGATTATCGTTCCGGGTGTAAGCAGCTTTACAGGCCTATGGAAGCTGGCGAAAGAAGCTGGAATACTACCGACACGTTTATGGTCGAAGTGATGACTTTGGGACTGAAAAAGAATTTACATTGGCAGAGATCCATGCGCTTGGATGGCTAAACTTACTAGAATACCATATCAGTCTGTTAATCGCAACCCCCCTTGTTTTTGGATGACTACAGTACTACTATGTATCTATCTACTTTTCTTATCTACTGGCATTCATTTCGGCATACTTTGTTTTCGGGACCTCTTTAACTTTTGCACTTCGGTGCCTAGCCCTCGACGGGGTACCGGAATACCGGGTAGGAGGGAGGGCGAAAGGAGCGCTCGAAAATTAAAAACTTACCTACCCCTTTGACGGGCCATTTCGACTGATTCTGAGGCCTTTCTGGCAGTTTTCTTCACAGTTAATCAAATAAAATGTGTGGCTCCAAATAAAGAATAATAATTCCCCCAGAAGGACAAGCGAACCACAAGCCAAAATGGAAAGACGGGTCTATCTCACGGCTCACCCAGGGACGCAGTTACCGGCCGTCTATCTGTGTCTCTACCTGCTCTGACAATGAGTCTTTGGATCTTGTATAAAAATCGCTCCGGAGGCTGGGTGATGAGAGAGTACGGAGTGAACGAGCAATGGCTGCCTAGTGACAGCCGAAATTGACACCGGCACAAGACAATCTGGAAGGAAAAGAAATACAGTTGATGTCGAGCCCTTGAGCACGGGAGGTCGGAAAACTGATCACTAGAAATGATATAAAGAAAGTGCCTTTTTACGCAAGTAGCAAACCATTGCAAACACATAAGCGCAATTCAGACGGTCTACATAATGTACAACTGGGAAAAGGCTGATACCAGGAGAACTAGCGGGTACAACAAGAATGTTCACCCATCTGGCACCTGGTTGTTGAGCTATGTAGCAAATAGGCCTAGAGCTATGAACATACCTAATGGCTGGGATCACCCGGACTGCGTGGTATCTCAGGGTAGCCAAGCGACTCGCAGATTCTGTCTGCACATCTATAAACGGTAGGGTTGTTACAGACAGTGAAGCGACCAGTCTCTGGATTGAGGACTGTGTAATCACAGTAGAAGATGGAGACGTCGTATCGACGTTGGACCGCACAGATACGTGGTTTTAGTGATCAAACACAGTACGCAAAGAATGAGTAGGGACAAAGAAAAGGGGAAGACAACTGACTAGTGACAAGTGGGTCTCGGGTCGTGTTGGGTCTATAGTCATTCCGACGGTCAGATAGGCAGAGAGTGCGAGATTCGGATAGAACACGAGTGGAGGAACCACCAGCTCTTCGACAGAAAATAGCTACGACTTAAGGATATCTAGAAGACGCCCTAGGAAATGGTCCGGCTCGAAGCGAGTCAACGGGTCGACAGATGACGGTCTATGACGGTATGTAAAGACGGTAAATTGATAAATTGAGGAAACGTGCCATCTCGAATCTACGGACCGTAGCGGACTTGATGCTGAGGACTCTGGGTCGGAAGATTGGCGAACGGTGCATAATCTGAGTCTCTATTCACCTCAAATAGATGTACGACTAAAAAACGATGTTATTGTACAAGTTTGGCGACCCTTGAATGATCATCGCAAACATCGCGCTCAACCTTATCCCTGACGGTCTCCGTGGGTGAAGTTCTAGTTGTCCAACGTGCTCGCTGTTCCATCCACCTGCACTAGCCGAGCCGAGGTCAAAGGCTGTGGGGACAGGATGGTAGTGAACACGTAACGGTCCCGTCACGGTGTGAATGATGGACAGAAAGGTAGCCTGGAAGCTGAGGTTCAGAATTGAGATACACATGACAGTGTAAGCTGTTCAACTTGAATTAGACATTCCGACAAAAAGAATGGCATTGTACACATTTGGCAACCCTGATATCGCCGTAGATTGCATAGTATATGTATGTATCACAGATATATTCAATCTTATTCCTGACAGCCCCCATCGTGTGGGGAAACACGTCCGGGCGTTACAGTCTGCGGATTCGATGAGCTATAGAACCATAATACAACAGGTATATTTCGACGGACCTGCGACGATATCTCGATATTAGGAATTCAAGTTGGGCGTTCGGCATCGATGTACGTTGACAGACGACAGTGAGGAGAGCGAGAAACAGTCGCAGCACCGAGCTGGGACTAACGCAGGACACGCCGAGTGTCCTGCTGGGAGATGGTGGGAGGAGGTAGAAAAAGCGGAGAGACCGGAGAAGCGGCTGTTACCAGATCTTGATCCGAGCCTATCTCGGGAGAAGCGATGGAAGAACCCAGGTGGTGACATCATCGTCGTGACTCCCTAGTCTGACGCTGCGGTTACGCGTCTCCCTTCACATCTATGTTCGACTCCCGATGCGCGCAGTATATACATGTTTTCTATCCTAATGCCAAACGTACCACCACACCGATAACAGCCCGAACATAGTAGCACCTAAAAATGAAAATACCATCCACTGCACCATCTGACCCAGGCGCGCCAATTCACCGTCTCGAGCAGCCTGTATCGCTTGGGCTTGTCGCAGCTCGTTAGCTTGTTCTTTGGCTCGAGCAGCCTCCGCCATCTCTTGTTCCCGCATAAGCTGCACTCTCTCTGTCTGTTGAGCTACCATCAGCTAACCAACGGCATATGAGGCAACAGAGACTCACAGGTTTACTCCAGACATATATCTCAGAATCCTTCGTTGCTTCGCCGCTGGCGATGAAATACCGATCAGGAGAAGAAAATGTCTGTTAGACTCCCAAATTCATGTAAGCCCTCAAGCAACAACTATGCGAGACTTACCGCTACCGAATAGATTGTTCCTGAATCTGCATTGTCATCGGTCATTAGCAAATGATGCCAGGTTTCTTAAGCAGCCGTGGACTTACCCTCTTCATGGTCAAGACGCTGAACGTGATTTCCAGTGCCAACGTCCCACACAAAAGCACACCCCTCGTCTCTGCCGAAAACCAGTCGGCGTCCTCCCTCTTCAGCGAAGAGACAATGTTTCACCATCGGAACATTCGAAGGGAGAGACATAGTCTTCGAAGACTTGACAGAGGTAGGTGGATCATACAAATCAAACTGAGCATTGGAGATGTCGTGAACAGCTGAGATCCGACCATCCGGAGAGAGCGCCCCACTTCCGCTAACGAGAAAAAGTGAGTGACAACGTCATAGGCACAGGAGTCCAGAAATTACTTACACGCCACCATCCAGTCTGTCTTCCGACACAGCGCTTCCAGTGTTCGCTTCCCGGCATAGACTACAGCAGAACACAGTGAGTCAACTCACGTCATCAGAGGAAACAAATTCACGGAAACTTACACCCGACCTACACACAAGGTATGGATCAGAACCTGCTGGTTTCCGTTTCCATAAAAGAGAAGGCTGCGAGGAATATCGGTGGTGACCTTGAAGGTCCACAAAGGCTCTAAGACATCTGGATAGAATCGTCGGTAACTGAAGGAAAAGGTGTATCATGATCTCCTACTTTTCTGGCGATCAATTTTGAACATTTTAACACGACCAGAATGGCTGGCGACCGCCAGTCTTTGATTTAACGAGTCCAGTGCCTGAACTTCGACGGAATCATTAAAGTCGAAGACCTTTGCCATAGATGATGTCTGTCGAAGCCCTAAGAAAAGGACGTCAGAAGCTGGAAGATCTTTGAATGAGACAGCCGTACCTTTGAGGCATTGGAAAACGGATACATAGACACAACTCCCCTCCCAGTTCCGATGAAAAGGATCGGAGAAAGGTTGAGGTGTCGGTCTTCCTGAAGGAAATCAAGGGCGGTGACCTGGGCCCAGCGATCGTCGTTGAGCTCTTGGCGACACCGACCCGTATTGACCTCCCAGCACCGAACGCATTGGTCATCCCCTGGTCCTGCGTTAGTCGATGTGCAAATTCACAGCCACCAAAGTTGGCACATACCTCCGCTAGCCAACATATCGCCATTTTGGTAGAAGAGTAGACAGTTGACGGGTCCATTATGTCCTTTGAGGCGTCGAAGGCAGCGGTATTCGTCTGCATCTGGCATGGTAACGAGCGGGAATACTTGATACTTGAGGGTACGAGGGTATGGCTGAGTGAAAGAAAGGCACCTCCCGCGTGTCCAAAACAAGAAAACAAAGGAAGTATATCTTCAGGGCGAACGTGACGCGTTTTCTTGTACGGGTAATACCGCTATGTATTTTCCAATTTGATACCAAGAAGATGCTTATGGTTGTCGCGCGCACAGATCGTCATCGACAAGGCGATATTCGACGAATCACACTGGATATGATTGCCCCCCTGGCAAGGCCATGGTCAGCCATGCGGCAGCATATTTAAGGACAAATCACTACACAATCACAGCACCGAGCCGGACTGAAGACAGGATACTCCGAGTATCCCACTGAGTGCTTGCCGTACACTAAGTCGAAGTAGACGTAGTAGTAGAAAGGAAACGGCCAAGTCTCCCGGTTACTTACTCACATCCGGTCCGTTATGCCGAATTACCATCAGATCGGTGAGGGCTAATCTTCGAGTTGCCAGTCGACTTTTTCAATTTCCATCCAAACATACGGTGAAAGACTACGCTTGAAGGACATGGTGTCTTTAGGAAAGGAGGGTGGGGGGAAGTCATATATCCTTTCCCGAGGCAACACCATGGTCTGCGATTCTTTCTGTTCCCTTTGTTCAGCGATGCCGGCTTGTTCCTGCTCTTCCTTTGTCTCTCTCGCCCCGCGTCGTATTTAAAGGTGTCGGTTCCAATTCGATTCCTTACCTTCCCCCTTCATCATCGTCGCCACTGCTACGCACCGATAGGATTCTACACCTACTGCGAAGTCGACAGGCGGCAACACTACACTATGCCATCCCCAAATGTAAGGATGCTACGACTTTCGTTGATTGCTCTCATAACCACTATCCTTCCCACAGAGACAGCCACTTCTTCCAACGCTCATGCATCTGCGAATCCAGCTTCAGCACATTCCAGATCCTCGAGGTCGCATCCTTTCAGATGCTTCTCGGATAGCATTTGCAGATGTCGCTGGGAAGTTGGGTGACCTTTTCGAAGAATATATACCGGAGCTCCGTATGGTTGTCGTCGATGTCAGGCCTTTATGGACTGCCCTTCTACCGTGGGCGCTGCTCATTTTGTTGCGCTACGTTGTTCTCTTGCAAAGTACTGAGGGTGTTCCCCATCATCTCCTCCTCTCAAGCGAAGATGTTGACTTAATATCCCCCCTTCTACACCTGCTCGCGCAGTTGGCTACAATAGAGAATATTCGCGAAGCTATGGCTCAATCTTCGGTGTTTGTTGCAATCCTTACAAAAGCCTGGATGATGCTTTTTCCACACAAAGACTTGCGGCTCTATATCACCCTCACGGCTTCCTTGGTGGGCAATCGAAACGAATTTCGCCATCTCGCCGCTATCGCTTCGTTTACTCCTAATCTTTCCCTAGCCTTGCTAGAGTCCATCATGCACGAATTTTCGCCCGGACGTGAAGTAGACTACGTACATCTTGATAGAGTGATGTGGTCTATGGCATGGATTGTCTGTGCCTCTCCCAAAGGCTGCATTTTCTGTTCCTCTTTAGCAGTTCGTTGGGTCTTCGGATTCGCGTGACATCTCTGCTACCAAGAACTAAATAACGCTGCGCTTGAATGCCTCCAAGCAGCATTCTCACTCCTCGAGGCGTGTATTTTGCGGGCCCATTTCTGAATCGTCGAAGACTTAGTAAAGTGCGGTTTATTGAAGTTGATTCATCAATATCCGTGGGCTCTGGGGGCCCATGACCAATGATTGGTTGCGTTATGCATCCGTATCATCCATCTCGTTACGGGTTTCCTTGTATGGCTCCCTGTACTCAAGCGAGGGATGCGCAAGATTCACCGCATCGATAGCTTGTACTCCATACCTCCCTCATCTGCCCTCGCAGATTCATGGAGCATCTTAGTGGATACAGTGCAGAGATATGAATCTCACTACCTTGATCTGATAGAGAGTTCTTGTTGTGAAATTGTACGTTCTTTACTATGTGCTTACTCCGAACTTCTCTAACCCGATATCCCAGTGCGGCGAATCTGATTCCAAGTATTGTGGCAGATGTAAATCGATTTTCTATTGCTCAAAGGACTGTCAAAAGTCTAATTGGAAAGGCGCTCATCGCAAGGACTGCAAACGCTGGAAAGGTACAGCCTGTGATCTTTTCCTTTCCACGCGGTGACAGCTCCCTAACTGATAGCTATAGCTTTTGGGGGCAGAAAAAAGCATCTCATGTCCTTCTACAAACATGTCATCACTTGCGAAATGCAAGACTTAGGCCCAAGGATCGTCGGGGGTCGACGATCTTATGCAGACAGTCAGGATGTCGCGGAAAGCGATGTTATAACCAAACTTGACTTTATAGGCGGACTGGGATTATCTTATAGAACTCTAAACGCTGGTGAAGCCACCTGGAGGAAGCGCAACATGTATATGCTTGAAGTGAGGACAAGTGGCGGGCTCTACGGATCTGCGAGGGCTGCGAACCTCTATGACGGTGATGGTGTTACAGAACCCTTCAACTTGGTGTTGTAGCTTATGCTGTAGACGTTGTGCTTATTTGTTGTGCTCATACTCAAATTCTTCGATACCATGATTGAAGATGTGTGAGACTCCTGCCAGTGAGAGCATACTGCTTGAAAGTTAGAACGGCATTATGCATCATTTGATGAAGCGGCGAGATGCGGTGACGCTACTACCTTATCCTTGCCCTTCCCTCTGACCGTCAGCACCTTCTCCATGCAGGATACTCTGCGTTTCTTGCGTCCAGCTCGTCTTGTTCCCGTTCCTTGTTCAAGTTCATCAGAAATGTTCACTATCAGGAAGGGACCGACGGCGTCACAGTGGGCTTTACTATACATGTTGCGCTCTCAAAATAAGCCAGTCCAGTACTTCAGTGTTGAAGATAATATTGGTACTTAACCTCGTACCATTCCTCGTCATGCTTCAATTTGGCCTATTCCAAAGACGTGCAAGTAACCAATAATCTATCGAGACCCTTAATCCCAATGCTTTTTGTCTATGTCGTGCCACAACGCCGTTGATATATCCCTCGGCTAATGGATTTGAAACGGAGCCAATGATTTTCTCACTTATTCAGGTGCTCTATGGGCAGGGGAAGAAACTAAGACGCGAAACGACGAGGATAGGTCCTGTGATATCTCTTCCGAGTGCCTCATGGTATATTCCGCAAGCTTCTGCCACGCGACACCATCCACGAAGCATTTTACCTCAACGGCGCTCAAAAACTATCTTAGACGGCTGCCTACTGATGCTTGGGGGTCGATCTGTCAGGCTGCTACTGACGCTATGCTGCTGGTGGAGTCTGTAGTTCAATGTCCACACTCTGTTTCTTTTTCCTTTCTATTTGATTTGAAGGTTATTTCCGGGGAAGGCACGGGTAACAGATGATTTCAAAGCGCGTCAACCTGATGTAATGAAGTACACTACCTAACTACGCACTCGTAGAATTTATACAATATTATCATGAAATGATTAGTGGGGGAATTATGCTCGTTCATGTGATCTCGGTAAAATCAGAGGCCGTCCAAAGTAATCATAAAATGTCTGGGCATAATGACAAGCTAGAGCTTTCTCAATGCGCAACCCCGTCTCTTCAGATGTGTGCATGCCTAGGACACCTGTAGCATCATCAGGAATATTAACACACCATCGTGCCATCACCTCCCGCAATGCTTGCAAACGTTCATATCTGGTAGTCCAGTCTGCCGCAGAAAGTCCCAAATTGGCCAAAGCAGGTTCAGCGAGAGAGAGGGAGCTTTCTGGGAAAACCTGCATGATACATTCCTGACGATTTAAGCGAAAGTTGGAATGCAGATCTTCCGAATCTTCCCCTGGCTTTGGCGGTGGGGCGCTAGTGAGACGCGCATCCAGTGCCAGGAGCTCGAACCGGAAATTAAGCTCACACAACTGCCATACGATTGCCTTGCCTCGTTGAGAGTCAAAAGGGCCATCAAGAAGTCCTCGGGTGGGTGGTACGAGTTGAACTTCAACACCCTGCGTTGCCATACATAACCCCAAAGTCTCTTCAGCTGTAGAAAACCTTTTTGCTGAATTAGAGGCGATAGCTTTTCCGGACTGGGATCGTTTCAAGGACAATGCTAGAACATCACGCCATTGCTGAGGAAGCAACGGAAGGGCATTCGATGCAGCATTTGACGCCCGAAACTGGAGTGCATCAAAGCAGTGATCTAGCTGACTGAGGTACGTCTGCTGTCTGTCGGGATTGGCATAAGTTATGAGACCGGGGTCAGGAAAATAGTAACAGTTGTCATATTTTCCGGGGACGCGTCGGAGTGAGCGGATCAACTGCCTGTTGATAGAAGTGTTGGCTGAGGCCCATGCTGGAATGGGGGGGGGTGCATATTCTCCGCTCAGGTCTGCAAACTTGTCACGGGCTTGGTTAGCACTGTCTAAAAAACACGCATGAGGAACCACTATCAGACTATGCTTGTTTAACATACTTGTGCTGTTGCTTGGCTTTGCCCGTGATTTCTGGCTACTATGTTGATGTCTGTGCTTTTGTGATGGGGTGGAGCGGATGGGGCCATGACTGGGTGGTTGCGGCGGGGGAAGAAATTGTACTGTTTCGAAGTTGAAAGGATCGCGACATGCTTGGAATTTCTTGAGGAATTTGTGGGCCGCGATGTGTTTTCTGAGGTCGGAGGGAGCACCGGTGAAAATGACAGGATAGGGACACTGTGGAAGTTCGCAGATGATAGATGACGATCGTAAGAGGGGAACGACTTTTAGAATGACTTGATTATCAAAAAGAGTCAGTGGTCGTACAAAATACACAGGAATTCCAGCAGCGCAAAATGATTGAACAACATCGACATTGGTGGTGAAAGCCCCCATGAGCCGGTCACTTTTGCGGCAGGGATTCTTCTGTGCCAAGCCATCCATCATGGGCCTGAAGTAGTCCATATAGTCCATTGCAGCCGCCATTTCAAGCCAAAACCGTTGGGCCGTCGTCACCATGACTTTGATTGTCATTAAGTCACTTGAAACTTTGCCGATGCGCTGCAGCAATGCTCCCATGCGGGAGTGGCAAACTTTGAGAAGTAACCGGTAGGAATCTGGAATACCTGAATGCTTGAACGCATTGGAGCACCGTATATCGATGTGATTGTATGCCCTTTGAAGGTCTTCGAGAAAGTCCCTGCGCAGGATCCCGATCCCCGACATCGATCCTTGAGACCACACAACATCCCTCTGAGTCTCGACATCTTGCCAAATGGCTATAAAGTCCCGATAAGGGTGATCAATGTCGTCTGCCTTGGGACGCCGGGAAATCACCACGTGATGACAGATAGTTTCGTCATAGAATTGAGGTACTCTGGTAGGATCGTGTTCCCCAAAACGACCATCGGTGCAGAGGTGCATATCGTGAGATAGGGGAGGCTTTGGGATGAAATGGGAGTTGATAGTTGTGATGAAGAAGGGTTTGTCGGGGAAGATAGCTCCGATACGCCCGTCGTTGAATGAAAGTCTTGCTAAAGTACACGTGTGACCACTGACCAGGAATGACCAAGGAAGAAAACAAGACTAACCTGAGGCTGTCTTGGCATTTTTGAGAATATCGATTTTGAGAGGTATGGTCGATTCTTGCATTAATGCTGACATTGGTCAACGACGTACAAAAGTAGCTGCTTTATGTAAGTTCTCGGGGGTTCTGATTCAGTGTGACCTAGTGTGACCTGTATGGGCCTGGCCACTTGTATAGGCCGCCGGCCTATACTTAGGCCCTAGTAAACGGAATCAGTCTGAGGATACCGGCGGCAAGTCCACTCCTGAATATTTGAATGCTTATCTTATTATTACTTGAATTCATTCTATGTACACTTATCGTACACAAGGATTGGTTCTGGGAATCTAGGAATGCCGATGAAAGCTGGAATAGTTCGATACATGCTTTTCGTGGAAGCAACGATGTGAGATGGCAAGGGAATATAAGATAAATCAAAGGATCTCCACGCAGGACGGCGTCAAAACCCACTGATTTTCCAAGGGCTGCTGCCAAAGGTGTGATTGTTGAGCGCCAGTGAAGAGTCGGGGTAGCCACACTAAGCCTAGGGAAATGATCAATGGGGCTTCATTCCGCTCGCTGAGACTCCAGAATGTGAACCGTTTTCTGGCTCATATCGAGCTATTTCGAGCCGGATATCGGTATCATATGGTTTCATCAGGCTTCTCCAGGCTCGATTGCAACGCTACCATACATAGGATCAGACTCTGTCCTTCTCGTGTACTTCGAGAATGTGCCTGACACGTCTTCCCTTACACAGTGGAGCTAGATGTTACCGTACCGAAATAGACGGGTAAAAGTTACATCAGTATGCTTGACGGGAAAACAAATTCAGGGCTATTCACAGAAGCCAGCCAGAACGGTGAACGCGACCTTTACAAGATTAATGAGATCGGAAACTCCAGACATACAAGTTAGAACGTACCATGACCACACCCAAAACGATGTCTAGGCGGCGTATGGAACGACTGAGCTGATTCTGAATATCGAAAAACATTCAAGAACAGAAGGGAGTGTATCTCGGACGTATCCAGACATCCTACTTCTTAAACAACATTGACGAGATTGAGGGTGTCCAGAGAAGGGCTGAGAAGGCGCATATATCCGCCTTGCAGCATTGTATCTACGGGCTTCAGGTCGATTGAGCAGTAAAAGACAATCAGCAGGAGACTGCGACAGTAAGTACAAGACCACACCCCGCGATAATACAGGATCTGGACGTGGAGGGACAACGAAGACGGTGAATATGCAGGAAGGCGACGGGGATGGTGGTGATAGAAGGAGGATTTGATCACGCCACTGGAAGAGAGCACTTCGGTCAACTTGATTTGGTTCTCGACGTCTGCTTGGGCGCTTTTCAGTTAGATAACATCAGATTCATAGAAATTCTACTCGGATATTCTTGGATACGCAGAGCGGAAATATGTGTAAATTTGGATTTTAAACATGCAAAGCACAACCTATGGATTTCTTATATGCGAACACTTGATCCGGCTCGACCACGCTACGTGGTGGACCTTGCAGCTTGACTTGGGCTCAAACCAGCTCGACGGAAGTTTAACGTTTAACGGGGAACGTTGACATCAGTGTGGTGTCTGAATGACAGCAAAGAACGTATATTTTGCGTTACAGTCTGGTCACACTGTGAGAAATGCATAGAACTGTAGCCTAAAAATGGGAAGGTCAGAGGTCCCGGTGAGGTATCGACATGAGAGCGTAGTAAAGGATTCACCTCCGACACTATTGCACACGTTTCGCAAGACTGAGACCGTCGTGAATCACATAGTATGTGTATACAGACGCCGCATGAAAGTTCCATTCCTGACGGTCCCCTTCCCGAATGCATGGAGAGACGTTCGTCGGTGAGGGTGTCGCCCAGCATCCGAGCGTCACAGTCTGTGGGTGCGATGAACAATGGAGTCAGGATACAGTAGATAAATTTCGACGGACCTGCGACGATATCTCGATATCAGTAATTGGGCGTTCGGCATCGATGTACGTTGGACGGACGACGCGGTGAGGAGAGCAACAAACAGGCAAACAGGTGCAGCACCGAGTTGGGCCCTGGAGGCAGGACAGAGAACAATCACAGCACCGAGCTGGGACTGAACGCAGGACACGCCGAGTGTCTGCTGGGAGATGGTGGGAGGAGGTAGAAAAAATAGGAGACGATAGGATGACATCATCATCGCTGCGCGTCTCGGGTTCGACTCCCGATGGGTGCAGTTCTCTTTCTCTTGTTCCAAGGCACACTTTACAAATCCTCTCAAGGCCTCAGGTTCAAACTACTTTGAAGGATTTATGTCGGTTAGTAGGTAGTGGTATTTCAATAGGAATGCAAAAACACACGGTATTTTGATGCAAATTTGGTCATACTGATTGGTATACAAAAACATACGCATTTCACTCAGGTTTTAAATCCATAAGAAAATCAGCTCCTGAAATGAGCGTACCTCGAATTGTACTTTGAGAACATATACGGAAATACTGAACTAAAAACAGGCACCCAAATCATGGGTGACCGGCTAGGCACCCACCGGCGACACGATTACATCCTGCCAGACTCGACACTGCTCCGACTCAACCCCTGGCAACCGGTGATTTCGCGTACGTCTCCAAATTCTCTGACACGCTGTCTCTCTCCATCGTCAATGCTAGCTACTACGGTTCGCGCTTCCTCCCGACATCGACTTTCTCCACGACTCTCCGCTTACACGGAGGTAGCCCGCTCCAGCCTTCACCTACTCTTGAGTCGCCACCCAGTCTTTGTGACTATAATCCAACAACCTGGCGTGAGTCTAGTCATGGTCGTCTTCGGTCTTTCGCACCGCCGTCGTCTTGGACGTGTGCCATCTGGTACTGCAAAACGGTGGATTGTATCCCTCGAGTGCTGGATTTACTGTATCGCTGGCTTGTGAATGCCTGGCCACCCCGTACATGTCGGCGAGCGAATACCTCTGAAATTGAACATCAGGTACATCCCTAAACATATGCAGAGACGGGGAGGTTAATTCACGTAGTCTCAAACATACAGGGCGGAGGGGTACAACCTAGAAGAGTATCACATCAACAGAAAGGGCGAAGTTGACAGATGAATATTGGATCAAGGTTGTGATGAAGTGAAACCAGTGAGATGTCGAGAATTTCGACGTGGATGAAAGGACACAATACCTAGCAATGAATCAAAGATTGTTAGTCGCTTGAATTGATAATGAGTGATGCCTTACTTAGCTTCCGTACAACTAGACTGTTGATCCGCCCAGGAGGGATCTGTGCTGGCATCAGAGATCGGTATTTAGAGATACATAGAGTGCCTTACACTTCGAGGAGCCATATGTATCGTTCACAGATGTCGACCAGAGGACGAACACATCAGAGCCTGGCCTATCTTTCGCCCATATTAGGTGAGAAGGAGATCAAACGATGAAGATGTACAATTCCCGCAGGCTTCAAGACAATATCAAGAAATGCTGGTAAGTAGCTAATAAACCTGTATATGTGTGTCAGTTATTTAGTGCTGACTCCGGTATTCAAAAAGACTAACCACCCTTGCATAGTCATTGGTGTCAAAGGTCTCCTTCGTCTGATTCGCCGTATAGACCCACGCCGCGCTATCCACCAGTCTGTTTGCCAATTCTGCCGTAAAAACCATATTTCCCGCCGCGTCGAAACCTCTGACGGTATAATGCTCGATTTTACTGAGGTTTTCCGACGAATGCCATCCCACACCGCCGAACGTTAAGACGGGACAATAAAATCTTAGTGGCTTACGATATTGTAAGCATGCATGCTCCCGACCACCAGACCTGAACACCGAAGCGGCGAAGAGCTTCGTCGAGTATCGCTTTACCACGCATGCCCCGAAACTTTTGCTTCGTCTTGTCCCCTTCGAAGAACGGCTGTCTACCGATCGACCGGTGTACGTAGAATGCCGGTTTGGGGACGAAGATATCTACAGTACAAAGATGAGAGACCCAAGAAGTATGAGGAAATACGCACTAATGACCGCAGAAAGTGCGAGACAGACGACTGACTTCACACCCTGAAAAACGACACGACTTGAGCCTGGAAAGTGCACAAATACCACTCTGCTCACCTTGGCAAAAACCCAGGACATTAACGCAGAGGAAAGTGAAACAGACGAGAGGAGAAAGGTTAGAGACAAGAGAGAGAAATAGAGCGTGACGGCAAGGAACAACGCGAGAAAGAGCTTAAATATGATTTGAAGCCGACATCAAACACAAATGTGAGCACTGCGCATTGGAATATATTCAACGACATTGCGGTTGTGTAGATCGATGAGCGCTTTCAGGCGTGCAGCAGGCGATGAGAGGACTTGAAATGATGTGTTGGTAGTCTCGAAGGTAGGTTCCTGCCGGAGAGATGGTCCACTGAATCTCTTCTGGACTATGAGTATATACTCAGTGACGCGAAGGCACATTCTGATTAACGAGTTGCCTCCGTGGGTGAGAGAAAGGAAATAGATGGATCTATCGGACGTCAGTCAGTAGACGGTATTGAGAAGGTAGATATGGAGCAAGGTACCACAATGTTGTTGTTTTCGGTTCAGACTGACCTCCATTGTCCCTCATTTTTCGTAGGACAAGTGACAGTACTGTGGTTCCACACTGCCTTTCCTACGATACTGTGACGACTTCTTGATTCACCGTAATACTATGTACCTGCGACCAATTGGCACGGTATTAGCTTAATACTGGGTTCGACCTTCATCGAGTGCAGTTGTTATCTTGTTTTGTTCAGGATGTCTGCTAGTAAAGTCCTGGCGAGAGGATGGAGCATGTCCACGGTCTCTCAACAATGGACACATTCAGAAGATCATACTGCCATGTGAAGATTGGTCTGGAGATGACTATCCCCAGATAGCAATCGCGCGCTCCCCATGACTCTGCCATCCCATGTCCAAGTTCGTCTGCATCTCAAATCTCTACGCGAATGATTTGTGGTCTGGTCACGCAAGACGGCGTCAAAGGCCAAGGGTATGATTGTTGAGCCTCGGTAACCTCAGGCTGAAGAGTGTGGCGCCGGAATGGCAGCGAGCAACGTATATTGTACATTAAAGTACAGCTACACTGTGAGAGATGGATAGAACAGTAGTCTAGGAATGGATGGTCAGAAGTGGGGTATCGGCATCACAGCGTAAGATAGTCACCTCCGATACAATTGCACACGTCTCGCAAGATTCAGACAGTCGTAGATCACATAGTATGTGTATACAGACGCCGCATGAAAATACCATTCCTGACGATCCCTTTCCCGAATGCATAGAGACGCTCGTCGCTGAAGGTGTCGCCTAGCAGTCTGAGCGTCACAGCCTGTGGGCGATGAATAATGGAGTCAGGATACAGTAAATAAATTTCGACGGACCGGAGTCGGCATTGGCGTTGGCCAAAGAGTGGTGGGGACGGCAGCGTGAGGAGTTGAACACGCGCGGCAGCGGGAAAATTCTTGGCTGGGATCGCAACGTGCGAGCCGCAGGTGTAGAGGAATACGAATCTATTTGTAAATGTTAGCTCGTAAGGAAAACTGGACGGCGTAGCATACGCACCTTGAACGTTCTCTGAAACCCGTAAGCCAACGCCGTATCCATCCAGACGAAAACTAGGGCGGGACTACACAAAAAAAGGTAAGTAATTACCTCTGTACGATAGTATCATCTGTAAATAATATTCATTAGCGGAATTCCAAGGCAAGAAAAGTGAGCGGCACTGGCAACTCGTTATCGACAGCGCGCTATCTTGGTGGTACGAGGGTGTTCCGCATCGATGGATAGACAAGAGTAAGGACGACAGCGAGGAGAGCAAGGAACAGCCACAGCACCGAGCTGGGACTAAACGCCAGGACACGCCGAGTGTCCTGCTGGGAGATGATCATGGAGGGAGGTAAGCATGGTGGTGATGTCATCACAGTGTGCCCGGCCATTAATCGGCACACACTGAGTCCCTCATCGGCTGAGGGTATCGCTGTGTCCCTCTTGAGACTCGCAGGGTCCCTCAGTGCGCACGGAGCGAGTCCCTCAGCGCGCGATGTCTTTTACCGCTTGTAAAACTAAATGAAAATGACTTCTTTTACATTACCTTTTCCTTACCTGCAAATTTCTAGTTTTTACGTAAGGACAATACGATGAAAAAGGTTTTCTTTTTCAACGAATTTTATAGTCCTTCTTTTTTCGGGTTCAAAATTGGTTGTGAAAAGCTATTCTTTTGCAAGCCGTAAAAGCACTTCTATTTGTAGGTACAACATGGTTGAGAAAAGACTTCTTTTATTGTCCCTCTTCCTATCCGGAAAATGTCCTGAAAATGTGTTCATCTACTTGTCCTAAAA
Organism: Armillaria borealis; assembly: GCA_030435635.1. Lineage (NCBI taxonomy): Eukaryota > Fungi > Basidiomycota > Agaricomycetes > Agaricales > Physalacriaceae > Armillaria > Armillaria borealis. Next base: position 352,793 of record JAUEPT010000025.1, on the reverse strand, counting down.
CATGACCAAAAAGAGTCACTTTTCCTTCTAATTTTACAGAATCCATTTTACTCATATGAAAATGTCCGGAAAAGTCACAACATTTTCAGATCTCCTTTTCCCGTGCTAAAAATCTACCGGCCCCAGCAGTGAGTCTGAATGTGTCGTTCCGTGCGACACCGTGGTCCGTGCCTGAGGAGTCAGGACACACAAAAACTTAATCAAGTGAAGAAAGAGCAAGAAAATCCTGAATCTGTGCCATGCTCACACATCAAGCAATGGACACCTATCACACGCATACATCCACCTTGTTCCTGACACGGGAGGGATGTAGCAGTAGCGAAAAGAGAACTGGCTCCTCCCTCTAGTCTGTCGGGACGAGTCGACGAAGGTTCAAGTGCATCGGTCACGAGATGTCATCTTCCTTCATGTTGCGTTCCCTGTGCCTTCTTGACGCCTCATTTCAGCTTTCTCCCTTCTCTTACCCGCTGATCGGGTATGTTCTGTCCAAGGAGCAGAAAATCACTCACGTGTGGTACGTACAAGCACTATGCGCCAACTCGTACTCAAACCTCAAGAGGCGATCTGTGCATTCCTAGGTATGTTATCCTGCGCTGCTTCTTTATCAAGACAGCTTATTGAGAGTAACAAGCACCAGTGAGAAATGGGCAGACTATCAGGCGAGTTGTTACGGCACAAATGAGGCTCCCAGGTATGCGAATCCACCCTCCACGATCTCTAGCGAAGCTAATTGATAACGCATAGTGCGGCGAGGTACTATGAACTTCCAATTTGCGGGAACATACCTTGATTTGCATGTTCTCCGTCGAATAAACTCCTTTGTACCGGAGCCCTCTCGAGGTGCGAATTCGAGGCGGCGTCTTTTTTCCCTGTGACTGCAGGTTCTATTGAATGTGTTCGCATAGCAAGCAATACATGGTGTTCTGGACTAATGGAAACACATCTTTGGTTTGGGCGAGTTCGACTCCCGCCCAGATCAGTGGTTGTATATACCAGAGAGTGGTTAATTTTATTTTTACTCCGTATGAAAGCTGAGAATCGGCAGTAAATAATAAACCGGGACACGGTTCTGATAATATGTGATTTTGACCTATGCCCGTCTGCAAGTAAGTAAAAAGGCATGCATCGAAACATCTTTTGTTTAGTCCAAGGAAAATAAAACAAACCGCGGGACTACCGACCCTCTCAGCGGGAGTCGAACCCGGATGTCTGGAGCGTGAACTAGCCACGACAGCATAGAGGATATAGCTAGTGCATACAAATGTGGTTTTATCTATTGCTCATCAAATTATAGTACAGATTACCACTGTGAGCAATTACAATGAAAACTGGCCACTGGCATGAAACAAAGCGCTGCTTCTTCCTCCAAGCAGAAAAGGCGGATATTGCGTTCCCTAACGAGTCATATTGAAACTGCCTCAGTCAAGTTCTATTCGACAGGGCATTGTAAAACAGTGCAGATCTATGCCAGTCTATTCCCTTGCTAGGACTCGAACCCAGCGTTCATGGTGCATCTGCTCGCCACTTCACCACCGAAGAGGTGAGATGGCTGCAAAGGGCGTTACTGACATAATTTACAGCGTAAAATATCCTGGTTGACTTGTGATGGCTCTCACTGGGAGTCGAACCGGAGTGGCATAGTTCACCGCTGGAGAGGTAACCAACCAGTGTTGCGACTTGAAGTGCTTTTCCTTATATCATCTACGCTCCAGAAATCGCAACGAAAACTCGTCGCTGGCATGCCTCAATGCTCGGACAGGAGGAAATCTCTGAATCTTTAAATTCAAGGCCGTAGCGATGTCCACAAGTAAGCAGGCTGTCAACTCATTATGTTGCACTAACCAGTCGACTTTACGAGCTTGCTTTTCTCATCTCACAAGTCGCCCCCTTCCCTTGACATGGAGGGAGGTTAAGCTCCAATGCATACGTGAATTCAACGTTCAATTCCCATTGGTAGGAAGAATAAATAGAAGTAGATTCAGCCATGGCGCACCACCCGACTAGGAATCGAGCCTAGTAGCTTCCTTTGCGTAGAGTGATGCACTACTAAGGCGGTCAGTACTTAATTTAGAACAACCGTCTCAAAGACGGATGACTGTCGTCGTTGATGCGCTGTCTTTCTACCTAGAAAGGTAAGGCAGACCATCAGTAAGTGAGAATTCATGAAATACAGTCATTCCCAATATTACCTTCCAGTGCACAGCGATCTCGAACCAAGGAGCCCGCGAACGAGGAGGAAGGGTGAATATACCGTGGATAAAGAGACCTGTGAGCGACTCGCCTCCAAAGGCGAACCAGTCTAAAATTATATGATGAAACAAAGCTTACTTTTTGTTTTTAGCAGGAGTACGATCCTCCGATGCCCTCGTGGAGACATACCTATAAGATAAGACGCTAGAGTGAAGAGTAAGTTTCCAAGCAGAGGAATAAGAATATATTGCGTACTCATATAAAAATCCTTCGTACGATGATTCCTGGGCGGACATAGCATCAGAAAGCTACCTAAATATGGGAGAAAATAAACTGAGAGACAGCGGAACTCAAGAAAAAGGAACTTCTCAGCTTAGGACAAAAATCACGAAGCACATCGCTGCTACAGTTTACAATTCCACACGTTGCTTGTTGATTTGTTTTTCCAATGTGTGTGTGAATCGAGATTCAAGATTTGGCTTGCCGCGTGTGGTTGGGAGACGGGATTTGATAGATTTTGGTATAGATGTTGACTGGAAGAATTAATGGGAAATGGGGAACAGGAAATCGGATAATCGCGCCGGAAGGTCATGGCAAGACACGGTGGTCCAGGGTAATGATTGATCAGACCGAACGCATGAAGGTTGATCGGGGACACGGCATGGTGCCGCATGGAGGTTCCTCCCGTTTCTTTTCTTGACTCTACATCCCAGTCAAAAGTATAGTTTACATTTCTTCTTCAATAGGGTTAAGCGAATCTGTTAACCAGCACCGCGAGTATTCCCGTCCGCGGTAAACTAATGAATAACAAAGGTGGTCTCGAGCATGGGAGAGTCGGAATTCCTTGTTGTCAGGAGAGGTAGGATGCCGTACTTCATATCTTAAAGCTAAAAGCTTCTGCTGACGCTCTCGACCCAGCTCGTTGTTATATCAGAATTGGTAGTTCTTTACCATCTGAGGTTCAAACTTCTCGGCAAGGAAATTTCTGTATCTTGTCTGTATGTAGGCCGTCGAGTGCACGGGTTTACTTAATAAGTATATAAATCAGTTAGCATGGGAGAACAAAACGATGAACTTGCCTTGCTCAAACCTGTAGGATTTTTTTGTTGGGCAGACAAAAGTGGCTCGGAAGCGGCATCATTGTACTGCCGGGATTCGAACCCGGGCAGTGGCATGGCAAGATCTAACTGCTACGTCACAATAGAACATGTATATAAGCTCTCGGAGTCAACCTCGCCTTACGTCGCAGTAACCAGTAAGCTTGCTTTTCTTCTTTCTTCACGGGTCGCCCTCTTCCCTGGAGACAGCAGTTAACGACCAATCCATCATCCAATTCCTATCCAGAGAACAGCTTGGCGTGGATGATAAGTAAAAATCGATTCAACAATGGCCCACCGCCCCCACTAGGAATGGAACCTAGCTTCCTTCGTGAAGACTGATACACTACGAAGGGGTGGTCAGGAATGCGGCTACGTCTTCTGGGCTGCCGAGCGTGATTTAGCTTTAGCACAGCCATTGAAACGACAGGTGACCATCTTCGTTGATGCGCTGTCTCTCTACCTAGGAAGATAAGGGATTGGTAAGTGAGCCGAACTCATTCTTGATAACGGTATTGCCCTCTAGCGCGGAATAACTTTGAACCGAGGACCACGAGAACGATGATGGGTGAATATACCATGGAGAGAAATGGACCTGCGAGCGACCCATCTCCAGAGACCAACCCACTGTAAAATGGCACGATGAATTGAAGCTCGCTTTATTCTCAACAGAGCACGATCCTCTGGTGTATTCATGGTGACGTTGTCAGAAGATAGGAAGCTGGCTCGACGAGTCAGCTTCCGAGGAGTAAGAATATAATGCGTATTCGCCTATACGATGTCTGAACAGAAATAGCATCAGAACGCGACCTAAATCTGGAAGATCGACTCAGAATTAGCGAAACTCAAGCAAAAGGAAACTCTCAGCTTGGGATGAAGACACGCCGCTCGTTTAATTTACAATTCCTGATGCTGCCGGTTGTACGATTTTTCAGAGTGAGTCTGGATCGAGATTCGAGAATCGGCTTGCTGCGTGTAGTTGGGAGATGCGGTGCGATAAACTTCCATCTGTACGTCAGCTTGAAGTATCGACGGAGTGATGGAGAATGGGAAACGGGAAACGGGCCGGAAGACACACTTGGGCCCCGGGTAACGATCTCATCGTTGCTTCCGGCTTTTTCTCCTACCATTACGCGTCCATTGCGTACCTCTCTTAGCGTCATCCTCTATCTCGCGGGCTCCTCAGCATTGCACAACCAGTCTCATAACTGGACGCGTAAAGGCCAGCTCGTCTCCTCCCGACTGTCAACTCGACGCTGGGAAGACTGGATGCGGATATCTATTACGACCTTCTATGACCTGCTGTGCATGAGGTCATGATAAAAACTTGTTCCATCGTGCCTGGACTGTGGAGTGATGAGGATGAATAGAAAGAGAACAAAACTGTGGGAGGAGAGCATTTGACTCAGGTCTGTGACATCGTCGCATATCTTTTCTGTGTGCTCGCTCAGACCTCCGTGTCAGTGAACTCCTCAATTTCGCGCGTCTTGGTCGCAGTGCTACCGCTCCTGCCGACATCGTTGTCACGTCATCACGATTGGCGCAGCATTGGCTTCTTGGATACATCGAGGGAGGGAGATGTGCCGAGAAAGCTAGGTTCGAGTCCTAGCGAGAATATGTCAATGTAAATGGAGGCTTTTTTATGATGCCTGTTGAACAAAACTTGACCGAGACAGTTTCAATATGACTCGGCGACTCGAGACTCGTTAGGGAATGCAATCCCCTCCTTTTATGCTAGGTGGAAGAAGCGGCATGATACAGAGCACTCAGCGCTTTGGTTCATGCCAGTGACGAGTTTTTGTTGTAATTGCTCGCAGTAGCAATCTGCACCGTAAATTATATATAATGAGCGATAGATAAAATAACATTTGCATACACTATCTATATCCTCTATGCTGTCGTGGCTGGTTCACGCTCCAGACATCCGGGTTCGACCCCCGCTGAGAGTCGATAGTTCCTTGGTTTGTTTTCTTTTCCTTGTACTAAACCCGTAGAGTTTCGATGCATGACTTTTTACTTACAGACGGGCAAGTTCACATATTATCAGAACCGTGTCCCGGCTTATTATTTACTGCTGATTCTCAGGGAACAGCTTTCATACGGAGGAAAAATAAAATTAAGCACTTGCTTGTAGTCCGACTCCCTCACTGAACTGGACGGGAGTCGAACCCGCCCAAACCAAAGATGCATTACCATTAGTCCAGACCATCATGCATTGCTTGCCATGCGAACACATTTACTAACCGACAGATGAAGCACCTTCATGATACCGCTTCGAAGACGCACCTCTCCATGGGACTTCGGTTTCTAACGGAGAGGATTCCGGTATAAAGGAGTTTATTTAACGGAGAACATGCAAATTAAGGTATGTACCCGCAAGTTGGAAGTCATAGTACCTCGCCGCACTATGCGTTATCAATTAGCTTTGCCTGAGATCGTAGAGGGTAGATTTGCATACCTGGGAGCCCTCGTTTATGCCATAACAACTCGCCTGGTAGCCTGCCGATTTCCCTCGCATGGCGCTAGTTACTCTCAAAAAGCTGTCTTGATGGAGAGGACCAGTGTAGGATAACATACCTAGGATTGTAGAGACCGCCGCTTGACTCTCTGCGAGTTTTGAGTTGGCGCTGGTACGTACCACCCGTGAGTGACTTTCTGCTCTTTGGACAGAGCATACGCGATCAGCGCTCGCTCAACAGGTAGCAACAGAATCCGGACAAGGAAGAAGCGGAGACGAGGCGGGAGAAAGCTCAACGCATGGGGAGTGCAACATGAGGGAAGATGACATCTTATAATGGATGCGCTTGCACCTTGTTCCGACAGGCTAGAAGTAGTAGACACCTCTCCTTTCGCTACTGCTGTGTCCCTCACGTTTCAGGAACAACGACGGATGTATGCGTGTGATATGGATGGGATGGCAGCGGAGGCGACGTCGGACGGAAGTTGGAGCTAGGACACCAGGCCGTTTGAGGGTACGGAGATCCATACTTGCACGGAAGTGCATGCGCATGGTCTGGGCTCTGTGATTGACGACAGATCGAATCGCTCTGACCGTTCGTCTATCCAGGGGCACGGCTCCTCGTCGCTCCATCCCAGTATCAAAGGCGGTCAGAGAAATGAATATTAGGACGACACCAATTCGAGGTAGCCATGGCGCGCAGCTGGCAGCTATAAATAGACCGAGCAGGGCGTTATGTGGAAAAGCTGCGGCAGCGTAGGTCTTTGATTATGATCCCGAGAGTATGGTCAACGAGAGCATATAACATAGGATGACAGTTCGCCCTCCTCGTGGCCACCGCCTATGATAGGGCATTGCCTGATATTATCAATTAGCGGACTAACAGACTGCGGGGAATGTAGGTTACCATACCTTAGCTCCCTCTCCTCGAACATGAACACCGAGTCAACAAATCTATGCTCGTGGATGGATGGCAAGCCGCAGTAGCAGTAGAGAGCCTGAACCCACTCACGCTGTTCCATCCAGACCGGCAGTTTCTGGGCTAGTGCGTCGATGCGTCGATGCGGGTAGGGAGGATCTCATGAGGAGTCATTGAATTGTCCCACCACAGCGAGAAGAAGCCAGTACTCGGACTCTTCTTACATCCTGCCGCTGCCTTCGATGTATCTGAAAACACCGACTACGGTGCGGGATAGCCGTGTCGATGACACAGCAGCAGTTGTGAAGAGGGTCGGGTCGGTACACTTTGGTGCACGCTGAATCAGTCATAGATCATCGATATCAGCTGCTGCTATTAGTCAGACCTGAAGGCCTGACGGTCAAGGAGCAATGTAAAGTCATGGACCGAAGAGTTCAGCACAACTGCTCGCCACTACACCACCAAACAGGTGAGATGGTAGCAAAAGGGTGGTATTTATATTTTGTTGCATGATTCACGGCATAAAAAATGCATCGCTTGACTCTAGAAGACTCTCACTGGGAATCGAACCCAGCTTGCATAGTTAACCACTTCACCGCCGGAGAGGTAATCAATCACCGTCGCAAGTGCTTTTCCTCATGCCACTACTAAATTACGCATTCTGATGTGGTATTACATGCAGGCGCCTCGGAGGAAGCAGTCACTTGCAGTAAGTTCTATCTCCCAGCTGATGGCGAAGATCAAAAATAAAGACTTGTGTAGCAAAGTCATACGAAAGGAAGGGAGAGCCTCTGGGAGGGAGTCGAACCCCCTTTTCGCGTGTGCGTACACTGACCAGAGGCCTTTCCTATTCTCGATCCAAGGGAACCTCACATTCACCCGAATGCATCAACTTTTATGCGAGGTTTCGCTGGAGTCGGGCCCCCATATTTGACTCAGAGGTGGTTTCGGCTATTGGAATGGGGCCAGGAGAATTTTGCGTTTCCGAGTTGCATGCTTGCGTTCATTTGCGTTCATTTGCGTTTCATGTACAATCATTTGCGTTCCTATTGTCATATTTATGACATCATTACTGCATGTCATTAATCATGAATGCGAGCGAAATCAACGTACCAGACTACTTCAAAGGCATCCTTAATCTTTAGGAGGTTTGAACACTGTTCCAAATAGATTACAGTGTCAAGTCAGTTGTTTAAGACCTAAAAGACTGTAAAATACGTACCCACGAGATCCCTGCGTATGGTCCGATGGTATTTCGGTGCCATAAATCCATCATAAAATCAGTGGAAGCCCGAACAGAAGTCAAATCATATGAACGCATGCACCAATCAAACTAACGCAAGCGTTTCAATCAAGAACGCATGCGTTCAAAAGAGAATGCAAATGATAAAACATCGCATGCATGCGATGCAAAGAGAACGCATGCGTTACAAGGTGAAGGCAAATGAACGCAAATGTGACACACCTGTCACGTTTGCGTTTGACTTGCGTTTGACACCAGTTTAAGTCAAGTTCAACTCCAGTGTCACTAGCTTTTTTACCCGTCACGGTCTCGTGTTACTTATCTGTGCACTTATTCTGGCCTGGTATTACTTAATGTTGGCTCATGGACTTGTATTTACTCTGCGAAAGTGTACTGACACAATACATCTTCTGTAGACTATCATTTATGAGTTAGAATCACCATCCTTCAATTTGCGACGGATACGCTTAGCTAGTGGTTGATATTCCTCACTATCGTCGGTGGGTCTTAACTCGACTGAGTCCGCCGGGATTTCGGATACAGTCCGGCGCTTTCTCGTACCCGTTTTCAGCAATGTGGGTCTTGGGCGCGTTGCCCTTTGTGTTTGTTCCCTTGCCTCTTCCTTCTCTAGCTCGGTTCTGTGCCATTTTGCTAACTCTTCTTGATCAAATTCCGGACCTACCTGTAGAAAATTCAGTCCGAATACACTCGATTTATTCCTGGAAGCTTACTTTAATTTCTGACTCGTTTCCTTCACGGGTCTCCTTCTCTTCCTCCGGTCCCGGGCTATTCCACGGATACCAATTATCCTGGTGCGTACCAATGTCTAATCCCCATTGATGGTTGCCCGCAATTCCCGCGTCCTCCGAAGTGTCAAACATTCTCTTCTCCAGTAAGACGAGAGCTTCCATGTCGACACGACGACATCTACCACTTCGGGCTTTATTTTACCATCTGTAGTACGCCCCGTGAAATCAACCAATCGTTCCCATGCCTTTTCGATGGCAAAACGACTAACACTCTGGCTTGAAACACATTTATTGTATGACCAGGAGCTTGTGTATCTGTGAAAAGAATTAGAGATGGCCCAAGCGAAGCACAACCATTATTGAATGGCCTACAGTAGAGACTACGAAAATCAGAACTAGGAGTCATATCTACCTTCAAAACCTTGCCCTCTATCATCGCTTCAAGGCTTGGGAATCCCTACCATGCAGTGGAACGTAGTTGCAAATATTGTCAATATTCTGCCTCTGCAAGACTTGAGCTCTAACCCTTTTGGCTAGAAATAAACATTGGGACTATTACCTGTTGAAGCAATGTGAGTCTGTTGGAGAAACAGTAGCATAAGCAAAGAAAGATTACAGCACAAGATAGATAATCGATGCAGACGTGGCGGTAGAGCGTGAGTTCCGAAATGGGTTCTCAGATGCCCGATCAGTTTGTGATGGTGGCTGTACCATAACCTATTGCCGTGCTCACTATCATCGACGTTTCTACGTGTTGAAACTGGATTACAACACACGATGCACAGGTCTAGTACACTTTCGGACTCAGGATAGGCATCAAAAACTCGAGAGAGTCGATCATGTCACGCACGCAAATGATGTCACACTGAGAAACGCAAATGCATTTGATCGAACGCAAATACAATTTATTCAAACGCGTGCATATGAACGCAAACGCAAATGCAAATGGAAACTCGCAAGGGAACGCAAGCTCGCAAGGGGCAAACGCAAAATTCTACGTGCCCATTGGAACGAACATAGCTCAAAGGCGGCTCAAAACAAATCCAAGTCAGCATGAAAGACGATTTGCATAAATCATGAGAAGTACTCTCGTGGCCAAAGTTCTGTCCCGTGAGGACTAGTCAGCGGAGTAAAAGACCAAATCCTAATTTTGGCAAAGTGAGTTCCGCTTTTCGTAACACAGAGATGAACATGGAGACCTTCGTTTTACTTCCGCATTGCTACTTCGCAACCACATCGATCTATGAATAAATCGAAGGGTGTGTTGTTTACAGCTGGCCAGACGACAGCTCACCTGTTACATACCCGTATTCAAATGCAGGACCCGACCAGGTAACATGCAAAAGTTCGAAGCACTTTATCCATCAATAGGCATTCCTTGGCAAGGCAGTCGAACCCTATGTCCAAGAAGAGTATATTAACCGACGTACTATGGGAAGACGTAAACGAGACCATATTAGTCCTCCTGTTTACGGAACGCCGTACAACCTACTTATCTGAGAATACGTTATCCGTCCATGATCATTGCGCTAGGCATCGGAAAGAGCAGGTAGCGTCTCTTCTGACTAGCAATAGCCCACGCAGAGGAAGTGGAAATGACACTGATCTCCAATGAAAGTCTACTATTTGTGATAGATTGAGAACAATACGAGACGCGGGAGAAGGGATGGTGCACAGAGATCCTCGTGCGGATAGGAGATGCAATGGAAAAGAGAAAGAGACGAAATAATCCAACCAATATGTGTTAGAATCGCGGGGCTGAACTCAAACGAAGTTAGTAGCAAAAAGGGTTTACATCTGTGACAAACGCGACATGGGAGCTAACTACGAAATATCCAGCCTTATATACTACGAAATCTCCTCGGAGATAAGCCAGCACGTAAGTAAATCAATACGAGAACCCAACGGCGACTAACTGTCTTCGCCATGAGAAGTTCGCATATCTCACAATATGACGAAGAAGTATTCAAGTCTCGTTCAAGTGTTCGACGTCCCGCTGTCGCACTTATAATGTCCGTAAGTATCGGGTAGAAGACTGGACAGTGGAGGCAATTCGTAGTGTAAAGTCATCCCGGCCATCAGCGAATTGGACAGAAATATATATGGCCGTATAAGCCCTTGGCAAGGCTCGAAATACATGGCAACGTCCGAAATAATTGCGGCAGCCTTATACGCTCATATGAACCATGGAGGAATAGTAATCTGCTTGTATTATTATGAGTATTTCTGATGCCGGTAATGCTTATCAGACTTCGAAAGGTGTTAGTACAATTACTTGGCACCATATGCAGGTATAACATGATCGCCATCGTAAAACGAGTTCGTGATTTTTATAGCTTCTCAGGTGGCTAGGGGCTCACTTCATATATACTACGAATATTTTGGCCTCTTGCAGACGGAGAGGCTTGAAATAGTAAATTTATTATCATCGCCGTAAACAGAATACAGGTACGTCTAGATGATGCAGTTTATACAAATGGCTTGCTGTACCGGTTGTCCAGGTCCTCGTCTCAGCCTCTTCGCTGCCAATCGCCCTCCGGAGCTGTCATCAGGAAAGGACTTGGATAGGTGAATTCTTCTGGCCTTGAACTTGAAAACACGGCTAGGAGAAAGGATATCAGCACACATCCCTGCAACATACGAAATAATTACTTCAATTGTCGGAGCCGGACATACTTGTCCGATTCCACGGCGATCCAGACCAACAATCAAAGGAGAAGGATGACTAAAAAAAATTCCCTAAGATGCTATAAGGAGTTGATTCCAAGGGATTCAACTCACTGACCGTGACGATTGACTCACTTGAGTACCTTTCAATACGACCGCTTCCTCCTCCGACTCTGCACTGATATGTCAGTTCAGAAGACCTTGAATGTTTGAAATGGACGCATCGATGCCTGAGAAGAGTTGCGTAGGCGAGAAATTTGCGATGCTTGGAGAGGCGATGATATCTTGCTCGAGACGTTGGGGCTTTCAACTTTGGTGGCTACTTCGGACTTTTATTTATGTTGAAATAGCTGACTACATTGTAGTTCCGGCTCGGAAGAAGAAGTCCGCATCGGAGAAGATTAGGTCTAGAGGCGAAGCGGTCATGTAGGGTCGGTGTCTGATGCATGCGTGAGTGAGAGAGCTGCATGGGACGAATGGACACGTACTGCTCTGTGACGAGAAGGAAAGAAGAAGGAACCAGAGCTAAGAACGCGCGGTGTCACGGGGTGCATCACATAGGATGACACATTCAGCATTGATCTGGTGATCGCGACTCGCGAGATCTCGGATGCTCGTTTTGTCACGCCATGCACCCTGTCTCTTAGTTCTCTTAATGACCGAACTTCTTCTCCCGCTACAGCACTCCCACTGAAGTGGGCCGAGGGCATGCTGAAAATCCAGTAGTGCAGTACTACATCCGAAGGACTCTTACTTCGCAAGAACCGCTGTGAAGCCAGTTTTTAACTACGAGTCAAAATAAATCTAGGCAGGCTTCCGCACACAAAACAGGGACCAACAGACGAGACGATGAAGCTATCATGGAAGAAGATTCAGAGGAATGTGATGAAGACGATGGCGAGGGGCTTTCCGAAGAAGACACCAACTCCGATGGACCGGTAGAGGTCGAATTACCATCTCGATGTAGATATGGGGTTTGCTGGCTTACACATGGACACCGAAGCTTTTGAGGTTCAAATACAATCAGTCTACAGAAGCGAGACTACATTTTATTGGGCTTATAGTAGTGATATACGAGCTGGAGATAGTTCTATGTAATTTTGAAGGCTAAGTTATTATACTGCGAGGTTTTAATAACATATGAAAAGGATGCAACATCGTGCCCCGGTAATATCATCTTTGTAAGGCCTCGACAAGGTGAATAAGAATTCCGCCGGATCGTGGTCGCCGCAAGTCCCGGAAACTTTTTCCCAATCTGCTGATGCCGCTTATCCCGAGAACGCTATCATTCCTTCTGGCCTTACGTCACTTCCCTGTGCACTTATGACCATCAACTACTGCACGCGCGCGACCTTCATCCTCTATTTCGGATACTTCTCCCGTATCTGAGTCCTAATGGAGACGGCTTCACTGCGAATGGTGGGATTCGCAGGATTCACTATAAAGCTGGATCTTAGAGATACGATACGGATAGATTCTCCTGAAGTCATGTTCCTACTCGCTGTGCTAGGGATTTGGTGTATCTACCGTGTTCTATCTCGGCTTGTGTTTCATCCCCTCAGAATGTTTCCTGGACCGAAAATCGCTGCGCTCACGTCATGGTACGTAGCGTATTGGGAGACAATTCGAGATGGGATGCTCGTCAAAGAATTGGAGCGTCTTCATCGGATTTATGGTGAGATATACAGTTCAATCACAGATAGTTTATTGATCCCGAGCAATTGTAGGTCCAGTGGTCCGAATCGCGCCCAACGAGGTTAGTGTCTGCCGTTACCTGAAATAATGCAAAACGCTTATCGATACCCTTCTAAGCTACACTTCAGCACTCCCCAAGCATATTTCTCTATATATTCCACCCATGCAAATGTCATCAAAGACCCTGACTATTACTGGAGCTTCCATACCGATGATTCCATGTTCGGTTTCACCGATCCCGCGTTAGCGAAGAAGAGACGAGATATTCTCAACCCGCTCTTCTCGCGGCGATCGATTCTCAAACTGGAGAGTATCATCCAGGCGAAGGTATGTTTGTTTTATGATACCCTTGGCCGTACCGTGGTTTAACAGCCGTTGAAAGGTCAATACGCTGATCGACATCATTATCGAAGAATACTGTGAGAAACCAGTCGACCTTCACCAAGCATTCAAAGCCACCACTATGGACATAATCACTGCGTACTGCTACGCCCAGTCTTTTGACGCGCTCCATGCCCCGGGCTTCGCTCATCCCATCATCCTCGGTATGGAGGCTAGTACGGTCATGACCACCACTGTGCGGCACTTCCCCGTCCTCAGATTTTTGCACTACCTGCCGGAAGGTGTGACAAGGATGATGAACCCGGACGCGGTGGGCTTCTTCGACTTGGAGAAGGTACTCGGGAGACAGATTGATAAGATCCTGGCTGATCCTGGGCTTCTTGAAACGGTCCATGAGACAATTTATCATCGTCTGTTGGAAGACGTGGAAAGGCCGTCAAGGAAGGGTTTGTTGGCAGATGTACGCCTGCGCCGCGTTTCTTGTTGGTAACTGACTGAGGAAATGTTATTCCTAGGCGCAAACATTCCTCTTTGCGGGGACTGATACTACCAGTAACGCGATGATTGTAGGTTTTTTCAACGTTCTCAACAACCCTTCCATCCGAGAAAGGCTTGTTGCAGAGCTGAAGGCTATGTGGCCAGAAAAGGAATCGTCCATGCCATACGATTCTCTCGAGAAATTACCCTACCTGGTACGTCTTCATGGCCCTTTTCACATTAATGCGCTTATTGAACAACCTCGCCAACAGACTGGTGTGGTCAAAGAGTCGCTGAGGATGAGCATCGGTGTTCCGGTTTCCCTTCCGAGAGTATTATCCACCGGTATAGATATCGATGGGATTACAGTTCCTGCCGGGGTGAGTTTCCTTGTGCTTTTCCTCGCCAAAATCATTCACTAAACGCCTCGTAGACCGTCGTTGGGATGGGAACTTCCTTCATTCTGATGAACGAAGATATCTTTCCGGAGCCGGACGTCTTCAACCCTGATCGCTGGATCCAATCGTCAGTTGGATAAGTATCTCATACCGTTCTCAAAAGGCCCTCGTGCGTGCTTGGGTATGAAGTGAGTAATTTCAGCTTTCATGGCTCTTTACTGGTAGTCTTATGCTCGTCTTCTCAGTCTTGCTTGGTGTGAATTGTATCTCGTGTTCGGGAACCTTGTTTCGAAAGCTTGATATGGAGATATACCAGACAAGGTCTGCCATTTCCTCCATTATTTCCATATTTTTCGTTGCTGAATGTCGCGTACAGCCCGGAAGATTTATCTTTCCGGTGCCATTTTCTGCCTATATTCTGTGGTCGACATTTCCATGCTACCGTTCGCGAATATCAATAATCGAGTCAATTTAACTGTGTGTTAGGATCAAATTAGCTAACTTGAAAGCGTAAAAACATTCATTTTCGACAATGCTTTGGATAGAAGTTGAACCCAGCTTGACAGTGATACCGCTACACCACTGGAGAGACAAGACGGATAGATTAATTGCTCGTCTAGAAGTGGCCGCTCGTGGCTGCGTCACTGGTCAGCCATACACTTCTCACCATGGCACTCATTTATTTAAAACGACACCCGGAATAAAGCTCGCAAGCCTGAGGCATATATAGATGATGCGCTATCAAGGCTGCTTCTGTCTCGTGCGCCTCGCCTGGACCTTGGAGGGAAAGGGAGCAGTCGTCCTACATGCCTTGAAGTCTTCCTAAGCCCGAGCTCGGACAGTGGCTTACCACTATTGTTGGCATTTATCCGGCACCTTCAATCCGCCTCCAATTATGAGGAACCTCCTATTTCCTCGACAGGAGGACAAGTAAACACCCCTCAATGGGCTCGAATACAGGTTCTTTCATCATGACAAGGGAAGTAGTAAGTACTTGAACTCGACCCGAGAATCAAGCAGTGGAGGACGCAGGATTCAAAGGGAGGGAGGGCTAGAATCCCATTCCTTGCGCGTCAAGAGGTGTCTTGCCAGCTTGTTCACGGGGAGAGGCAGCACCTACGCTCGGAACACTTATTCCAGAGTACCAAGCGGTGTACTAGCGGCTGGGACGAATCTACCCCTTTACCGCCTCCGTTTCTAATTGGAACCTTCACTCTCACTCTCTCCAGCCTCTGAACTTGTATTCTTTTGTCCTGCCTCAGTGTAAATGTGCTCGTCTTCCTGTACTGCTGGACTCCCATTCACTTTTCCCTCCGCACTGAAGGTTGATCAAGAGCTACCTAATCTGGGACAGGAAGCTTGTCCTTCCATAACGCGCTGTATATATGAACGATTCACTTTTATATCTCTCCGTTTCCGGTTTCTGTAGTACGAGTGAAGGCTGCTTCCATTTTTACTAGAATTGAAAGCATTCGTCTTGGTGAAGGTTA
This sequence comes from Armillaria borealis, assembly GCA_030435635.1. NCBI lineage: Eukaryota > Fungi > Basidiomycota > Agaricomycetes > Agaricales > Physalacriaceae > Armillaria > Armillaria borealis. The sequence goes on along the minus strand of JAUEPT010000025.1, from coordinate 337,068 downwards.
AGTCCCCATACCTCCATAACAAAAAATGTTCCTAGAGTTCGTTTCTGCCTACCAGCCCGTCCTCTCGCTGCAGGATACTCTAAGTAATCATGAACCTACGTGCATTGTCTGTTGGAGCAAAAAAATAAAGTATCTCGTCACGACTTTATTCATTCAAATGTCGAACCCGGCCAGCGACAGTCTTGCACCATCAAAGGTGTAAGTGGAGGGTGGTGGTTATATCTTCCATGCTATTCGTCCTTTATCTGGTTCCAGGAACGAAGACGGCTAATCCAAGGCTAATCAGACCGAACTTGCCCATTTCATCCTTTCTATAGGAACTGCCTGCGAGTATACACTTTTCCTGGGAGGAGTAAGGGACTCCCTGACCCATCCTCAAGAAGAAAAATGATTATCCAGTCGACGACATTAATATTCTCGTACGGGGACTCCCAGAACTCAATTTCTCACCGAAACGCTAACAAAGGCTTAACATGAGGGAGAGTATTAGGAAGAATGCGCATGCTCTAATTTTTTTGTACTGTACGTGGTTTTTGTGTCCCTCAAAACACTATTAGAATTCGAACCCAATAAGTATGTGATGCGGAAGCATAAGATGTGCACTTCATACCTTGGCTAGCTTGACTGCTCTTGTTGGGAGCCAAACTCACTAACGACTACACCACTGGGGAGATGTTATATTAATTTATAGAGCTGTTATAGAGTCGCAGTTCATGCGAATACAAAAAGAGCATTCACTCCCAACTTGAACCCGCGATCGGAGAGTGGTTACGTCAGTCTTGCAGCTCTTTTTCTTAACTCTCATCGCAGTAAACTTGACACCCGGACTCAACGTGAAGCGCAGATGTGGATAACCAATCCTATCTCTTACGGTATGCCGCAGACAGATCAAGGCTCCATTGCTGCTTCTCACATGCCTCTTCTTGATCTTGATCGGACTGAGGGAGAAGAAGTGTCTAGGTAAGTCGTCCTACGTGCCTTATCCTTGTGCATGTCTGTATCTAAGCTGTAGCTCGATAGTTCTGAGTCTGTTGATTATGCCTCTCAAATCCCCGACCCCCTACCACGATGCATGCATCCAGCGCCGTCCGGATAGATTGAACGAAAAGAGCCATGATGTATGATGTAAGGACGGTCTAGGTATGTTGACCGACATTTCTCGTTGCTTGTCAGTGATTTATGACACTCTCAGGCCGATTCGATCTACATCCAATTACCGGGGACACCGTGCGAGCGAGGAGCCAAGTAATTTCAGCTTTCATGGCTCTTTACTGACAGTCTTATGCTCGCCCTTTCAGTCTTGCTTGGTGCGAATTGTATCTCGTGTTCGGGAACTTGTTTCGAAAGCTTGATATGGAGATATACCAGACAAGGTCTGCCATCTTCCTCCGTTATTTCTTATTTTTCATCGCTGAATCTATTGTACAGTCCGGAAGATCTATCTTTCCGGTGTTATTTTTTGCCTATATTTTGTGGTCAACATTTACATGCTACCGTTCGGGAAAATCAATAGTCGAGTCAATTTAACTGCATGTTGTTACAGTGACTAGAATCCCGGGACTTGTCCCTCGGGTTTGGAAGGGTTCTATATGCGTCAAGGATCCTCGTACTAGGGAAGATCTGGTAGCACATCCGTCTTAGGCTGACGCCGCATGATTGGGTTCGACTCCCAGTCAGATGTATCGTGAGAATTCAAAGTCATCTTTATTTTATTTTTCCCTTGTTACCATCATGAATGGATACAGTTCATGATCATACGGGTCGCGGTAGTGCATCTGTATCGCTCCGCATGAGTGGGTTCGACTCCCATCCAGCCATATGACTATAACCTATTGGCACTCAATTTTGTAGAGTTTTGTTGCGGTGTATTTGAGGATCTGTGTGGGTGTCCCAGACTATTGCCTGCGCAAATGGGGTTTTATCTATTGCTCGACGTCGGCCGTCGCGTACACGCCGTCGAATTGCATGAAAAAAGATTACCCAACACGTCATGGCATATACAGGTTTGCAGCACACGCACGAACCAGTCATTGGATTTTCCTCTTGCTCGGCCGCTTCCCTGGGGAGGGAGGTTCGAATGGTGCTGTGAAGGGTCATGATAAAGCAAAAATGGATCAAGACCGTGTATGATTCATTTACCCACTAGGGTTCGAACCTAGCTTCTGTCGTTTAGACTGATGCGCTACTATGGAGATGAAGTTATTATTTCTGTCTGTGTATTACCATGGAGGTAGATCATTGCCTCATTCCTGGGACCTACGTTCGTTTGCGTACATGACTGCCTGAGTCCGTCATAGAACCTATGGCGGCAAATGTACTTCCAATCCTTTGCGAGAACAATGATTTTCACGCTCCTCGTTCCCAGATGTCCCGTGTTTGATCATTGATGAGCTTCTCGTCAAGCGTTAGCTACAGTTAGCTAAGTTTTCCGATGCCCTCGTGGCGAGATACTTCGAAGCTAAGACTTTGCATCGACGAGCATTCGCTAGTTATCAAGCTGAGGAACATTGCGCACCCATTTACATAAGTATCCTGAATAGCTTTGTATAAACTCTCGACAGAAACGGCATCAGAACGCGACGTAAAACCATTACCAGACCCGCAAATGTACAGCGGAAGAGGTCGGATTATAGGCCCTCAGTCCAGATTAAAAATTCAGAGTGCACTGCTAATTTAGTTTACCACAAGTTTACAAATCTCCTCATGGGAGCAGCTAGGTCTAAAGGAAGCCTGTGGTTGAGGTATGTCCAAGAGCAATAATGAGCTGTGATTCAAGAAAGACCCAAGACCTAGAAGCGCCGAGGACGTACCTGAAAACGGTAGATGGGAGAAGCAGATAGAGATAAAAACTGAAATGGCAAGTCCGGGCCGGATATTCATGACTAAGCCGCTGAATCCAAGCTGAATCGGACTATTTTTCCTCCCATCACTCGTCTGTTTCATGCCTCTCTTAGCTTCAGCCGCGCACGGCTTCTATCTCGGAAACTCATTTGTCTCTAACCTACACCTGGACGCGTCAGGGCCTGGTCGTCTCCTCCACAACAGTAAACCAAACCCGAACTGTGAAGAACTCTCCAACCAAAGGCTCCAGACGGGAAACGGATATCCCCTGCATCGTGCGTAAGGAGTGATAGGAACGAGAAGCAAGAGGAGAACTGCTGGAGGAGAGAAATCGGCTCAGGTATGTCGTCTCACACAGTTCAACGTTCACGTTCATGTCTGTATCTGATGTCGGACGTCCGTGTCAGTCCCAGTGTTTATACACGCCTCATTTACGCGTGTTCTGGTCGATCTGTAAGGCTCTGCCTCTGTGTCATTGGGGGAGGTAGTCATGCTGTAGTATCAGAGCAACTAGGTGTGTGAGCGTGCACAGCTTATTCCCTGTCAGTGCGCCTAATTGATAACAGTGGCAGATGCTCTATGTCCGATTCCAACTAAAGTCGACTACCGAGCCCAGCGGCAGATCAAACTTGGAAGGAATAACCCACCACGACAAGGATTCGCCATCAGGAAGCGAAGCACACGGCAAATTCTTTGCTGCAGTTTTGTGTGCATGCGCGTAAGTCGTCTTCATCGACGTCATGCTACCAGAGAAGGCGGAGAGGTGCGAGAAGGGATCATCGATCACTAGGTAAGTCGTCCTTTGTAGGTTGCCCTTGTGCATGTCTTTATCTATGTGCTAGTTCTGCGGAGGTCCCGGTCATGGCTCTCCATTGAACCTCTCTACCACTACTACTGCCAGTAACGTCTGCTCCATCATTGACTCACATCGAGGGGAGGGAGGGCAGGGACGCTTAGGTATGCCATCCTCCTTTCTATTGGGCTGCTTAACTGATAGATCGATGACAGCTTCCTCCTACGCGCCTCGAAGTCTCTAGCTCGATAGCTCTGACAGCGGATTACCACCATTGCTGGCATCCATCCAGCACCATTGTCGATGCTGAGGACGGTCTGGGTATGTTGACCGACATTGCTCGTTGCCTGTCAGTGATTGATGTCACTCTTAGGCCAGTTCGATCCACCTCCGATTATCGAGTGCACCATGCGAGTGAGGAGCCAAGATTGGACTACTGATCTTCCATTCCTCATGCATCATGCTCCATCGACCCGCCGATGCTCCCAAACTTTTGATCAACGAATCTGCTCCAGAGGGAGGCATCCTCCGTCTCTGGCTGGTTATCACAGTGGTCCCTCCCCGTGCACGTCGGTATATGCATGCACTAGCTTGGATGTTGGTGTCGTCAATCGTTCTCTCGGGCCTTCTCAATGGTCTCCGCGGGGACACGACCTGCCATCCATCTGCAAGCATCAATTACGGCATCAGTGTTCGAGGAGAAGGAGTCATCCAATACGATGAGAGGAAGCGAAAGAGGAGTCAGAACACCCACTGAGGTATGTTAAATTATGCTGCCCGCCACCTGTCAGCTCACTGATTCTTAATAGCAACTGATATGCCCGTTTTAAACCATTCCCAATGGTGGCAATCTCGCGACCATATCAAGAGGAAATTGCCCCGAGTCGCCTCTGCTGCAATAAACATATACCCGCCTCGTCACAATGTACGTCATTCTACGTGGCCCGTATCAGTAAGGCTGAATTACACTCGCAGGCTACGTTCTACGGCCACCTCAAATCAAACCCAACTTGTGTCGTCACTTGATGGAAGAGGATTCTGTTCTGTAACGGGCGCTACTATACCGGGACGGAGCTATTGAACGGAGGGTCGCCTACTTCCTATCAGCGCGCGCTGCCCTCTACGGCCAATACGAGCTGCCTTTAATTACCGAGTCAGCATCCATTGCCGTACAAGAAAGCGTCTTCCGGCACGACCACACTTCTCCGACTTCTGTCTCCTCTGCTACCGTCACACCAATACCACGCACATACATCCATCTTTCTTTGTGAAACAGAATGGAGGTAGCCATAGCGCAAGGAGACGTGTCTGCTTCATCCGGGTTCGTCGACAGTCCGCATCATCCTTCGGGGCACGCTCTGCATGCATCGTTGAGCTTTCTCCTGCCTCGTTTCACTTCGCAAGCCGCTGATCGAGTACGCTCTATTAAAAAAGCAGGATATTAGTCCAATCGAAATCGCTCACGGGTGTACCATGCGCCAACTCAAACGTCCTGCGGAGCTGTCTCTGCAATCCATCCTACGCTGCTTTCCATCAGCGTAGCTTATTGTGTATACGCACGTGAGTCGTCTTCATCGACGACATGCACCAGAGAAGGCGGAGAGGTACGAAAAAGACCAACGATCATCGATCACCAGGTAAGTCATCCTGTGTAGTTTGCGCTTGTGCATGTCTTTATCTATGTACTAGTTCTGCGGAGGTCATACCTCTCCGTCAAAACTCTTGACCACTACTACGGCCAGTAATGTCGTCGACTCTACTCCATCGTTCGATTACATCGAGGGGAGGGACGCTTAGGTATATCATCCTCTTTTCTATTGGGCCGCTTAACTGATAGATCGATAACAGATTAGACGTCCACTCAACATTGCACAATTCAACTCTGGGCTAGCCCAAATGATCGTCGATGTGGTCGTGTCACTTCAACATTATCAGATGGACTTGCATTCTGGCACTAAGCATAAGACTAGACCCACCTTGTCACACCTGTTTTCGTACGTCGGTCTTCTTTACCTTATTTCCCTTAACTAATACTGATTAACAGCGACAGGAAATGTTTTATAGTCAGTCTGACAGTCAGGCTCAATCACGCTTGGTGTCATCCCTTGATAAACTAGTGGGAGTTCCGTATATGCATAGGTTGCTTATTAGCACTGGCAGTAGGGACGCGTCACGGAAATCAGTGCGAATACACGTTGTCTAATACGGTCACTGTTTGATCGAACCTGCTACTTCTCCTAGGATTGACGACATCCTGCACACGCGGTCCATCTCTGAGGACCCCATGTACACGAGATAAAAAGTCCTCTTCTCGCCAGTTGGGATTCGATTCCATTCAGAGAATAGCTTGGCGTGAAGAATGAGTAAAAATGGAGCAACGTAGCGATATTGGAATTCTCCCACTGGGAATTGAACCTAGCTGCCAGCGTGTAGACTTATACACTACTAAGGAGATGGTCATTACTACCACGCGTTCACTAGGAATGCTGCTTACGTTCTCTGTGTACTAAACGAGCCTGGTATTATTTGGCAAAAAAACTTCGAAAAGACGGGCGACCAGGGCTGCTCAAAATAAGAGAACGGTATACTGAATCTGGTACCAGTATCGACACTTAGTTAAACCGAGCCCTAACAGGAAGGTTGCTCTCTGAGGCTCATCCGTGAATCCAGAGAGCCGTCCCCAAAAATATGCAACCAAGACCTTAAACAAAGACCGTCCACCAGTTTTATTGCCCTACAAGGAAGATGGCATTCTCTGAATCGTACACAGGAAGGATGCTGAGAGCAGTTAAGCCGTGTACTTTCCCGTCGTTATTTTTCCGAGTCCTGTGTATACAGGATTCGGTCTTTGCAACCTGAGCTCTAATTGTGGCTGTGTATGTTGATTCCCCGAGGATTCCCCTTTGGGTTCTGTACTGGGTTCTTTTGCTTTGTCATCCTGCTTACATATCATTCCGGGTTGATCAATACCCGGTTCGTGTCACCACGACTCGGAGCATTGATGCTCTTCGTCATCTGCACGTACTTGTCTTTCCTTTTGATACCTAGGCAGACAGATGATTTACAATGTTAGCGCTCTAATACTAGGCTTTGGACTCTTTTCTCATCCCATCGCGCCATTCGTTTCTCACTCTGCGTCCTGGCAGGTGACACATTGTTAGGATTCTGTTGATTTCTTCCCCCTTTCAACAGCTCGAAGCCTGCAGCGGAAGGGACTTTCAGCATAGGAGGAAGCCTCGACATTGTGAGAGATACATCGAGGGATCCGTTCGCAGGAGCTGTAGGTGATTGGGATTTCGTTTGCGTATCGCATGGATTCACAAAATAATTGTCTCCTTGCAGTTCCGTATGTAGCTGAGAATCGCAACGTGCAATCTCTGGCTTTGTTTCCCTTGCAGCCATTGCGGTAAGGTCGCAAGAACTAACGGTGCAGCTAACGGCTGGTTGTAGGTTCGTAGATGATAGGATCTGAGTCATTTTGACTGAAGTCACAGATTGACTGTCTTCTATTTGCTCTGTGTACATCTGAGAAGAAGGTACATCCTCCGATTTATTGTTGCTGTTACGACAATTGAAAACTTCGTTGAGTTTGGAAACACTGGCAGATCTAAGGTCGTGCTGAGATCGTGGCTGGTGTTTAATTTCAGTTCTGCCTACCATGGACATGTCGCAAGGTCCATCCGTGAGGCTCGTGTGGAGGTTCTCTGATGGCGGAATTGAGTTTGGCCAAGTCCCGTATATCTTTGGATCACATTTGGGTTTCTGCAATCTCTCATGGTGCCATATATCTGCAGTTGTGGCCCGTGTCTTGTCAGTATGGCTATTCAAACTATCCTCTTGCTTTGGCTGTCCGGCTTGTGTGACGGTTTCTTTGGATTGGCGCGAGGTCTGTCGAAACCATTGAAATGACGTCGGTAATGGCTCATCCGTACTCTAGCTATGACAGCTATCAAGGAGTGCAAGGAAATCTTCAACTGAAACTCGATAGTAGAACACTTGTAATTCGAAGTCGTTCGCCGTCATAAAGGTGTCGGGGTCTTGGTGCCATTCAGGGTACTTCGGATCGTCTACTCCATGAATAGTGAGTGACTTCATGGCCTTCCGTTTCCGTTCTGCTAATGCATGCTGCAGTTTCTTGTACTGCCAATAATCGATGCTGAATCCAATGTCGCCATGAGAAGAACTGACAGCCTATGTCTCCTGCAATAAGTTCTCTAGAAGCTTGAACTCGTCCGTGAAGGTAGTCTTGTACTGTTCCTCGTTGACACTCCAAGCCTTATGAAGGTCAATATTGTAATGGCTCTTCAAGATCCTTATTGCATCATTCCTACGAGATATCAGTCTGGGCTCTCGTAGAGTCTCCAAAGCTGGCCTTGACGTGGGCACGACATCGCCCATTGTGACTGCTATTATTTTGTTTGTATGGTAGGTTCCTCTCGGAAAAGGCACATCAAAGGGGTGAAGTACCGGCTGATGTACGATACTTGGACGTTCAGGGCCCGTCAGAGAAGGTAAATGACAGGTATGTCTTGCCCAAGGAGGAGGTACACCCTGTTCGAGCTGCTTACAACGACTCAAGGTGTAAAATTCACAGAGGTCGCAGGAGCGATATCTTCTGCCAGGGTTAGGGCTAAATGCATTTTTTTCCAACCCATTGGAATTGGAACCAGTTACTCGTCCAACAGGGATTCAACAGATAATTCCCCAAAATGCTTGAGGACTCGGACTTGCCACGCTTGCGATGGCCCCCGGCTTTTGCTATAGTGGCCGCGGCTCCTCGGCACAATTTATCTGCTTGCTCATACTATGTTATGGACCGCAACACTGATGTAAATCAAAAATACCCATGATCCATTTGTTTCAGTTTCCTCGCTAGGAGTCGAACCCGGCGAATATGCAGATCCAATAGCTGTCATATTCCGATGTACCATCGGAGATCCGAAAAACTCTGTCGCTGACAGTCAATCAGCAAGGATCGCTGGATCCCATCGTCGTTGGATAAGTATCTCGTACCGTACTCTAATCGCCCGCACGCATGTTTGGGTATGAAGTGGGTACTTTGGTTGGTACTTTGATGGTTCTGTACTGATAGTCTTATGTTCTTCTTCTCAGTCTTGCGTGGTGCGAACTATATCTCATGTTTGGGAACCTTTTTCGAAAGCTTGATATGGAGATATACCAGAGGTCTGCCATTTTCTCCGTTATTTCTTATTTTCGTCGCTGAATCTCTTTCACAGTTTGGAAGCTCTATCTTTCTGGTGTTATTTTTTGCTTATCTTTTGCGGTTGATATTTACATGCTACCGTTCGCGAATATCAATAGTCGAGTTGATTTAATTGCGTTTTGTTACAGTGGATGAATCGTCAGAATCCAGGAACTTGGTCTGCTGAGTTTCGCATCCTTGCATCTGAGTCTATTTATGAATCTCCCCGGGTGTGAATTGCTTGATTGCTGGAGTTTATTGATACCATCCTTTAACGCAAGAATCCGACATCAGACTACTGTTCAAATCGAACGTCACGCGTCACGAAGGCCCCGTTCGGGTACGAAAAACTATTGTTGGTCACGCATCACGGGAGGATCGTTCGAATTGATTTTGCACCCCGTCACAAGTCCAAAAGCAAAAATTTTCCCTAACCAAGCCTAAACTGGATAAAAACTTGAAATTTTTGCTAGGAATGCGTCCCTTTTCGATCTTCGCTGTAAAATGTTTCAAATTTTCATCGTAAAGCTGTACATTCGAAGTAGTCCTGTTTTAACCGCGCCCCCCTTGCTATGACCATCGGCCCCGTTACATCAGCAGCCATGTTTGGAAGGACTTTCCCACCACGGCAAGGGCTACTACTGCGTGTTGCATCGTCGTACCGCTCATATTTCTGCTACTCTCGCGTCTCTGCCATACCATGGCCTCAACATTTTCTTGGAAGTTACATGAAGTCTTCAGGCAAGGCCTCCAGTATCAAAAATGAATTCTGCTCTGCATCAGATGGGATAGCAAGGATACCGGTGTTCTGAGGAAATGCGGCTCAAGACCTTCACTTATGGGGCATTTTTAGAACATGGAATTTGATATTAGTATTTTACGAGTAGTACAGCGCGTCGATAGCAGAGGAACGAGAGCAAAATCACGTCAAGATGGAAGAATAAATGAACGTGTTCCTTGAGCACATGATAGTTTTACGTAACGGAACCGATGGTTATAGCAAGATCCCTTGGGAAAAAAACAGACTACATACATGCCGTCCCTCCCTCTGTCATTAGGTATGTATCGTCCGTCTGTCTATGAGAGACTACATTCGAAGCTGATTCCGAATTTTGAGGTTCGAATTTTTTCGTCCGTCACACGTCCTCGATACCCGTTCGAGCGTTCGAATTGGTCCAAACGCGTCACGCGTCACACCATGGTTCGAATTGAACGAAATAGTACAGTATAAATAATTCCTATCTCGTCCAACGGCTCCGCCGGGTCTACTGGCAAGTTCGTCTCTCAGGTTTGGGAGGGCTCTATATGCCTCAAGGATCCTCGTAGGAAGGAAGATCTGATAATGCATCAGTCTTATGACTCTGCATGAGCGGGTTCGATTCCAGCCAGATGGATATAGAAAAGTTCTTTTGAGTGTCATACCTCGTTTTCTTCTTCCTCGGAATAAAGTTTATGAAGTCGTTTTGAAACGGTAGTGGCATGTATCTGTACTATGGCTGAAAAGGAATGACGACCATTGGTCTTTTTGTTAGTCAGTCAGCGCAGTTCTGGAACTCCCGTGCTCGGAGTTTAGCAAGGGGGGGTAGGTATTCCATGGCTTAGATGAGACGTGAATTGCTGGATTCAGCTCCCCACATGTATTCTGCATGGACATACCTTTTTACAAATGCGCAACCGAAGCATGCGGGGGCTCATTTGTTATTATATTCTGCTGGTAATCGGGAAGTTGTACGATGAGAAGATGCTTAGGTCTATTAGAATAACTCGCTGCATGAACAGTGTCGATTCGAAATGCGCCTGATCGCATGCATTGGTGATTTTTTAGTGAGGGAGGGAATCGGAGGACGGCAAGATAAAAAGTATTCATCTCACTGCGACTTTCTAGTTGGGATTCGAACCCAGCACCATGTTGTGTACTAAACAATACACCTTGATGCTCAAAGTACTCAAATTTCCGTGGCACCCCGCGGTCAAGAGGTCCACTTTAAATGTTCCTAGTATTCTTTACTTGAAGTCTGAAATGAGAGCCATCTTACCCAACGGAAACGGTTTGAAAAAGGACATTCCCCGCGGGCCTCTATTCTGTTACTCCAGCTTTCATAGGAAGTATGAAGAGGATCTGTTCCGATGTCCCAAAGTACAAAGTTGAGTTTATGTATTGATCATCGAATTACATGGGCCAAAATACCGAAAGACTCATCAAATATGCTCTCGTTGGGAATTGAACCCAGCTTGCATCGCAGCGCACGCACAAACCAGTAAGCTTCCCGGGCGTTCTTCACTAGTCGCCACTCGAAGGTTCACACGGAACGCATATCTCTATTCAGAACATAGCTCGGTAAGAATAAGTAAAAATCGACTCGACAATGGCTCACCACCCCACTAGGAATTGAACCTAGCTTCTGTCGTGTAGACTGATGCGCTACTAAGGTGATGGTCATTACTACCATGGGCTTGGTGGGAATGCTGCTACGTGTTATGGCTACCGAGTGAGCCTGACTTTATTTAGCAGAATCACCGAAACGACGGGAGACTATCCTACCATGAGTTATGCCTCATGTCAGTGTTAAAACTTGACTCGATAGTGGGGTCAGATCCCGGAAAGGGTTAACAGTAGGCTAGGTCGAGGGTTATAACATGAAAGGAAGCGGTGAATAATAAATATCCAAGAAAACCTCCCGAATGGGCAGACTAGGATAGTGCACCTATCAGTGAGGGTCTAAATGTACCTTGTTTCCCCGCAGAAGATGAGAATCCGTGACCTCTCCACTTTACCTTATGTAATTTGGAAGAACATCAGCGGAATACAGTAAATGGGAGACTCTCACTTCAGAATGAAAAATCTCAAGCGCGCCGTTGATCTGGTGTGCAAATCACCTCGGAGTCGCCTGTGGAACCAGCTATTTTTTAATGGAAGGCTACGCCAATGACCTAAGGCCTAGAAGTAAAAGGGTATTGAGTCCCGAGGACGTATCTGACGGGAAGCATGAGTAAAAATAGAAATGGTGAGTCCGGGCCGGATGCTCGTGGCTTAAGACACGTGGTCATGTAATCGCCGTTTCCGGCTTTTTCTCCTACCATCACTTGTTCGTCGCGCGCTTCAACCACAGACCGCTTCTATCTCCCGGACTACTCAGTGCTTGTAGCGCCCCTGTGTTAACTCGTCTCCACCACAACAGGACTAAACCCAAAGGCTGGATGTGTATATGCCTTGCCATCGTGTATAGCTCGGTTGCTCGCCTTGGCGGTCCCATCTCGCATCTGGATTGTCGCGCGTACGTGTAAGAAGCGAGTAAGAGAGGGATCGTGGGTGGTACAAATTTGATGCAGGTATGTTATGTCACGCAGTTCATGTCTTTATCGTATCTAATAATGCATCAGCTTATATACACTCCTCAATTGCGCGCGGATAGCCAGAATCGATACTCCCAGGCTGACTCCCACTGCCAAGAAGGAAGAAATGGCTGCGATTCACTCCACGCCACATTAAACAAGGAAGGAATAACCCACTCCAACACGGATTCGCCATCAGGAAGCAAAGCACCCGTCAAATTTGCAGTCACTGCGGGTCGGGTGCTGCAGCCTGTCTCGTATGTCGTGGGATCGCAAGCGTTATCGATTCATCGACAACGCGTCACCAAATCCGCACTGGAAAAGGAGGAGGGCTACGGGAAGGAAGCCTTTGGTGAGTCGTCCTACGCAGTTTGCCTTTGTCCATGTTTCTACCTCTGTGCTAGTTCTGTGCAGGTCGCGCTTTTCATCGCCGATTCTGCTCCATTATTGACTCATATCGAGGGCATGGAGGGCCCGAGCACTTGGGTACGTTATCAATATCCTCTCTTCTAGTGTGTGCTTATATAACCGAGAGCAGAACAGTCGTCCACTCCATATTGCAGAATTCGCTGAAATGATCCTTGGCCGTCTCTCCTCGAATAAACTCGGACGATCCCACCACGATAGACCCACCTCCAGTCAGTATTTTCGTATGTCATCCTCCCACTAATGAGGCTGATTAACAACGATAAGAAACACCCAAATCAGAATCTCGGCACCATCCCTTGATGGACTAGCGAGAGTTGTGTGTAGAAATAGGTCGCTTGATAGTGCGGTGGTAGGAAGCATCTCGTGAATATCCGGGCGAATACATGCCATGTCATACGGTCACTGCGTAATCTAAACCGCTCCTTCTCCTGGGATTGATCTATGCATGCTTCTTCGCTGCGCCCTCTCAAATGTCCGGCACCGCTCGCGCCTCTCTGCTGTGATCCTGGTTTGCATTCCACGCTTACATCCACTTTTGTGACGGCAGGCAGTGGTAGCGAAAGGAGAGGTGGGCGTGCAGCATGTTACTCGCTATCTGTCAGCAGTGTTTCGTTGACAGTGTCCGGTGGAGGGATGTCATGAATTGCTTAGTCTAACGTGGCCCGTTCCCTAACAGCATACATGTGGACCTCTTGCTTGGCATAGAATTCCGCGCAACCGTGGATGCCTTCCATCAGGACTTGTTACATAATCACGAGAAAGGCATCGGCTCTTACAATCATGATGACTTTCCTCGTCTGGTTGCGCTCATGATAACTGCACTCGCTCATACGTATTGTAAGCAGGTATGTTATCCCTCTCCAATTATCATTCACCCCGGCTAATCAGTACTCAGTCGTCTAGCTTGCTAACCGTGTGTAGTCCCGATGTGGGTGATCCTTTCGAAGTGCACTGGGGATAGAATAAAATGCCTTGCCGTCGAGTTCGTCCAATTTTAATGACAAGAGACGGGTCAATTGAACCCATTTTGACCAGGCCGTCAATCTCAGCGACACATTCCTCACCACGTCAATCCGCGCAAGACGACACATCGGCGCACCCCTCCCGTGTCTCTAGTGGCAGATACCGTTTGGCCGCCCTTTTGTCACATCACAACCAAACAACACCATGCGTGGATTCGTTATCCATCCCGAAGTGCTGCATGGGAGTGATCGGAGAAAAGTCATCGATGAAAGGAAGGCGATTAATATGCATTCGTTTAAACATTCGGCTAACGACCGCAGGTAGATGATGTTGTTTCTGATTGTCAAGTTGGGCAATAGGGTTCTTCTGCGATGGCGAGAAACTCTCGTGTTTGATCCGCATTGCCGCTCCGTCGATGTTTCTAGAAGTGTGCCGATCTCCCTCTTCCACGCTCTTTGTGTCGACGGAGTGGCCGTGTCGAGATATCAATATACCGTCGTCATGCAGATCAAAAACGACGTCTCCCTCTACCTAGGCTTGCATAACCGAACCCCAATCTTGTGCGTACTTTATATCTCCAATTCCTACCCAACACGAAATCTGACGCCCGTTTTCGGTCTTGTGTAGTATTCTGTCCGTAAAAAACCTATGCACAGTTTGGACCATGTGTCTTCTTACGGGACGTATCCGGAGATTCTTTGCTAGAATATTATGTATGCTTGCCCTCTCTGAACTCAATGACTTTTCAAAGTCTCCATGTCGCGTTAATCTTCTGTCCTTGCCTGCGAATCTTCCCAAGAATGAACATTTGAACATCTTGTTATGCACAACAGCTCTGGCTCGCAGGGTCACCCGTGAACACACGAGCCTTCCCCAAAAAACACTCTACCTGCATAATGTCCGTCTAGGAATCGAACCCGTTGTCTAGCTGGTATAACCGATATACGACTAGGGACATAGTTCTCCGTGCTGCTTTCCTACCAAGACAAGTGGGATTATCCGAATCACACCATCAAAAGCGAAGTCACCATTTTAGTCAGTGGGGTCAAAGATGGAAGCGGCTGGGACTAGTCTAGAATATGAAGCCTCAATGCCGATGCATCATCTATCCGTTCGCCCGTAACATGTCATGGACTGTAATGGTGTTGTGAAAGAAAAACTTTCATTCGGTCTATACCCAAGTGTCATCGCAGGAGTCGAACCCGGCGAATATGCAGATCCAACGGTTGTCGTCCTATGTACCATCAGAGAACAGAAAGGCTCTCTGGGTGGAAGTCTATAGTGACATAAAGACATCTGAGGATCTTAACACATAGCTGCTCTCAACTTTATCGCGTCCGAAAAAGAACGGGGCGCACACTGTCTGAACAACCTGCTCTCAAGTTGCCTTGAGAACGATACAAAAGAATACTCAGGACTGGGGTCACTCTCTAGCTGGGAATCGAACCCGATTTCGTGCTGACAAATGTAATGCCAAGCGTGCATTAGCCGATGTGCTACCAGAGACTTGTAAAAGACGTAATGGTATATATTCAAGGTCTGAAGCCAAGCAACAAAGCCATGCATGCATTAGAAATACGACTCCATGTAAGTGTTCCGAAGGGACTCGGACATTCGCTTCCACATCTACGAATGGTATCAGGAAAACCTTGAATATAAAACCTTGAAAAAGAAAACAAATTTCAATCCCGATCACAATAAGCTCGTACACTCTGTTTGGGAGTCGAACCCGGGTTTTGCGTGTGATAACCGATACACCAGCAGAGGTTATAAGTCTCAAACAAAAACCTCCTTTGTCGACACTCAACCTGATGGGGAGCGTTATATGGAACCGAACACAGGGGAGACGTACCCCAGCCAAGAGCGGTTCTCCTACGGCGCGCAACTGTACAGTGCTTCGAGTGACAAGCAGAACCCCAACAGAATCCTGGTTATTTTTTTGTGTCAAGATGGAGGTGCAATACCCTGTTCAATGACTCAGCCGAGGACTTGCGAACGTTGGATATTTTTCTGGAGTTGGGTGTTGGTACCGGCGCCAGGTCCCAACCAGGAACGGCCGGGTTCACAGCCTTGACATGCCAGCAAGCCATGCGCCGTGGTATGAAAGCGGGAAGGAGGGAAAGAGCAGTCGGCCCGGGTTACCGATGACCGATCAGACGTTTTTGCGGCTTGCTTTGGGCTTGCTGTTCTCTTTCTTCAGGCATGTCAGCTTTGTCCACCGACTCGTCCACCTGGTTCAACACGGTCTCAGGGCGACTCAGAGAAGCTAATACAGGATATCGCGGCTCGATTTCGGGTGATGGGGAGTACTATCCATCCAGGTAGAGCGTCTCTGACTCTTTACGCATACCTGTTTTGTGGAAAGGACGACACTCATCAAAATCTACTCAAAATACTACAATGCCGACCACCGAACCTTCAAGCCGTATTCTCAATTCCTCAACGATCTGCTTCCTTCCTTTTCTCACCAAACATGCCGTCATACTATGTATAGAAGCAGCCTCACTTGCGCTTAGAAGTATGGCGATCCTGAATCCGAAATGGTGGCTACTGGCCAGGCAGATTAATATGATTATCGATCGTCACACCCCAGATGTTATTAGATGTTGACGGTAAGTCTACGCAAGTCTATGTATTATCACGCTGACATTCTTTAGCGCGACCATATGGCTCTAAGGCCTTTTGCTCGTTCCGCTTCGACTTAGTCTCTTGACGAAGCATCACTCCATCATGCATCAGGCTCAAGGCCCTAGGCCCTTATAGTAATGCCTTCCCGTCGTGTTCGGTTCCATTTCAGCCGCAAGAGGCGGTCCTGTTCAATACATTTTGACCAGGCAACCGATTCTCAGCGGCACATTCCTTTCCACATCAGCCTGAACGAGACGATGTATCGATGCACCCCACTCTCGTGCCTGCTATCCTCTGGGAACTCAAGCGGCATATAGCATTTAGCTGTCCTTGCATCGCGAAACGACTGATCACATGGATCAATTGTCTGTCCCGTAGTGCATGGAGAAAGGTCGATGAAGAGAAGGCAAGTATTGTGCACGCGTGTAGGTAGTCAGCTGATGACTGCAGGCAGACGCGGCTGTTCTGATCGCTGGGCTGGACAATAAGGTTCATCGACGTCGCTGGAAGTGTGCCGATCTCACTCTTTCATGTTCTCTGTGCCAATCGAGTGACCGCGTCAACATATTGATATACCATTCTCACCCAAATCAAAGACGGCCTCTCCCTTCAGCTAGGCGTGCATGAGGCAAAGTCCAACCTTTTGAGTACAATATCTCCGACCTCTCAGCATCAAATCTGATGCTCGTTTTTCAGTCTTGGATAGTATTTCTCTGAAAAGTCTATCCGCAGCTTTGACTTCTTCTGGGACGTATCCGGATCAGTGCGGAGTACTGTTGACGTTCTTCACTAGAATGTTTTGTATTTTTGTATGCTTGTCCTTTCTGAACTCGATTACTTCTCAAGGTATCGGTGTAGCGTTACTCTTCGTGTCCTTGAGCAAGAAGGCTTCCAAGAATGAGCATCTTGTTTCAGAACCAAGGTTGCTCGACGTACAATCCGCGAAGGCCAGGTTTCGTGATATACTGAGCATGTTACCAGTATTGACAATTGATAGATCGAGCCCTAAGCAAGAAGCTGTACAGCTATCAACGTCTCGTTCTCAGGCTCATCCATGAATCCAGAGAGCTTCCGCAAAAAAAGTGATCCCAGATCTCTGAATCTGTCCGTCTAGGAATCGAACCCAGTGTCTAGCTGGTATAACACGTATACGACTAGAGATGTAGTTACCGCTGCCCTACCAAACAAGGTGGATTTTTCTAAATCATACACGGGAATTCCATCAAAATGTGGGAGGCTGGAACTTTCCAATCTAGAGCGACTGCGACTCGTCTGCAATACGGGGCCTTAGTGCTAATGTACCATTCATCTATTTGCCAATACCGTCCCATGGACCATCATGCTGATGTAAAACAAAATTTCTGCTCCTCTGTGAGTTCTCTTTGAGTTCTCTCGCTAGGATTTGAACCTGGCAAATATGCAGATACAATGGTTGTCATCCTATGTACCATCAGAGATCAGAAATGCTCTTTGGCTGGCAGTCTATCATGACGTACAGACATCTGAGGATCTTAACACATAGCTGCTCTCAACTTGATGTGTCCAAAAAAGAACGGGGCGTACCCTGTCTGCACGACCTGCTCTCAAGTTGCCTTGAGAACGATACAAAAGAATACTCAGGACTGGGGTCACTCTCTAGCTGGGAGTCGAACCCGATTTCGTGCTGACAAATGTAATGACAAGCGCGCATTAGCCGATGTGCTACCAGAGACTTGTAAAACACGTAATGGTATATGTTCAAGACCTGAAGCTAATGACGAAGCCATCCATGTATTAGCAATACGACTCCATCTATTCTGACGGGACGTTTGCCCTCCTCTAACAGTATTGGGAATATGTCAAATAGAGAACCATGAAAAAAGACAACAAAACATGTCAGCTGAAACCTGTGCACAGGATACACTCCGTTGTGATTTGAACCCAGATTTACCGCGCACTAACCGGTGCACCCGAAGAGGTTAGATTCTAAACTAAAAGCTCCTCCGCCGAGGAGAGTGTGGTATGCATTGGTAACCAACGTGTGGGGATATATCCCGGTTTCAGGCAGTTTCCTTGATCGAGAAACCCAGAAAACTAAGAGCATTTGAAAGCAGATGAATCACGACAGAAACTCAGGGGCAAGGAGTAAACGTCCACGGTCAAGATTTGTCGTGTTTCTGCCAGACTCCGAGCTCGTCTCTAGGGCTCACTTCGTGATATTCTAACATCTCGACGTTTGGTAGAATCAAGATTAAATCCGGCAAAAAATACAGAGAAAGTTCTAAAAAACATGCATTTTAATTGACATAGACAAGAAGTCCGTCTGAGAGTCGAACCCAGTGTCTAGCTTGCACCAGGTATAACCAGTACTCGTCCTTGCTGTTGTTATCAGCCTTTCCGACTCAGGTATGATTCTCATACAGGACTCGAAGCTCAGAACGCCAACCTTGCCACCACCACTCTGGGTTTGCGACTCTTGCTGACCTGTGATAACGAGCAATAGCGGAGAGTGCCAAAGCGCCATTTATCCGTTCGCTTTTTATCCTGCAACATTCGATTTTAGCATCATGTGAGAGTGACGACCGTACGACACAGCTGCTCCTACCACCTTGAAAACAAAGGACGCTCTGAGATCAATTTCCTTGCGAAGAATCTACGAAGATCCCTAATTTTGCAATAATTAATGTATTGGAAAGCACGAGCGAACTGATTTACCTGTTGGGACTCTTACAGAAACAGTCAACCACGAAAATACAGAACCTAAAAAAACTCTTATCGATGATTAGCAGAGTTTCTGGGAGTCGAACCCAGCTTTCGCACATGCATACAGTAACCGATATACCAGTAGAGGCCCTCACTGTTCTCGAACCAGGGGAACCTTATGTTCCACCCAATACGTCGACTTATAGGCATGTTTCGCCAGAGTCGGGCCCCCCATATTAACTCGGAGGCGGTTTCGGTCATTTGAATAAACGGGTAAGTTCCAGACTCTGTGCACTAAAAATCAGAAGAGGCGTTCCCGCGCAATCTCCGAGGTCCTGTTCCCCGAAGACTAGACCTAGTCGGCGGAGTAGAATAACAATTTCAAGATTTTTTGGCTTAGCTGAAAGGAGCATGGAGAGCTTTGCCCCACTACCACGTTACTACCTTGCTAACTACAAGGCGTCGGATTGATCTAGGACAAATTGACTGAGACTTTGTTCACAGCTAGCCCGACGATAGCTCACCTTTACATACCCGTAGTTCCGGAATCACAGACCCGGTAGCATGCACATTGCAAAAGTTCGAAGCAGCATAGCCAGCAGGAGCGTGTTCACCGATGTATTATGCAAATACTACGTAAACGAGACCGAAATCCCCCAGAAACAGTGTAATCTGCGTGTCTATTCCGTCCATGATGACTGTTCTGGGCATAAGAATCCAAAATCAACGACACAGTACTAGTGTGACTTTATCCGCTCCCAGCGGAGTCCGGTCCGTGGTCCCCGGGAAGAACCTGTGGCGTCCCTTCCGAGTCCCGACCTTATTTCAGGAATATTTAATGCGGAGGAAGTTGCAATGACATCGATCCAATGAAAGCCTATCGTTTGTGACAGGTTTGGAGCAGTACGAGTCGTGGGAGAAAAGATGATCTCGCTCGGACAGGAAGATGCGAGGCAAACGAGATGGAGACGAAATAGTCCAAACCAGATGACGAAGAAGTACCCAGTGTTCATCGAGTGTTACTGTTCTGGCCCAAGCCTCAGTGTTGCAGTACTTATGAAGTCTATCGGTTTTGGGTAATTTATAGAGCGATGGACGTTGCCAAAAAAAGTCATCCCGGCATATCCCGCGAAACGCTATCTTTGGTCTGTCGCTTCAACTAGCTTCCCTGCGTGTGACCATCACTGACTGACTTTTAAGAACTGTTCACGCGCGCTCTCAGGCGACCTTCGTCAGATGCTTCTCCTGTATCAGAGCATGAGTGGAGACGGTTTAGTTGCGAATGGTGGTGTTGGTGTTGGTGTTGTTACCGGCAAATGGAATTCAGAGGATTACTAATATCAGCTATATAGCTGGAACTTGAAAATATCGGATACCTCCCGAAGTCATGTTTCTACTCGCTGTAACAGTGGTTTGGTGCATCTATCGCGTTCTATCCCGGCTTGTGTTTCATCCCCTCAGAGTTTTTCCTGGACCTAAATTCGCTGCGCTGACGTCGTGGTACGTAGCTTACTGGGAGACAATTCGAGATGGGATGATTGTCAAAGAATTGGAGCGTCTTCATCGAATTTATGGTGAGATAGTTCAATCCCTTATATTGATGATAATGTTTTATTGATCCTGAGTATTTATAGGTCCAGTGGTCCGAATCGCGCCCAACGAGGTTAGTGTCAGCCCTTATCTAAAATAATGCAAAAGACTCATCGGCACTCTTCTAAGCTACACTTCAGCAATCCACAGGCATATTTCTCTATATATTCCACTCATGCGAATGTTATCAAAGACCCAAACTATTACTGGTGCTTCAATGCTGACGATTCCGTGTTCGGAATCACCGATCCCGCGTTGGCGAAAAAGAGACGAGATATCTTTAACCCACTCTTCTCACGGCGATCGATTCTCAAACTGGAGAGCATCATCCAACAGAAGGTACGTCTGTTTTATGATACCCTTGGCCGTACACTGGTTTAACAGTTGTTGAAAGGTGAATACACTGATCGACATCATTACGGAAGAATACTGCGATAAACCAGTCGACCTACACCAGGCCTTCAAGGCCACAACCATGGACATAATTACCGCGTACTGCTACGCCCAATCCTTTGACGCACTCCATTCTCCGAGCTTCGCTCATCCCATCCTCTTGGGCATGGAGGCTATGACGGTCACGATGACCGCTGTACGTAACTTCCCCATCCTCAAATTTTTGCACTACCTGCCAGAAGGTGTCACGAGGATGATAAACCCGGACGCGGTGGGCTTCTTCAGTTTGCAGAAGGTACTGGGAAAGCAGATCGATAAAATCTTGGCTGATCCTGGGGTACTTGAAACGGTCCATGAGACAATTTATCATCGTCTCTTGGACGACGTGGAGAGGCCGTCGAGGAAGGCTTTGTTGGCGGAGGTATGCCCGTACTGCGTTGCTCGTCAGTAACTGATTAGAGAAATCTTATCTCCCAGGCACAAACATTCCTTATTGCGGGGACTGATACCACCAGTAATGCGATGACTATGGGTTTCTTCCATGTTCTCAACGACCCTTCGGTCCGAGCAAAGCTTGTTGCGGAGCTGAAGGCCATGTGGCCGGAAAAGGAATCGCCCATGCCCTATGATTCTCTCGAGAAATTGCCCTACCTGGTACGCGTTTGTTGCCTTTTTCACATGGACAAGTTTACTCATTAACCTCAATGACAGACTGGGGTGGTGAAAGAGTCCCTGAGGATGAGTATTGGCGTTCCGGTTTCCATTCCGAGGGTATTATCCGCTGATATGGATATTGATGGGATTTCAGTTCCTGCTGGGGTGGGTTGCCTTGTGTTTTCCTCACCAACATCATTCACTCAATGCCTCGTAGACTATCGTTGGGATGGGAACTTCCTTCATTCTGATGAACGAGGATATCTTTCCGGAGCCACGGGTCTTCAACCCTGACCGGTGGAGTCAGTCAGATTCTCTGTCGTTGGATAAGTATCTCGTACCATTCTCCAAAGGCCCTCGCGCATGTTTGGGTATTAAGTGGGTACTTTAATGGCTCTTGACTGGGAAAAGTATTAAGTCTTATGATTGTCTTCTTAGTCTCGCGTGGTGCGAACTGTATCTCGTGTTCGGGAACCTGTTTCGAAAGCTTGATATGGAGATATACAAGACAAGGTCTGCGATTTCATCTATTGGTTCCTAATTATTCCGTTGCTGAATCTCGCGTACAGCGTGGAAGATGTATCTTTCCGGTGTCATTTTCTGCCTATTTTTTACGGCCGACATTTACATGCTACCGTTCGTGAACACGAATAGTCGAGTCACTTCAATAGTCAATCGATAATCAGAAATCCGGAACTTGGTCCGCTGGGTTCCGCATCCTTGTAGTATCAGGGTATCCTATTTCGGGGTTTTCGTATCTCCAAAGATCACCTTCCTCGTGTCTTTCTTATTAGAAGGACTGCTTTGAGTTCAGTGAGCACCGCCGTCGACGTCATTGCTCCCGGAACGGAATCTCATGGAAGGGAGCTGTACAAATCCGGGTGCTGGTCAAGTGCCGTCGCATAACTTAATGTTCGGAGCAACACTGTCAGATAATAAGGCGACTATTATAATTGGTAGTTGCCCAGGTATTAAGCAGGAAGTATCATACATTAACGTGAGAACAGGCGTGAGATAACAAAATACATATTAGGAATGCGTACACATAAGTAATATCATCGACCCTGGTAATACACAGGCGAGGAGATGGTAGAAGGCATATCTACTAAAAATCCATGAATATCGCATAGTTTTTGAGAAAACAAGATAATCCCAGAACTCACCAACGAAAGAATCTCCCTTCACAACCGGACTATCGCAAGTCCCGTAGGCGATCAATAACCTCCCTCATATCATCGCAGTTCCACTGCCCACTCCAACCCTGCCTGCGCTCCTTCTTAATTCCCAGATGCACCTCGTCGTCCCCATCATCATCACCCTTTATGATACAACTTGAGAGAAACGGCGTATCCGGACGCGGAGGGGGAAATGTTTGCGTAAACGTGTCCCAAGGAAGTTCGCGTGCAGTTCGAGTATGACGTGTGTCATTTTCCTCGTCAGGCCCTGCTGCGCCTGACACCGGTTCTGAGTCTATTATTATAAATGGGTTGGACTCGGTTGGCGAGCTTGACGTTGGAGAGAACAGCATAGTAGGAGATGATTTTGAGTGGCTGTGAGCGGAAGAAGGATTTGGGTTTAGACTCGTGTGGTCGTTGTTAGGAGAATTTGGGGAAATGATGGAAAGTGACGGTCTCGAACCATGCGGGTGTGTAGGCTGAAATGCCGGTGAGGAGTGCGAACGGTGGTGGTAGTCGAGAGATGAGGACGCTTCATTTGCGAGCGCCAAAGATACACTTTGTCGCCGTTTAGGATGATTAGGGTTATCCGAAGGTGGCGCATGAGCTAGCCATGGTTCCGGAATTACACGCGACTGTGGCGTGTCCGATTGCAAGGACATTCTACGCGGGTGATTAGGTCCGTCGTGTTCATGCGAGGGTGGTGGATCCGCTAGTCGGGGTTGCGAGCTGAGGCTCGATGTAGGAGAATAAGATGGCTGCGAAATACTGCTGGGATACGGAGAAGGTCCGAGGACGAGCTCGACGGGTATCTTCTCACCTAGGACGCGCTGAAGTTTATCGAGTTGGCGAAGACAGCGTTCCGTGGCGAATGAGGATGGCGGTGAAGAAGGCTGTGAGCAAGGAGAAGACATATCTCCCGGATGAGATGTGCCTACAGACTTTTGCCGTCGACGCTGGATAAGTGGAGAAAGGACAGACAAGACTTTAGATTTTGTTCGGGGATGGGAAGAAAGAGAGAGTGAGATGGAAAGCTCTGACGAGGTATTGGACAGGTATGAAGTCGAGCGAAATAACTGCGGGAGGGAGTGCTTTGTCCGAACCTTATTTTTCGCAGTCAGCGCCGAAGGTGCTGAAGACTGGCTCGGTGATCCAGACTCCGGCGCAGCGTTTATCGAGCGGATAGACGCCATGGAGTGCGTACTGGGCAGAGAAGAGTAGAGCGCATAAAGAGACAAAGTACGCACAGGGATAGTCCTGTGCACGAAGTTATATGACTCGTCGAATGATGGTGATACAGAAGCATGAGAGATGGGATCAGACAACGACATTGACCCTGGAGAGACCCTTTCGCAGAAAGAGATCTAGACGCTGATAATACTAAAGGGGTGTGAACTTTCCGTACCGGTGGATGCCAGCTTTTATCGACTTCGTTTATAGGGACCGAGACTGTACACATCAAGAATAAGATGAATGATAGACGTGCAGGCATATGTCAGAAGGCTACACATATTGTTTTAGCATATGCTACGTTTGCGCGGACGAATGAACTCACACATATGAAGCTGTTACGAATAATATTGATGACGTCCTCGACTCAACAACCATCACGAACTTCTGCTTCATCTCGCTTGATGCACGTGAAACTGTAAATCAAGTCAGTGCATGTCCATGCGTGAAGGAAGTAGGGATCATACTCTGCTGTAGCAGCGTTATGTACTCTCCAGAAAGTACACACTCCACTTGCTCCTGCCACCATGATGCCTAGCGAAGGCTGACGAACTCAAGGTCACATTAACCACTGGGAATTTCCAGCCTCGTGTTCAATCCGGATACAGTCCCGGCCAACCCGATACTGTCTTCTCCGCGTTTCTGAATCCTTGAAAGCTGTTTAAGTCCTAGGTCGCCGATCAAACTGTGGGTAAAGGTTTCGGGCAACGTTCATTATTAACATCCGCGTTTTCACTGACAGGACTCTGGAACGCCCGCCACGAGCGTGAGAGTCCGTTCATCGCGATGGGTAAAGGTGCTTGCTCCGCGTCGAATGAAACTCTCCGCAGCCAGGTTGGCATAGCAACATCGCATTGATTTGTCGCGCCGGTACCGCAACTGCGATGATCAAACTTTCCGTCGAATTTCACGTTCCCCGTGACTTCTGCGTGTGTCAGATATCAATCATGGCCACGTCGCCCAGGGTAGGGAAGGACGTGAACTTGCCGACTCGATAGGTCAGTGAAACCGAATGTCCTGAAGTTTTTCTTAGTATCCCTTCGTGCTCAGTACAAATAACGAACATGCACTGCTTGGTTCCACGTCAAACCTGTCCTCCTCATCGAGCAAACTCGCAGCAGATCAGACTATATACGGAACTCAAAACACGGAAAGTCTGGGATGACAGCTCGCCAAAGCACTCGAGCTTGAGCGGTCGGTCAGCGATACGACTCGATGGGTGTTTCAGAGAAGTATGAGCACCGTAAAATTGGAACGTGCATAGGAAATTCGCGAACGAGAGACATGTGGCCGTTATGGTTGTGGGTGCGGGGCAAGGATGGATTTCCTTTTTTGGACTTTCTTCCGGCCCGCCACGAAGACAAGGCAAGTCTTTGCTTGTTGTAATTAATCGAGGCTCAATCCTTCTCAGTCTCGGGTAGTGCAGGTGTGAATAATGAGAGGATGAGTCCGAAGCGGGTACATCTTACAGTTTATTTACCTTCACCTGAAAAACTCACAGGCATTTCAAGACATGGCCCCAGCGAATGTTCAGCTCAAACGAATATTCACCAATTGAAAGCCGATTCTGTTTCTGGAGCCTTTTTCGCTATCGCACATATATCATCATTAGAGGAGTCCTGCCGAAACAGCCCTTTCCTTTAATAGACCAAAACGCGCATGGCTATAAAGGAAGCGAACTCTCATACTCATCGCTACTGGGATCTTTCTTTTGGTTCTCGGTATAGCTATGTAACTTGCATATGTATCTGTTGAGTTTGTTGATTCCATGCGAGTACGGCTTGATTTTAACCACCGCAACTCCTTCAACAGATGCGACCATACGACTCTTTGATATCATCTTAGTCCATGGCACCCTCCCATGCCCCAGGGTCGACTTCCTTTCAAGGGATACACGACAAAACCTCCGGCTTGCTTCATCCCTACCTCCAATGAAGCGAACAGCGAAAGATATTCCGGGTTCTCAGTGGGTACAAAATACCTCTTTAGTCCTTCACGTGAACACTTTCTGACGCGACGTTTGTAATGCGCCTCTCACGCAGATGCCTCTCTTGGTTTCATGTCCATCATGTCCATCTATTCTGTAACAGCAGCCGATATCTCAGTCCTTGCTATATTCCTCGCAGCGTGTTTCCTCATCTACCGGTGGAAATTGTCATCAAGTTATCCCTTACCACCCGGTCCGCCATCACACTGGTTTTTCGGCACGGATTTGCCTACGAAATAGTAGGTTCGCTGATTAACTCTCTGTCTACTTGCCTAATAACACCCCGCAGCCCTTTCCTTCAATATGAAGAATGGACCAAAATGCACGGTCCCGTGTTCTCCATGAAGAAAGGAACTCAGACCTTCATTGTCGTTGGGCGATACAATGTGCGTTCACGCCTCGTTCTCTCGTCATCACAAGCTGATCACGCGCAGGCTGCAATTGAAATCATGGAAAATCACCGGTCCTTATTAGTAGATCGTCCCCGGCTGATTGCCGCTTCGGATATCATGTCGGGCGGAATGCGAGTCTTGTTCATATCTGCAGGCTCAAGACTGAGGCGTCTACACAAGTGCGTCCGTCCCTATGAGTGTCAAATCCCCCCTATTCAAACATGTCCCATAACAGAGCCCTTCACCTAAACCTCCAAACGAAGAAAGCCCGCTCCTACGAACCCATACAATTACGAAACGCCAAAAATCATATCCTGGACCTGCTCGATAATCCATCCGACCACATCAACCACGCCAGAAGGTTCGGCGAGCTCGCATCGCTTCATCACATACTAATCATTCCCAGATACGCAGCGAGCGTCATCATGACCCTCACGTACGGCAAGACTACCCCCACCTCCTACACCGACCCGGAAATTCGGCTCATCAACCAAAACACTGTCCAAGTTGCACGATCCATGCGTCCGGGGGCATACCTCGTCGACTCCTTTCCCATCCTCCGTTACATACCGATATATCTTCGCGAACTACGCGCATTCCACAAGCGAGAGCTCGCTTTTTTCAACTCTCAGCTCTCCATCGTCCACGATCGAATGGTAAGAGAATCATATTGCCTTCCCCCAAGAGACAGCTAACCTTTGGTCCTAGGAATCAGGAGAAGATACACAGCCCTCTTTCGCCAAGTACCTCATCGAGAACCAGTCGATGAATGGTTTATCAGACGACGAGGCGGCGTACCTAGCTGGATCTATGTTCGGTGCGGGGTCGGATACCGTGAGTTTTCTCTTGATTCTACTCTTCCTAATACTCATCGGCCTAGACGGCTTCCGCTATCAGCATCGTTATAATGGCTCTAGCCTGCTACCCAGAGACCGCGACAAAAGCTCGTGCCCAGATCGATGCTCTCGTGGGTACCAAAAGATGTTCGCATTCTTCATTTTCAGATGCATGCATTCTCTGACTCTCATAGACCCCACCTTTGACGACCACGACCAACTCACGGAGGTGACAGCGTTTGTACTGGAGACGTACAGATGGTATGCTTCTCTTCTTCTGTGCCAGGAACTGACGCTCAAGCTGTGCTGGAACAGGCGTCCAATCTCGATTTCTGGTGCGTATTCTACTCGTTCGTTCAGTGTCAAGAATGATGGCTTGATCTTATGAAGGTGTTCCGCACCGTGCTTCGAAGGATATCATTTGGGTATGTTTCGAATACCACATAAACCCTTCTAATCGACTATTATAGAATGGCTATGTCATACCCAAAGGATCGATCGTGATACCAAACCACTGGTGAGCATGATAGACACTCAGTCTCTTCAGTACTTTGACGCCATATACCCCCAGGTCCATATTCCGTGACCCGGTCATCTTTCCCGACCCAGAGCGATTCGACCCCCAACGCTGGCTCACTCCTGACGGGACCATCCGCAACGACATCAAGAACTACAACTTTGGCTTCGGGAGAAGGGTATGCCCAGGGATGCACGTCGCGAACAGGTATGCTCCCGTTCTCATTCCTATTCCATAATACTCATGAATATTAGGTCGTTGTTCGTCAACACGGCCCTCCTTATGTGGGCTTTCAATGTCTTTCAGGACGGTATCAATACCATGGGACTCACAGACTCGCCGAATATGCGACCTTTGCCTTTCAAGGTCATTTTTAAGCCCCGGCTCGAGGTTGGTGTACTGAGAGAGTTGATGAAGGCCTGACGGTCGTACTATATCTAGCCCTCGCGAATACGTTCTTCATTTAAGAATGATCTTTCTTTCGTTCCGGGGAGCTGGGATATGGATCCAGCGGTATAGTAACTCGGGACATAAGCCGACTCCTCCCGGGTCAATCGACTGAAAAGGAATTCAAACACCTAATAGCTACCCTTTTCTTGTTCTGGCCCTCATGTCTATGCTCCGAGATGACATGTAAGATTTTAGCACTGCTGAGTGGAACCAGAAGAACTAAAATGATGTCTGTTCACAAGCATTACTGCCACCAGGAGTCGAACCCAGCATGAACCATGCAATCCATTCCAGCAGAACTGATATCAGTGTTAGCCGTGTTTGCAGGTTCCTTTTCATCGACGTCCTCTCTTTGATAACAAAAGGTGACTCTCATAGAACGAAATGGCTAGTTGGGAATCGAACCCCTGCTCACCGGCTTCCACGGTATATAACACCGTCAGAGGAGAAATCCATGATTTCCCTTCAGGAGGGCATTCTGTCCCGATTCCGCCTCTAGCTTTAGAAATATTCCTTGCATCATCTACATCGTACCTATCCACCAAGGCGAGTTTCGTGAGTAACTTTAGTCTTTCATACGCTTGGATAAAACGGGGAAAAATATGACCACCAATCGATACACCGAGCACAATCTCCGGCTGGGAGTCGAATGGAGGCTTACCGATAGGCCACCAGAGAACTGTTCGTTTCATTTCTATTTATCTGTCGTTGGCAAGTACACCCTGCTGATAGTCCACACAAGACTCTGGCTCTGGTATCCCCGCTCCGGGTCAAGACTTGCGATGTCCCTTGCAAAGAATGCTTTTCTTCTGTGCAAAAAATAAGTTGTACTATAATCCGCACCGCGTGGTAGTATCTCTTGAGACTTATTCTCCCTCAGGGAGTCAAACCCAACCATGTACAATGGTCGGGATACTATTCCAACTGGCGCGTTTACGGCTTCCATTTTGAGGATAAATCCTGAAGGGAAGCAACGCGGTTGCCTGAGGACTCCACCATGCTGTTTTGGTAGCTCAATTACAATCCTCCAGTGGTGCATCCGCACTTTCGACCAAGACTAGGTTCGACTCCTAGCTGGATGATAGGAAAAACCCACTTGCCATTTTTGATGGAGTACAAGCATTGGATGTAAGAGCGTGGGTGATTCCCTGAGTCCTGGCGGCTCGAGGAATCCCTACGCCATGGATCTGACTTCTAGCTCACTTGTTTTTCCCTAGCTGAGGACTACAAGTCGCCGGTTGTGGAAGTTCACCCTCATTTAAGACTCGCGGTCAAGGACCATGCTTATTTTTATTTTATCTCCCGCGTTATGGTCTGTGCTGCGGGAACCAGTCTCTGTTCACGCAATACCTAGCATTCCTGACTTGTGGGTGTGACCGACATCTCGTTCTGCTGTCTTCTTTCCTCTGAAGTTACATCTCTAGTCATATACCAGCTAGATACCGGGTTCGAATCCTAGCTAGAGCATACATCGATATTGCATTAGATAGTTTGTTTTGTATTCTCCTTCGCAAAGTTTTGCACGGCACATCTGGTTCTCGCCGAGCAATATGAAGAAAAGAAATATCTCCAGAATACTTTAATTCCTAGATTCCATGCAGGGAGTCGAACCCCACAGTTTCAGACGTGTTAGCCAGTGCGTCAGGTGTGGATGGTAGAAACCAGGTATTCATGTCATGTCTGGTATTGAAAAAGACAATTGGACGTGTGGCGTCTATCTGGGAGGGAATACTATACACGTATGGTGATCAATAGAGACGCTATCGGCCCTTCCCTCGCGCAAATATCTTCGACACCTACGGCTGCTACTGATCTTGAACGACCCATCAGGTTCTCTTTCTTCTTCGTAAGGATGCCACTCACTGTTCGAGGAGAAACCATTCACATTATTGGACAGACATATGTATCTCGAGCCGCGAGCTGCGGATCAAGGACAAAGCATAACCCGGAAAGAGATCAAGACAGAGCCCGTCACGGCCTTCATCATGCGGCACTGAGAAAAGAGCCGCGTTTCTTATTGGATGAGGAATGAGGCATCGAATGAACACTGACATTATTTCCCCGAAAAGATCGTCGAGTCTTGGATCTGGGAGAACGGACTGTGGTTAGAAGAAATGACGCATTCACGCCAATGAACGAGCCTGCGAAAATAACTCCATGCCATCCACTCTGCGCTATGATGCGCCGGAGAGAGGTCGCGTCTTTTAATCTCTTAGCTGTTGTAGGAGGTCCCCATCAGTCAGGATACGTAGCAGAAGCGATAGAAGATACGCACCGTTATAGGGTATTTCTGGACAATGATATGGACGCGTATCACGTTCCTCTCAGATAGCCGCACCTACACTTATAATCAGAATTAGATCCACTATCGATAAGCACCGCGGCATGCAACGTACACTGACTTCCTGCAATAGTGATCAACAATTAATGAGCGCTGAATCCTGGCCAGCTCGTGGCATCGTGCAAAACACTGGGATCTAATCAATCTAGCTGCCAACTCTAGTTGTATTGTCCTTGTCATGCGTAGAAGGAGGCAGTTCGAGGAAGGGGCGGAATATGGCGCTCGATGCATTGGGAATGGCAGCGCATCGGTAGATTAGGTATAGGAGTATCGTCCTTTGCGGCAATCGATGTCGTATTCATTGGCGGAGATAGCAAAGAGCAGGTTGATGTAGCCAGTCTATTCGCTCCAAGGAATATGCAGAACTTCAGCGACGAGGAGGGTGAAATCTCAGATGGCATACTGTTGACTTAAGCCTCGTTGAGCTCTAGAGTGCAGAAAGACGCGATCGACGTAGACTTACTTACATGTCGCTCCTCCAACGGACAACGATGCCATATCATCTAGGACATCAAATTTTACTCTGACCTGCGTGCACCGTCTCTGGGTCAACGTTAACGCCGACGTTCATCCTTGTCATACGCTTGAGGGATCGATATGAGTGGATCCAGTGCACAAACGTAATGGCGGGAAGTGGAGCGTCAGGTATGCGGGTGAATCAATATGCCGCTGAGAGTGTGGCTTTGCGCGGTAGAGGTCACTGCGGTATTATCTCCAAGAACGTGTCGACCTGTGGACAACTCAGATGTGCGCATCCAAATAAGACTCTCCAATTTGAGGCGAGCTGAATGAGCTAGGGACAGGGATGTTGAAACCACAAATGGACCTATGAGATATCAAAAAGAGATCGGACTCTGAGAGGCACGACACGCACAATTAACCAAGCACTGGGATGTACCACCAAATAAAGAATCCATGAGTAGCCTTGGGGTCTTTGACGGATGTTTGACGTAACGTCTCTCGATGATACCACACGGACCACAGGTCTGAGTGTGGATGGCTGTGGTGGTGGAGAGAAGGGCAGAAAAATACCGGGACGCGCCGCGTGCGGGCCGTTTACTCCGCCCTTCAATTGGCTTTCACTCTTAGCCATTTCGTCCCGTTCATTCACCATCTTTGCTTGATGCTCCTTTCAAGTTCCAAGTTCCTTCTCAGATCATGGACGAGGATACGGTGTACCTTCCTCGATTTATAAGCTGAGCTGTGTTCCTTTCGTGACGGTAAGGACACAACCATCATGAAAGCTGCCTAGTTCAGTGGTAACATAGGACGTCGCAGTTCGAACCTACATCGCAGCCTATATCGGAATGGGGTGTTGTTTTTTTTTCACCCAGAAACTCAGTCTCTATACAAGGCATCACGAATGATGAGGTTAAGCTACGGTGATGTATTGAAAGGCTAGGTACTAAGAAGTCTCGATTCTATGCAGAGAACCAAAAAGGATATCCATAGCAATTTACACCCATTACTGTCAATAGGAGTCGAACCCAGGTGCACGTCCGAAGCAATCCGTTACAGCAGATCGGCAACACGCTTACCGGTGTCTGCACGTTCTTTTTCATCGACTTTCTCTCTCTTTGATAACAAAAACTAGATTTAAGAGAGACAGACATCGAGTTGGGAATTGAACCCTGCCTACCGCACTTGCACAGTACGTCACACCCGTCTGAGGACTCAGAAGAGACCTGTGATTTAGGGCACTCTTTCCCGGTTCCACCTCTCGCTTTAAAAGCCTCGCGCCTCGTCTACATCTTAGCAGTTCACCAAGGCGAGGCTCACAAATACATTTCGAACCATTTTCCTGGAATAAAACGGGTGAAAATATGACACTCGTGAAGACATAGACATCTCCAGCTGGGAATCGAACCCATCTTGTGTGGAGGCTTAGTACCAATAAGCCGCTAGAGAGCTACCTATTTCGTTTCTATGCATTTGCTGTTGACACATCAATCCTGCTGATAGTCTATACAAGACTCGGGCTTCGGTATCTTTGTTCCCGGTCAAAGACTTACAAGGTCCCTTATTAAAGAATACTCCTCCTTTACACAAGAAAAAAGTTGTATAATCTGCACAGTGCCGCAGGTTTCCCTTACTCTCCTGCAGGGAGTCGAACCCAACAATGCACCATGGACAAGATACTATTCCAACTAGCCTATTTACGGCTTTAGCTTCAGTCTTCGGGGTAAACCTGATGCGGCGATGAGAGCTCCACATAAGTATCTCTACACCCCGTTTGGGTCGCTCAGTTACAATCTTCCAGTAGTGTATCCGCAAGACCGGGTTCGACTCCCAGCTAGATGATAACATGCACGACACTCCGTGTTTTATTTTGTAACGAGTATAAGCTTTGGACTTGAATGTGGGTGCCTTATGAACCGTAGCTGTTCGAGGAAAGGCCTACTCGGTGAATCCAACGTTCTCCAAGGTCCCGATTCGTGATCGGCGACGGTTGCCTAGCTCGAGCCGTCTGGTGTGGAATTTCACTATTATATATTACCCGCCAGGTACGGGAGAACATGCTTATTTTAATTCCCTCCGCATTACAGTCTCTCGAGCATGAACCGATCTCTGTTCGCACCATCCCTCATATATTGGAAAACCCTGACTTGCACGTCTGAGGTAATGTTCATCTCTTTCCCGCTGTACTTTTGCCTTCATAAGTACATCTCCAGCGAATTCCAGCAGAGTTTATGATTTATGTGAGACTACGCATAAAGCTTTGTTAAACAAGACGCAAGCTAGGGTATCGGCGAACGTGGCTTTGCCTCGAACACGCACCTATGTCCTAGAAGGCGTTCGTCACCCAATCACAAGTCTCTGGTAGCAGATCGGCTAGCCCACACGATTGCCATTCAAGTTGGGCACGTCACAAAACTTGGGTTCGATTCCCAGCTAGAGACTCAAGATATGGAAGCATAGTTTTTTGCATGGTTCTCGTGCCCAAGTTTTGGCACGTCTCCGTGACAACATAGTGGAAAACTGTCTCGTACAATCTCATATTCGCCCCGCGTTTTCCCACACCATTGGCGCTTGTTTCCTCGACCACTCCCAGTAATTGTCTACGTGAGGAAATCATTCATTTGAACTGGCTTTACAAATATCGAGAGCGGACGCCGGAACCAACGGAAATCAAGCGCTCGAGTACACCAAGACGCTGGCTATCGTAAAAATGTCTCGATACAGAGAATAAGAAAGGGAAAGGAAACACATATGCACATTTCGAAGCCATTCCCGGAGGAAGACACGAGTCCCGAGCTGGGGATAGAGTCTGTTAACGATAAACTTATAGTCGGAACAGAAAACAGGGCTCACCTCGCTTCGCATCAAAGTAAGAATTTCATGCTAAGTAGGAAGAGTGATGTACGATGCGCATTTCATCGGAACGTGGTTGGCAGTGACAAATGATGAAGTAAGATTTCTTGTTCCCGCACTTGAGAGCACCCTATCCTTCACACAGCTAATGCAGACGCTGAAAGAATGTGAGATTGGCACAGCCGGAGTCTGCTCGGCAAAGTAAGAGTAAGTCGACATCGCTACACCAGCAGAGAGCAGGGATACGTACGAAATACAGGAATTTGTGATCTGGCACGTCGTACACGGAAGGGATAGTGTCCCTGCACCTATCCCTGCGCTCGCATTAGATCTACACACATACACAATGGAAATAGACTCGCCTACGATCCTAATGTCGTCTTCATTGTACTGAGGATCATTGATCTTCCCTGCCAACCATCCTCTACGACATACCCTGGGCCGATGCAACTGCGTGATGACAGGAACGGCACATATAGCTACGGACAATAGGATGCGCAAAGGCTGGGGAGTGAAGCCCATCGGGGAAGTGGTGTTTGTGACTTGGTGCAGGTCGACGTGGTGACGATCGTGCCATCAAAATTTTGAGAATCGACCTGCTCCTTGAAAAATGCTTCTCGAACTTGGAGAATGTTTTCTAGCGTTGGCGCGTATGGATACAGCCTCACTCGGACGTGCAACTTAGCTGGATGGATGAATCAGTTGGACATCCCTCATATATAGACGCGCGCTACATGCTGACGTACCTCCTTGTTTCCCCTCCAATAAACAATGAAGAATCGTGTTATCAGGATGCCGCTACCAGTGCCCCAGCGCAAGGCTGGAAGAGTGGACGCGCCGCAGTCATCATGGGGATGGCTGCGTCTCGGGACCGCGAATGCGATGGGGCGGGATATCTATCGTCATGGTGGAGGTTGACGGGCATCTTGTGGTAGAGTTCTTTGTGAACAATGCGAAGGCTAATCGATGTGTGGGTCCGTCATCACACTTCCCGTAGGATGGATAAGGATTCAGGTGTTCGCAACAGTTATCATGGACATCGAGGAGCAGAGTGGACTGAAGGATCGGGCAAAGCGCCAGCGAAACGACGTGGCTTGGGAGGTCTCATCACAAAGAGAGTAAGTGAGAGGATCTCGTAGCGTAGGTCTCCGAATACGGATTCCACGTTGAGATTCAGGCCGTTGATGATGCAGTCAGACTGGGCTAAGGCGTCCAGCATAGCCATTGTTAGGGGTTATAAGAATCATGAGCTAGCCTGTGGCTCATCAAAAAAAAAAAAAAAAAGAAAGAGACCAGAGAGCAAGGCGCGCACCATCACACTATCGCATTCTGATTCCTGGAGTCTCAAGGTAAGGAATTCTTAATGGCTCTCCAGGATCTCATGGCATAAAATAAGCGACGAGTTAGCGCTAGCATCTTCTTCGAGGACGGGCAGATTCCTGCATGTAAAAAGCAGCGTGAGTGTGGTTGTGGGTGAACGCCGCGGGATTTGTCATTCGGCATGCGGACCGCTTATTCCGGTTCTTCTCAACGTTGAACGGACCGGTAGTCGCTCCGGTGCACATCACCGCCATGTTAATGATACTTGAAGCAATCTACGAAGACAGCAGAACTTATCTTCTGTGCCGACGCGACTGTTGCTTATCCTCATCTTCGCTCCGTAGCTACTGTCCTGATAACTCGCTCTTTTAGCTCCAAATGCACCTAATGATCTGTGTTACGTATATCCCGTTACAAGCCTTATCGATTCGCAATGCTTGTCTGGCTGCTTGACAGTGTCTCTTTCTGAAGAACTGAACAAGACGGTCGTGGCTTCATGGACTCGGACCCTACTATTGAGTCTTCGTGGCACTTTGATAGTGACACTTGTCACTTTCGTTTTCTTCAATCGATTAAATAGTGAGCCGTTGATTTTGCATACAGTCAGTCAGATATAAGCTCATTCCGAAGTGAATTTGTAGATATCTCTGCAAGAAACTGAGGGAAATGGTACTTCAGTGACCCTCTCGCGGAAATTTTTGTTCATTTTCCGCGGGATTTCCAGTTTTCTAGTCCAGTCGGACGGTCCGACACCCGCTTCTTACGAACGAAACTTTGAACGTGCCATGCTGTCTTGAACTTTATCAGCCCACCATCACCAGTTCGGGATACCATTGTATTTGTATTCCTTTTATCCCCAGCGGAAATTCATAGGCTGTAGCCCCCCCTTCTTGGTTGTGCGAAAGAATACCGTCTCTTCTAAATCACTATTACTGATAGGACCACCTCGTCCACGTTCTTCATTCCTTGTGAGACGCGAGACAAGCTCGTTACGCTCTTTGGCAATGCTCACGTTTCGGCTGCTCCTCCGTTCAGCCTGACCTTATTTTTCTTCTCACGGACTCCCTGCCGTAAAGACTGTCTTCAATGTGCGAAACACAAGGCGCTCAGAAATACGATGGGCTCAGCCCGGGCTGCGATGCGTCTTTGAAGCTGCAGAAGCCTTTGAGGACTACAGGCACCTGGCACTCTTCTGAACGCAGCAAAGTCTTGCCTCTGAATTCAAAATTTCCCATCTTGACCCATATGGCATCAGTAGTACTGTATAATTACGACCAAGTGTTCATGGCATGTTACGCGTTACACTCAGTGTTCAGTTCGCAAAGTGTTCATTCAGGGTCCCGCTGCTATACATAGGTTGATACTGGCCGCGCAGCGGCAAAAAATTCCCATATTCGTCGTGCACTGGCAAATCAGAGACTCCGTTAGTAACGTTACCCGTTACATTTTCCAAAAGTGTTCAGTTCACGGGCCACCGTTACACGTTACTGAACACTTGGTCGTAATTATACAGTACTAATGGAGGGGGCAGTATTGCGTATGACAAGAGAAGGCTTTAAGGTTTGCTCCACCTCCCTTGTCATCCACTTCGATTCTCATCGTCACATACTGGGATACCACAGCCAAAGTTGCTACCTAGCAGTTATCCTTCCAGTTCTGATTTGAGAGAGAAGACACGCACACACAGTATATTTTACATCTCGAATCTCGATGGCAGGGTCCACTCGAACATCACTGATTCGTTGCTCACTCCTTCTGATGATGGGACCTCGCATCTCATGACCTTCGACTGATCGCTAGGTATATGTATTCCATTGTTCGTGTCCGTTATCTAACAATCATGACGGACTCTCTTCAGGATAGCCACAATTCAAGCAGCAGCGACAGCGAAAAGAGCCATCGCAGTATCGAACTTGCTGCGCCGTCGGCGAGGTGGGTCTCGCTCAAGGTGGACTTATTTCTATTGCCGATCATGGCAATGTGGTACTTCTTGTCATTCCTAGTACGTTGTCCATTATCTTTTTGACTTCCAGAATAACCAAAATCCGCGGCAGGATAGAACGAACATTGGCAATGCTCGTGTTGCTGGGCTTCAACGTGAGCTACAGATGACGGACAAGCAGTACAGCATTGCATTGATCGTTACCTATGTTTCGAACATTGCTGCTGAATTACCTTGGAATCTGTCACTCCGAGTATGTCAATTAACATCTTCCACCTTCTCGAGCTTATTTCCGCCTATCCAGGTCATTGGACCGAATTATCTCCTTCCCACTTTACTTATCGGCTGGGGCTTGTTCACAACCCTTCAAGGAGTAGTGAAGAGCTACAGCGGCCTCCTTGTCTGCCGGTTCTTCCTCGGAGTCTTTGAAGGCGGCGCCCTCCCCGGAGTGGTGTTATACTTGACGCATTTCTACCCTCGTACCAAGATGACCACCCGTGTATCAGCCATTTTCACAACTAGCTCACTTTCGGGGGCGTTCTCTGGAATCCTTGCCTATGGTATCATACACATGGATGGCATAGGTGGACATTCAGGGTGGCGATGGATATTCCTCCTCGAAGGTGCATTTAGCGTCGCTTTTGGCCTAATATGCTACTTTATTATGCCTCGTGATGCTATGGCTGCTCGGTTTTTGCGTCCAGCTGAACGTGAATACCTGGCGAGTCACGTTGCTGATTCTGGAGGAGAGAAGTTTGAGTGGAGAGAAGTGAGAAAGGCTTTGGTCACGCCGCACGTTTGGATCATTAGTATAACATTATTCTTTTCGGGCTCCATTCTCTTTGCCTTGGCCTTGTACGCATTAAATTTCTCATCTCACACTGATCTCAAATGTCCTGACTTTTATTATTCGTAGTTTTGAACCGTCAATTGTGCAGAGCTTGGGGTACACTGCTGCTCGCTCGCAACTCATGAGTGTGCCGCCTTTTGCTGTTGCCTTTGCATTGTCGATGTCGTCGTCCTACCTATGCGACAAGTTCAACATTCGAGGCCTCGTCTGTATCATGACTTCCACCATCACCTTGATAGGATTGATCATATTCCTCACCTCGTCGTCCCCAAACACCCGGTATGGGAGCCTCTTTCTGTCCATACCTGGAGTGTACACTTGCACTCCGACATTGGGGACGTGGAACTCGACCAATTCGACTCCGCACGTTCGTCGTGCCACTGCCATTGCTGTCGGGTTTATGGTAGCAAGCGCTGGGGGAATATTGTCGACGTGGTTGATGGGTGACTTGAGCACTGCGCCTAGGTACGTGCTTGGGACCAAGGTGATGATTGCGTTTAGTGTTGGGATGATTGTCGGGTCGGCATCATGCTTGGCATATTTTGTGCGGATGAATGAGAGGAAGAGGAAATTATTGGGGCGTGAAGTCAAAGGGATGGATGGAGATTTAGCTCCATCGTTTGTGTATCTGTTATGATGGTAATGTGAGCAGCAATAGAATGAGAAGAAGAGAAGATTGGAAAATCTGTACCTAGCAGTACAAATACGAGGCTTTTATACCTCTACAAGTATTCTAGTAAGTTCTATGAATGTCCCAAAATTATAGCTAAGTGAGTCAGGTAGAAACTTCGAGTATAGACATGACTTTGCGTGCACGGGTTAGGTCCGGTGGAACGTTCGCGTACCGACTAGTGTCGGCTTGCTCCGCTAACAGGTAAGTATTTCCCTCTTTTCATACGGACTGCGTGTTGATCGTCGCGCACCATTTAGGTTGTAGTATGTATACCTGAGTGAAATGATATTCACTCCAGCCTGACAGGAAAAGGAGTGAGATGCCTTTTTCCAGATATATCGAGATGATCGAACCACTGGCCACTGTCGTTGAAGTGAGCGAGGCATCATAGCCAACATTCATATAACTATAACTTCAAAATAGGAAGAGAAAATAACATCTGAATTCGAAGTCACATCCTTGGACAGCCGCGAGGTACATTCTTTCCATATCGGCACACCGAAAAAGGATCGTCAGAGCTGTAAGAATCAATGATTATAATGTTATTTTTAGGCCCCTGTCATTTGACGAATTCATGAGTTATTTTGGTCCTATCTCGAGAAGATATTACCATCGCCGGCGTCCAGAAGTTAGAACTGTCTTTAGAAGTCACCAAGTCAATGGAGCTCCAAGAACCCACGATTCCCTTGTCAAAGCGCCTCCAAAAATTATTTTCCAATACCCTCTGAAATTCCCTGGCTGGGAGTCGAACCCAGTTTACACGCAGAGAACTTTGTTCCATCATAATTATGACCAGAGTGCATACTAGCCAATATACTACCAGAGACTTAGTCTTGGTTTAGGCAAGCATGAAACTCATTCCGAGGCAAATACCGGCGGACCGTAGATTTATAACCTCCATCGTGTTTCTCTCGCAGGGGCCCGTAACACTTCCATCGCTGCGTATCATTAATACTAGCTGACAGCGGTATCACAAATCTACGTACACTGCGCAATACCACTCTTCTCCAGTCATAAATGGGCACCACACTTTCCCATGCGTCCCTTCCTATTCATCTTGACATTCCGGCTTCTTCGCTGGTGGTCCAAGCTCTCGAATCGACTGGGAAGTTTCCTTTTTTTTTTTTGATATTTGATTCTTTGGCGATCCTCATTCTCCTCCTCTCGTTTGTCAGGCATGTCATTTACATGAATTAGACCATTCCTACGTACTCAAGCGCTCGTGTAATCAGTCCGAGGTCCTTACTCAGATTATTGGGTTCAAGTTTGAAAGTATGCACTGGAAAAGTACCTCCGTGAAAAAAGGCTCTCGTCTTGATTAAATTTTCCTTGGCAACCTTTCCGTTCATTCCTCACTTTTACCGCCAAATCGCTTTGCTCGCACTTACCCTCGTTTTGGGTAGACTTTGAATAACAAGTCTCTAGTATATCGGCTATTCGTCAGTGAAACGGGGTTCGACTCCCAGCTAGAGATTTACGCGCATTTACTTGGGATTTCAACTGCATTTTTTTTATAACTTCCCGAGACGTCATGCACATTGCACACTCCCCTTGGAATCTAAAGTCGCAAATTTGGCCCAGCGAATATGTATTCTTCCGGTGAACACTTTCGTAACTACGGATCCATCTGCATAGTCCCTTGGTTCAATTTCCAGCCAAGTCTGCATTGTGGTCCCTGATCCGATTGCACAAGGGTAGCGTGGAATGAACGAATGTATTGTTTGCGATACTCCGTCCCTACCGTTAAGAGTAGTTATGCCTGCACCCAAATTAGATATACATGCACATGCAATGCAAAGAGACGTGCCTCGTTTCTCGTTCCCACCTTGTCCGAGGACCATCGGTCTGTCCTGCGAAAGTCGCCTGTTCCATTCTCTACACGGGGAGTTGATCAAACGAGCCCGATAACAGAAATGGGAGCGTACGACTCCGAAAACAAATGGTACAGAAATCACTGGGAATGGAATGGAGTGCATCGAGGGATCAAATGAAAGCGTGGGTGCAGGTGGACGTTGTGACGATCTTGCCATGGAAGATTTGGGGATCTAGCCATCTCGTTTCGCTGACACGGTCAATCATGCAAACGAGCTATTCCACGCGGAAGGTGATGCTATTGAGAAATGGTCCTTCTCCAACTAAAAGTGTCATTCGAATGGAAACATTGTTCAGGACATGGAAGAATCCTATGGCGAATCAGCTCCACAACTACAATGCATGCGATTTACGTAGACTTACCTCCGATGATGGCATGTAGTTCCTCCGACAAACGTCATCTCTTCGATTGCCAGATCACTGCTAACGGCTGCATGCAGCTGTCTCTAGTCGCGCGTCAGTCATCATGAGCAAGACCGTCTCGTAGATCAGAGGCCCAAAGGTTGAAGAGAGGGGCGGATCGAAGGATTGAGAGAAGCTCCAGCGCGATGGCGATAATGTGGCTTTGAAGGCTCGATGCAAATTGATGGGGTATTCTTTATTGGGGCTTTCGGTCAGTGTGTCGACCTGTGCATTCGTTTATTCAGTGATCTGGGAGTCGGACCTTGATAACGCATTGCCAGGATTACTGAGGCTTGAGTGAGCTGAACCAAGGGAGGACGGAGGAATATCATGTCAGGACCTGGAGGATGTCAACTTAAGAAAGAGATCAGAAAGAAGGCAGCCATACACGAATGCTAGACCTGTAACCGATCGTCTTGAATGGGACAGGTCTACACGAATGCAGGGTTGGGGATAGTCTGTCACTATTGCACTGGCGTTAGATCTACACGGATTCACAGCAGAAATAGACTCGCCTGTGGTCCTTGATATACCATCTTCATCCTACTGGGGATCTTCGATCTGCCTTGGCCCGGTCCAGTTGATGCACCTGCCTGATGTCAGAAACAGGGTGTAGAGCTACGGACAATAGGGTGCGCAAAGGCTGGCGACGGGTGAATGCAGCTCGACAGGACGATAGTCGACATTCGAAAATTAATCGAGATCGCCAGACGACTCTTCTCGCTGAGCTCGCTGAGGCTGGGGTGATGGACTATTCGACATGGGAGCGCTGGCTGAGGGCTCCTTGATAATGCTTCGTAGACACAGACACGCTC
The DNA here is from genome assembly GCA_030435635.1 of Armillaria borealis. Lineage (NCBI taxonomy): Eukaryota > Fungi > Basidiomycota > Agaricomycetes > Agaricales > Physalacriaceae > Armillaria > Armillaria borealis. The sequence continues at coordinate 295,445 of JAUEPT010000025.1, read as the reverse complement.
GGACGACTGGTGTTACTTGTCGCCTTATCTTGATGGATGAGTCAGTTCGACATTCTATATACGCACAAAACGCATAGGCTTACAGTCGAGGTAACGCAAGGATAGAAGAACAGGCACGCAGCAGTCAGAATCGTGCCGTGGACAGGGGGACAAGGATCCAGCGGTGATGTCTATCTTCATGGCATAGGCTGTCCAAAGCACTGGCAACGTAAGTTTGAAGAGTCCAATATCGGTGCATGTCGGCAGGATATTTTTTGATAAGGTCTTCCATGAGCGTGTCAGCCGTTGGTGCGAGCGATACGAGAGGGAATTTCGTCAAAACGGAGTCGATATGGGTCGCTGATAACGCATTCCAGCTGGGCTAAAGCGTCCTGGGTCGCAGAATTATGACAACCTGTGGGTTTTCAGAAAAAGAAAGAGACCAGAGAGCAAGGTGCGGACCATAATCCATACTCATGGTAACTCATTTCCTCGATAAACGGCTCTCCAGGATCCTATATAAGGCATTCAAGGATCGACAAGTGCTGGTGCCGGCTGCTCCTTGACGACATGTGAGTAGACCCTGGCTTGGAAAACAAGTGTGAGCGTGGTTGTGGAGAGCGCGAAAATGTTAGCTTTGTCATCCGGCATGCGGGCCGTTGATTCCGGTCTTCTGTCTTCCCTCGCACCGACCTTCTCCGGATGTTTGCCATCCTGCAGCCACTTCCCCGGTACTTTGCTGTTGCGCGTACTTTTTCTCATCGAAAGGTTCCAAAGCAGGTAGCCCTTGTCCGTGAATTATGATACTGGTTGACTTGTCGCAGGCGCTTAAAGTCTCTGTCGAATCATGCTCGTCTGACTGCTTGACGGTGTCTCTCGGTGACGAACTAAGGGGATGGGATTCAACATCATGTACCCTACTCCTACGCTGAATGGAAATATCTCCTCGTTCCATTCTTTTGCCTGAACAGTGCATACACTCCGTCGGATAATCCCACTCCTGAACAATTATCCAGATATCTCTGAAAATGATAAACCCAACAAATTTTTAAACAGTGCTCCAGCCGCCCTATCCCGTGATGTCGTCTTTGTTCCGAGTTCATTTCTCCTGGGAACCTGTCTCCATTCCAGTCTTCTAGTCCAATCTGCCTCTCCATCACACGATTCTCACGAAGGAATCAGTGTCATGCTTTCTCAAACTTTATCATACCTGACAAGTTCGGGGGCTCTATTTACCGCCCTTCCTATCCTAATGTCAGGACTTGCAAGCTTCCCTTTCCCGAGAGAAGACCCCCTTCCCTACGTCGTGATTACCAATAGCACCATCTTGTCGACTCCCTCTCAGAGTACTGGCGAGACCTGTAGATCCTTCTTCTTTAAACCTTCGTTCCAACCGCCTAGACATCTCGTTTTCTTTCCCGGATAGCTATCTCTGCTTTTCCCAATAGACGAGAGCTAAATCACTCCTGAAAGAATAAGGGATTCAGAAGAGCAGCGTCGCTTTCCCTGAACCTCGGAAGAAGTTCAATTATTGTGTCTGCTCCGCGTTCATCTAGCCTTGAATCTAGCCTTCTAATATTCCCGGTTTTCTTGTTCGGTCTGTTAGATGTATCTCACCTTCTTCTCAGTCACATTGATTCTCATGAACGAAACCTTGACTCCACTATGGTCACGCGAACTTTTTCAAGTCATCCATTCGGGATAGCATTGTACTTTATTGACGGCTCTTTCACATCTACCGTTTTTTTCCCAGCGGGACATTCATACTCAGCTGGAATCTTTGCAACCCGCTCTATTCTGATTCCTCGACGATTTCTGATTCCCGATCGTGCGAACGAATTTAAACAACTCTAGATCGTTGTGATTGACTATCAGTAACATACCACTTAATCTACCTGCGAGACCTTGAAGCTGCTGGTATAGCCTTGTTCACTAGGCGAACGATGCTAGGCTCTGACCATTTATCTGATCAGCTCGGCTTCTTGTTTCGCTTTCCCTTCATTCGGTATTACTCCCTTGCCGGTACATTAAAATTATTAGTTGACCCGGATGTATACATTCTTTCAGTGCTCAGTGGAACGCGCCCACATATTCTTTTGGGGACTTCAAGTGAACTCTGCCAATCGCTGAGAAGGTAATGTTTTCTGGTTCTGACACACACAGGCGTGCGAAGGGCATAACTTATATGGACCGGGGACGTGTTAATTGGAAAGTTTGTTCTAAAGCCGATGTGGTCGTATTCCATAACGGTAACGGTTGAGTGGCCGTTCTTAGGGTTCGACTCCCCTGAACAGTTGAGGACCAGGGTCCAGTGGTGGATGAAAATTACTTTTGCTTCGGGTATATGATAGTATGATGGTTTCGCATGAACAAGTGCCCTAGGGATGTATTTATAATAGTACATATATCCGTACCGAGCTTTCCCCATTTTCCTTGTTATTGCACAAAATCGAACTGTGGTAAAGTCTTACCAAGCCCTGGTGGTCCATCCATTGATACGAATATGACTGGGTTCAAGTCCCAGACAGCGCTCTTCTTGGAATGTAATAATCGGTTTACCTTTTTAGCGTAAGGCTGAGTCGTCGGGAAGGCCTTTGAGATTCAAGTTTATATGTCAAGGCCTCGATAATCGTCGCCGTCGGCAAGAGAAACTGGGGTAGGTTCTTTCGGGACTTCTCAAACTTGGATGCACCATTCTGTCTCTTATTCTCAGGCTGGTCTCTTTGCAGAGTATTTTCCCTTCTCCAGGTTCGACTCCCCACCAAAGAGCATGCGAACCGTTCATATATCGCTACGATTTCAAATTGGGTTCAACACTCGAGCATATGATTGTCCCAATCAGTATCACGTTCTACTTTTTTCCAGTTTGCTGGCTCTGTCCAGCTTCAAACGGCGAAATCTGAATCAAGGTGAGGTCAAACTGGAATCATTCTTACCCATGGCAGACTTTCCGCAGCTAAATTAACTCTCAACTCCTAGTCCTTCTGAGAGTAGAGAAGCCGTACTTTCAGTACTTCATGTCATTCAATGCTTCGCTGTTTCTCCCAGTGTTTCTCGCTTCAAACATTAGCCTTCTAGTACATCGGTCAGCACATGTCCCGTACATGAAGTCTGGGTTCGATTCCCGACTAGAAACTCACCAGTTATCAGGAAACTTTTAGTCCTTGAAGTTCCGAAAGCAGCAGGTTCAACTCCTAGAGTTCACGTGCGAAATTGGTTTGGTGGATGAAGAGACGCTTGATTTAGATTTGAGAGGTTTCGTACTTTAACAAGGTGCGACCTACGTACATTCTTTCACAAAGATATCTGTTTGTAGGAAGACACTCTAGCGTAGGGGCATGGCACTAAGATCCTGAGGAATGGTGCTTTCTGATATCAGAGGAGGGGAAGACACACAGAATCGTAAGAAGTTTAAAAGTAATGATTAAAGCCAAATGGACTAGCCTTCCAGAAGCTCGACAGGAAAGACGTGCGTTTCAAGATATGTGATAGCTGGTTTAGCGAGTATTATATGCTTTCCTTTGACGCCAATTCTCAGCTCTGAAAAACAAGTCTCTAATAATGTATCGGCTAGCTCATGCGTGAAATCCGGGTTCAATTCCCAGCTAGAGAATAATATCCGGTGCGACTTCTTTCGTATGACTTTTAAGCTGAGCATTGTTTTGTACAGAATATTCTGAATACCCGTGCATCTGACATAGTATTGGTATTAAATGCATCATACAATCCTCATACGGCTCTTACTCTCTTCGATCTCGTATTTCTCGGACTATTAATAATCAGTGCAGATACCTACTTGATTCGTACACAAAGACACTACTCATTATTGAGAACTTCTCATACAGGGCGATTGAGAAGTACGATACTGAGCCCCTCAGGAATAACAAAGGGCGGGGATACATAAATGCGAATACTACTACAACCCAATCCGACTGCATTCCCGGGAAAAGACGAGTATTCTAACTGGGACAAACTTTCTCAACGATGAAGTCGTAATCCTGAAAGACAAGCGGACACACCTCGTATCGTATCAAACTAAGACTAAGATTCCGCGCTAGGAAGAAGAATGTATAGTGAGCACTTCATGCTCGCGAGCGGTACACGGCGGGAAGGGGCAGTCGCACCCGATAGAGTAGCACGTCTCGTTCAACATGAGAGCTCCCCGCTCTCAGATAGTCAAAGCAAGCAGGCAGAATGCGAGATTAGCGCACTCAAAGTCTGTTTGGCGAGGTCATCCGACATCTATAGGACAGAAGAAAGGGAACATGCACAAAACAGGGGAATTGTCCAACCGCATCGTGGAGAAATGCATCGTTTGGATAGTCCGTTCTTGTCCCCAACGTAGCCATGTCTGTATCTAAATTAGATTTTGCATGCATGCGTAATGAAAAGAGACTTGCCTCACGTCTTGCTCAGTTGTCGATAACTTGTCCTCTTCGTATGAGAATCATTATTCTCCTACCAACGTTACTTGGTCCATCCTCGACGCCATACTTTTCGGGACTTGGTCAAACCAGTCGATGACAGACACGGAGCGTACGGCTCCAGACGGTAGGTTGCAAAAAGGGCCTGTCCGCCGGTTGGGAGTACTTAGAACATATCGAGGGGTTTACGTGAAGCCTGGTACAAGTCGACGTGGTGAAGATTGCGCTGTGAGATTTTTGAGAATCAACTGCCGGCCGATTCAGCTCCACAACCGCAACAGGCTGATATACGTAGATTTACCTCCAACAACGACATATCACTCCTCCAACAAGCGGTGAAGAGTCGTCTGGTCAGTAGGTGACTGCCAAAGCCTGCCTTTTCCAGCTAATGTTTATTCTTTTCATCGCCTTCGGTAGGATGGGAAAATGGCGTCCGACGGTCATCATGGGCATCGCTTTCTCGGGGGTACAAACACGGAGGGAGCAGGATGGATCGAGTGATTTGGAGAAGCGCCGGCCCGATGACGTGGCTTTAAAAGCTTGGTGCAGGTCGACAGGGTATTCTTTAGTGGGACTTTCCGAGCGTGTCGACGTTTGCATTCCTCGACGTAGTGACCTGGGTCCTAGATGACGTATTCCGAGGAGGAAGTACTGATGCGTGACGCCTGAGTGAGCTGGATGAACCAGGGAAAGATAGAGGATGGGCGTCGTTGAGGAATATCATATATGGACCTGGAGAATGTTAATAAGAAGAGACCAGAAAGAAAGGCTGACACGCACCATAAACTCAATCACACTGTCATATCCCGAATTGCCTCGCTCAGTCAGCATTGCGGTAAAAATGTAGAGCACGTCTGAGCGTGGACACTGGATGGTTGTGGTTGCGGGGAGAACGGCGACGCGTTCGATTCCAGCCGGCATACGGGCCGTTTATCCGATCGTCTCTTCATTTTGTCTTCGTTGCGACTAGCCTCGCAACTGCTTTTCCCCATTCATTCCCCATTCTCAGCTCGCTTCTTAGATGTGTGAGATTATTGTTTTACTAATTGACTGTCCGCGCTCAGTTTATGTTGGTCCTTTGATGCTTTTCCTGGGCGTCAGATGCATCATGCTGGTCCTACTTACCATGTCTTTACATCTGCTGAGCGCGATTCTAGAAAAAAGACGACGTTGATTACACTAGCAGCATGAGGTATTCTTACTACTACAGCTGCCTAGTTCAGTGGTGTAGTGAGACACGGCAGTTCGAAGCATGGTAGCATGGTTTGTTTGTTGCGATAATTTCCTTTTCCATTTTCGCCCAAGTCCGAAGAGGAATACGTATCTTGGGCACATTCGGTCTATATCTGGTTCCACATGATACCGTATAGGTACCAGGCATGTCAGAGCATTGGGAAAGGAAGGGTTTGTCTAGACATATGCGCTCAAATTCTTAATCAAAGTCAAATCAGAATAGAGAACTGACTTCTGAAAACGAGCCTCGTGCATCTCATTCAGGGTTATTGCGATGGGAATGTAATGTACCTGAGTGCCCCTTGCGCATTCCAGTTAAGCTCGGTCAGTCGGGGAAGACTACAATTCTGCAAATCAGAATAAGCGAAGACAGAATGTAGTAGCACGGATAAATAACCTGACTTGTGGTTTGAGATAGATCTCTTCTGAATTTCATACTTAGAGCGATGATGACAGACAGCCTAGATCAAGGGTAGTCGCCACAGGAGAAAAGAGTCATTTGGTTTTGATTGTAAAGAAGTCCGACTGTTGAGGTGATTGAGAATAGAAACCCAGAGTAAACCATACACCGACCGTCTTTCAAATTTCAGATCCTAACGAGAGGGGGAGAAGAAAAAGTCATCCGGGAAACTCCGAGGCAACGTAGGACAAATCGGCCAAACGGTCCGTCACTACTAATACCATCATCAGGTGGGATGTTTATCGTGCCGCTCCACACGCATACCCTAATTTTCTAGAACCTTGCATTTCTCGTGCTGACGCTCAGCCTGTGAGCACGACTCCCCTGTTTATGCCAAGCTATCGCTTCGAATGTCTGCCAAAACAGATATCGATGATTTGTCGGTGATGCTTAGATGATGCTCTTCCGGCTGCGATCAAGGAAATCTCATTATGTGCATTATTCTATCGAGCTGCCTTGGCCCTATCCTCGCTCAGCCTTGTTGCATTCTTGGCTTCTCCCAGCTCCCACCATTGTGTTCTAGTCTGTTATCACACCTCACCTCATCGTCTCAATGCGTTACCAGGTCAACTATACCTGACCTCACCGTTTATCCCCAAGTAATCGCTCTTTCATACCCTCCGTCGGCGATTATCTCACCCCTGACGAATATACTGCACATGAGAAATCCGAAAAGAACCAGCACTGCTCTCCCGTGGTGATTTTCTTGTCTTTGTTCCGAGTTCATTCATCCTAAAGGCTTCCCCTCTGCTATTTTCGGTATGAAGTCCCTCTTCCCATTCCAGTTCGATTCTCACGAACAAAGGCTTAGCCATGTCACACCTGCTTGAACTTTAACAAATCCGCAGTCCTCCCCTGCACCATCATCACGACATTGTATTTAACCTACGACCTTTCTCACACCTGCCTTCATCCCCAACCATGTTTAGCAACCCTCGACAATCTTTTTTCCCGGTTATGTTTGCCCTAGATCATGATTGGGTTTACTGCTCATCGAAGGTTCTACCATCTTATTGCACCTTTACGCCTTGTTCACTACGCGTAACTATTGCCCTTTGACAATAATATTCTCTCTATATTCTAACTATTTATCTGACTTGCTCGGCCTCTTGTTTCGATTATCCCTTCGTTCCCTCGCCTGCACCGGATGCATGCTTTTCTTTGGTGCAGGGGAAACGCGCCTACCTATTCTTTCCAGAAACACCCCTTCCGTCAAATTATATTGCTCATGCATGAACGCATTAGTTCCGTATCCTAATCGATTATTAAGTTCTGTTGGCACTGCATGAACTCGTCCTAAGCCGAACATCTGTCGTCACCCTACATCATCCCTTGTCAAAGCTGGGATCACCGTTGCCCAAATGTACGGCATCAGGGCATTGACCTCTCCGAGAGATAGTCTTTTACCTCTTTCTTTTTCAGTACAACGTCTACCGCTAGTGCTTTCTTATTGACATACACTGCTTCATGATCGAGGATCGTCTATTCGCGTTCACTCCTCGCAGCCGGTTCTAGCTTTCGGGGAGGAAAAAATAGGATCCTCTTTTAGCTGCTTGTCCACCTGTTGCTTCTCTTCTAAAACGGGATCAGGCCTGTGTTCATTATCATCCGATGGTTTTTCGTTCTGTGAGGGGGTTATCCCAGGTCAGGTAGACCGGCGACCTATGTTAACAACCCACTGCTATATGCGATTCAAACATGGTCATCGTTTTCTCCGGTTTCTCTCACAGGTGCCTCGCATTTCTTCCCTCGCTACTTGATCTCTACTGCACTTGAGCTTTATCAGCTGCCGACCAGGGCCTGTTGTCGCATTAAATCAACCTACTACCATCTCTGGTTCGCATCTCTTTGTATTTTTGACCTGTCGGGTCACATTACTTCGCTGACATTCTGTCTAAGGATACACGGTGCCCCTCTCTTCTCCGTTTCAATGCTCACCGCATGGAGGTCTCGGACCTAGCGCTCTGGCTTGTTGAGTTCGGGAGTACGAACAACTGCCTCCCACATGGAAACCCGAACACCCATACTTAGCGCCAAAAAGATGATGGTCACAGTAGTTTCTCTACACATTTGCATTGTTCCGGAGGTTCGTTTCAATATTCGGTCTTTGAACCTTACTTGACAGTTTTAATGAGTCCTCGAACGGTGGGCTAGACATTAATTCCGCCAAAGCTTCTCTGGGAGATTTTACCCGCGCGCTTTCTTCGCACTCGTCTAACTTCCAACTCGTCCCTTGTATAGATATCACACAATTTTTTTCCTCCTGGCAACCATTCTCTTGAGTTGGATCCCCTTCTGTCTTGCTATTCCTGTGCTTCTGAGATTACTTTCGCTTAGGCATTTCGATACCTCCGCGAAAACCTCCGCTCCAAATAACTCACACCGGCGTATCTCTCCCCTCGTGCACTTCGAAGAGTACTAGTCTTGTTGCTGATCGGCGAGCCCAGGACAGGATTTCTCACATACAGAGTCCTGGATCTGACGCAAGAATCGACGTCATGGCAATCCAAATCTAGCGAGGGTCGAATTCATGCTATCCTACGTGTGCCTCTGTCTTGATGGCCCTCCACACAACTCGCATGCTTCAAAAATCCAGTAGCACATGGATCTATCGAGTCTATTCTCCTCTGGTTTAATACCGCCGGTAGGGTCATTGTACTTTCCTCATTCCCTGGCATGACAGCCGTGTCTATTCACTGCTACTTCAAGTCTCGAATCTCGATGTTGCACTTTGGTCACTACAGCTGTATCACCGCTCTTCTGCACATTAATTATCGACCGGTGCGTCGAACTTTATTATCTCCTTAGAGTCCTCATCATCAACCACGAGTTAGGTCACGAACATCTGCCACTATTTATAGATAACGTTGTATTTGCTGTCATCTCATTCAATTATGTCGCATTGCTTCCCATTTAATGGTATTTTGCAACAAGACCTTCATCTTTAATATGAATTTCTCGACTTAATTTATTGTGATCCCTCGCTGACCTGCTTTCCCGGTCGTGTGGAAGAGTTTCCGCAGGAGTACTTCCCCTCGATCATCATGATCACTTACTATTGATAGAGAATCGTCTTGTCCGTCCTTTAGGTTCCCAGTACTCTCTTGTCCGTTGGGCGCAGCTTTCAAGATGATGACGCGCCGCGCGCAACTCTTGCTGGTTAAGTATTCCAGACCCGTTCCGCTTCACCGTCTTGTTTTGCCAGTGCAGCATTATGAAAGAGTAACAGTCGACCTGAAAGTATGCTTTTCTTCAGTATGCGACAAACGTGCCGAGGAATGGACTCAGGCCTGAAGAAAGCCAGCCTTCAAGTCGGGGAGACTCAGTATAGAATGACAATATATCCCGTCCAATAAACAAACATCTTCGCATGAGTCTTGTGCACAACTCCCGTTTATTTAATGTTTGGCCAAATTCCCCGTGTTCCGAAAACACTATGGTTCAAGCCAGGATGAAATACAGAAGGTTTGTATGATTAGGTCGCCAAAAAGATCTCTTGACCTTCGAGATCTACTGACTCTCTGGCTGGGAATCGAACCCAGCTTTTACGCGCGAAATTATCGACAACATTACAGGCGCCTGTACTAACCGATGGGCTACTAGAGATATTCAGCTATGGCCTGAATAGTACTCTGTCGTGGTGTCAAGCAAAAGAGGCCCTAGAATTGTCGAGTTAACGGAAGAACTTGTACTCTGTTGGTCTTAGCTATGATTTAGTGGTTTATGAGCCACTGCAGAACACTTGAATACTCGTATCGTACGAGCAACCTGCAAGAGAGACAGAGAAACAAGTGTCAGCGTCGAAAGAAATGCAATATCGGGTCAGACGGACCGCCGGCGGTCCACGTTGATCATCGCCACCATGCGTGGATTCAAATGACACGATTGTTCTTTCCTCTGATTTAGCTCGGATTACTTCTCTTGCTACTTGTAATTGCAATACCCGCAGTACTTGAAAGCAATGGTGGATTTTACTCTCAGTACCACAGATAAATCATAAGTAGTTGTTACCGAGCCAACATTGATTTCAAGCTTAGGCTGCTTACCGGTCCTACTACTTAGCATGATTCCTTTCCTGATAATGAGTAGATCATTTTTAACTTTTCTAATTCATGCCGGGTCTCGTGTTCTTGTACTTTACCCTTTTCCGATGCTCGCCTTTCCCAGGTTCAATCTCGCGGATTCAATATTTACATTCCTTCACAATGTGCTTCCCCGTCGGAGTAATCTTTCCGGACAAACTTCTCATTCGCCGGCACCCTGTGCTCTTCGTACTCACCACACCTTACACGGAATTTTTGGTCCTAGCTCCTTGTCTGCTTCGTGCACAAAGACCCATCTGCGGTCGAAGTAACTTCGCTTGCGCCCCTCGCATGCTCTCCTCGCATGCTTCTATGGGATTCCCATTAACATCCACGAGTCTTATTACTCTATACCACACCAACCTTTCTTCCCAAAACGATCGAGGATCCCAGCAACGTGTACGATCGAGCGATAAGAACAAAGCTCGTCACCTCGGATAGGCTCTGCACCGTGGAGCAGGTTCTCTCCAGATAAATTACCCTTGTTTTCATATCCAGTCTTTGAACTTTCCTAATGAATACGCGAGCGATGGGGTTAGAAATTAAAGTTCTTCTGCCCAAGGCTTCTCTTGTAGATTTACACACGTGCTTTTCTTACTCTCATCTAAGTTCCAACTCGTCCCGCGTAACAGATACTACACATCCTTTTCTCCTGGCAACCGTTCTATATCTTTCCGTGCCTGTCGTGCTCATGGGTTCAGGCATTTCGATCCCTCCGCGCTCGGTTTGTCACGAAAACGGCTAGCCCACCCCGGTGTATTCTCAACCTTCGATGCTGCCAATCACCAGGCTTGGATACATGTTATCCTATGCGTGCCTCTTTGATAGCCGTCCGCTCAACGCACATGCTCCTGTAGCACTTGTCACATGGGGTCAATCGAGTCTATTCTCTTCTGAGGATTGAATACCGCCGATCGGGTCTTTTCGCTCCCTCTCTGGTTGTCGGGACTCGGCCGTGGTGTCCACAGCCACCGCCACTCTGAGCCTCGACTCTACTTTTCATTTGGCGACCTTTATACCCTTTCCGCCCATTAATAGTCCTCTCCGTGAGAGCTGATAATTCAATGTCTTCCCCCGCCGCCTCGTGTCGGTGCGAGAAATTTCCTCAGTTTTAATTACGTGGAATCTTCGGAATAAATTAACAACTCGTGTTTTCAATATTGCTCGCAAAAAAAGACTGATCCGCGGAAGGCCCTTGAAGGTTTCGCGTCCGTGCTCTCTCCCTTGCTTGACCTTGGCTTGTGTCTAAAAAACTTCAAGCAGAGAAGATCAGTAGACTCGACACCTGTGGCTTTCAAGTCGAGTCACGACATCGCTATTATGTATAAGCACTTCTCTCCGACACTCCCGCTCGCTTACGGTCCCGCCAAAATCTATAGATGCTTCTTTCTGTGTGGCCACCGTTGTCCCTGTCCGGCCGATGTCGTCACTGTCGACGCCGTGACTCGATCAGCCGTTCACTTTACCCGGGATCACCTCCCGATGTCGTATCCTGGCTAATTCGTCGGCCCATCGCCCTCTGCCCCGTCGTCTAATCCCTCGTTGGGTCCGTCTCTCTGAGAGTCCGAGGTCCAGGACGTCATAGTTGTGTGGCCACCCGATGTCATAATCTGTGTCTATTCCCTCGCTAGGGCCAATGCCGATATGCCCTTGGCCCCGTCGTCTCGTATGTCGTCACCATTAATCGATCAGTTTTGCTTACTATCACCTCCGGTGATTCTTTTTTTTTGGTGTGGCCATGACAGTGCATTCGCCACCGCCAAGTCACTATGCCATTTCATTGTCTGTGATGAATTCTTCTGCTACCTGAGGGAATGAATCGTCGTTCTCATTCTGATGTAGGCATGGAAGTGGAATAGAGTTGGTCCCTCCAATAGCCAACGGCACACCGTGACCTATTTCCAAATTCCAGATCCTTCGTACATATTCACACCGCGTAACCACTTGGATACACGTCCTACTGCCGCAATATATGAATTCTTTTTCAATTTCATTTGATTTTATTTCGGTCGTTCGTGAATCGTCTCTAGTACTAAATTACATGAACATCCGGTACAACACAGAGTCCCTCCGTGTGTAATACAATGTGAAATAACCAAGAAATACGCAACACAGATAGAGATAAATGACAGGGAGAGGGGAGTGAGGGGGGAGGGAAAGGACAAGTAAGTATATACAATGAATGAATGAATAATAATAAAGAACTCTACGCCAGCGAGAAGCCCTCCCAATGCCCGATACCTGGCTGGGGGAAACTAAAATCCATGAGGTCGTTGAGATACTCGTTCGGAAGATTCGTCGAGAGATAATAGTCGATGGTGTTATCGACCATTACCGGACTGGTCTCTGGGAAGAAAGAAGCCGGGGAATGGTACTCAATGGGAGAACTACAAGGAGTGTAGTCATAGGAATAAGTTTCGGCGGGATTTGGGTAGAGGAAGGAAGAAAAGTCGGACTGGGCAGGAGAGAAGTCGGACTGGGCGCCGGGAGAGAAGCAGTCATACGAATTGGGAGACTCGGGGTAGTACGAAGCATTGTTGTCGGTGCAGAGCGAGCTGAGGAATGCTGTGTCGAGATCGATGACTGGCGCCTCACGCTCAGTGGGTACGATAGGCGCCGCTGGCTCAAGAACAAGGGGGGGAAGAGGGGGAGTCGAACGTTCGCGCTTCTAGGACAATCCGTTAGAATATTCCGCCGAAAACAAACACAGAAAACATACCACGGAAGACGTCTTCCTCCGCCTCTCCTCCTTGCCCTTTTCCTGCCGAAATGCACTTTCGGTAATCGGTACCTCAAATCGCGTGATGATCTCCGGGACGTGCGTCTTGTCAAACTCTTTGATCGCCTCGTCCAACTGTGCGCCCTTCAAGCCTTCCACGAGCAGCTCGGCAATCTTGGCGCACCTCTTCGTATCCTTCGGTTCAACCTCCCGTACTTTCCGCCGTCCCTTCGTTCTAGTCTCTCCACCTTCTTTACCGGGCCGGAATGCATACCCGGGGAATCGCCGCCTGTGCTCATCGAGCGCCGCACGCGCCTTGTCGTGCCACACCTGCCTCTCGCCCTCTGGGAGTCCCTGCCATGTCATCCCGATGATCTTGGACAGGGTCGAGTGGTTCGTTTCGACGTCGGTAGAGACATGCTGTGATTTAATAAAAGACGAGCGAAAGAGGATAAAAGCATTGGGTGGGCGGGGGATATGCGTCGGGGGTTTCTTTTTGCTGTGGCGGGGAGACTGGGCCGGTAAGTGGGTGTGCGAGGAGGGGGATGAGGGCAGAGTCCAGACGATCTGAGTACCCATGTCGCTGGAAAGTGTTTTAGGCATCGCAAGTCGGAGGGGGAGGAGGTGTCGCTGGGGAAGAGGATGTGAAGTAAGTGGGGGGTAGGTAGGAATGATTAGATCTCGGATTTGAATGCAAAAGCTGCGATTAAGAAAGGGCCCGTGAACGTGGACGGAAGTCCGGCCCTGGTGAGAATTATGTAAAACGTAATCGTCTTTTTTTCCCTTGTATTCTCTTCCCTATCTCTTGCCTGGACTCCCCCTTTGTACTTCCCCTCGTCCCTTCCCCTCCGATATACTTCCGCGGAACCAAATTTCACGATCATATTTGTTGTCTCGAGCTAGTTGACCATGCATAGAGAGGACGCAGCGTCCACTTGAAATCTCCCCTCTTATCCCCATCTATCATTACCAATTTCAATTCACCTCATGCCAACCCTCGAATCAAATCCCGTGGCGTTGTACTTTTTTCCCCCTACCCATCTCCCCGTGTGTCCGAGAACTCTATCAAACGTTGATGTGAATGAGTATGTAAATCATCTAGGCCGCGTGATACGAGGTGGCGGACTCGTCTACTACGTCGTTGAAAGTCAAAAACCACAGTACTGACTCTCTGAAATTGAGCTCGTTCCACGATCCACCTAATAGCACGACGAGAATTAAAAAAATTATTAATCCCGCTTCCACCGCCGGAGTTATCACCTCAAGGCTTCGAATAAATTGCGCCTTCTTGTCCCCCCTTTGGCTAGAGGTCAGATGAATGATACGATGGACCCTCTACCCACCGCACGGACCCAGATCAGACAATTTTATGGTGGCGCAACGCGGGTCCTTTGCTCGGCGGGCAAAGTAGTTCGTTGATGCAATGTAGCGGCCAGAGCATGGAAAGCAAGGGAAATTCAGATATATCAAGTTACCGGGTTCTGATAAGTACGAGCCTGGATAAGGGGAACGACCGGGGCTTGGTAATATCACTGTTCGCCAAAAATTCGGAGATATCGGATTGACGAGTGGAAGACTGGTTATGACATACCAATAGTTGAGGCGAGTCGATATGAAGCTATGAGTCATAGCGTGGCGCAAGGAATGTCACTCGATTCTGCATCCGACACCGGCTGCGCAGAAGGGCACTAACGACTAGCGTTCCCTATTCGATCCGTCCCTAAATTCGGGTTCAAACGCTCTCGAAAATATTCGGGTTCTCGCCGGAGTTGGAACTCGACATTGATGAGAAATCATAACATATTATTGAGAAATTGTTGATATATCTCGAGCCCGGGTCCTTCTGATATCACTGTCCAGAAAAATACCGACATACCGGATTGACGAGTAGAGTATTCAATAGACGGTGAGGCGAGTTGTATGAGCATAGCGTGGCACGGGGATTATTACTGGATTCCACATTCGTCCGAGAACGAACCTGGCAGAAGGGCATGAATTTTGACGCGAGGCAATGGAACCATGCCCAAGGTTCTCTCAGAATAACACGTTGTAAAAAAATCAGAACTCGATAGTAGAGTCATTTCACGTGGGCCTACTGTTATCTACATACGGAATTTAAGCCGTAGCAGGTGTGTTAATTTACGACAGGCAAAGTGACTTTTCTCAGGTTTCACCCAATGGTATATAACAAGTTGGGGTCTGATGATGATTCAGGCCTGAGTACGCCTGATCTCAGTGCACAGGGGGGAACGGCTAACCAGGGATTCTTATCCACCTCATATCGACTATTAATCAACGCTCGTCGTTCATTCGAATTTTGCACTTTTGGAAGATCCTTGCTCGAAAATAAGTACCAGTTCGACAACGCTACACGTGAGATTTGTATTCCCAGAATAACACCTAATAACAGTCCACGAGGCAATCGAACCATGCCAAAGATTTCTGTCTATTGTAGAAGGAGTCTCGGAAATACTTAACACCTTGGGGGAGTTAGAACTCGACATCACATCACCAGCCTCTCATTCCACGCATAATTAAAGTCGTCAAATGAGTGGTGCAGAAGGTTTAATTTAGTCAGCCAAAGTATAGGCAAGATACTCACAAAGTAGCTTGTAAGTACTCGGGTTTCATGCAAATAAAATGTCTGATATATAGCAAATTGCCGACAGTGCGACCTGTGCGTCCATCTGATATCACAGCCCGGAGATACGAACCTCAAGGACAGTAGAGAGCGAAGCAAGAATTAGCATCCGCCTATTAAGTCTTCGTTCTGCATTTCGTATAGAAAACTCGAAGACGCTCGCCCGGAAATATCAGCTCGAGGACGAGACATCGCAACACGTGGAGTATTGTTCTGGGGATACGATTCTCACGTGGTCACCGGTCGAAGGGAGAGATCATCTTCCCGGGGATACAGCGGTCCCTCGTGCTCTCATATGCAGGGTCGCGTCAACTTCAAGATCTTAATTAACGAGGCAGGGTTCAGGGTTTGAATAGACCTACTTTGCTTAGAAGTTGGTACTCGGTACTCGGAAGATCAGTCCCGGCGGCTCTTATCGATCGATCATATTTTTGCTCCCATGGAGGCATCGGGGGGTGGGATCCTCGATCGTTGGACGGGGGAGAATTGTTTTTGCGGCAGGATGGGTAAGGAGAATGTACAAGGGGGAAAAAGAGAGACTGAAGGGTGGGGCAGAATACACAGCCACAACTTAAGCTGCCACAGAGATTTGTCCTGCCGTGAAACGGAGCTAAGTAGTTAAAGTACGTAGGTGCGGGAGGAACGATGACCCCAAGAACGAGAGTACGTGATGGAAATAAGGTTCCTCGCTAGACATGTACATCTGTCGCTGATGAGAAGAGCGCAACGTTGAGGAATTGAAAGCCACGTCCGATCGAAAGATGGAAAGAGGACCGCCTCAGCGGCCGTTGACTTGACGATCTTACGAGAAGAGTCCTCGTCCTAGCGACGAGAATAGCGGGCTGTATTTAGCGGGCTGGTGGGAGAGTGGGAAGAAGCCGGAAAGATAGAGTGTCGTGATATGGTGGGGGAGAAGAAGGAAAATGGGGTCGGAGGCGAGTGTATTCTGGGCCATTTCACTTCATCAGGCGACGGCAACGACGTTACAATCTCTGGTAGTATATCGGTTAGTACACGCGCCTGTCATGAGGAAATGGTCGCTCTGAACGCGCGCAAGCTGGGTTCGACTCCCAGCCAGAGAGGTCCACGGAGCGTCGTGATGCTACTTTTTGAATTTTGCAGCCTGAGACCCTCAAGGGCCAAACAAAACTCAAGTGATTCGGGCGGGCCTCGTAACGTTTTGAATATTTTTGCAGAAGTCCTTAACTGATTCGTCGGCACACTCAAGAAAGGCATACAACTCAGGTGTCGAATGCTTATCTTAACGCTGGATTGAAGGAGTAACTCAGATGGTCCTGCAGAAAAGAGGAAAGTAAAACAAGATGCTGAGATGGAACGGAACAAACATAACACAACGGTCCAGCTACCTCTCGAAAGTGGACGAGAAAATAGTAGAGATGGTCCCCTATCAATAATCAATGATCCACAACAATCGAGAGTACTTCCGATAAACATTCACACGACCAGGGATCAGAGGATACAGTCGGTTGCGATACACTAGCTGGGGGCGAAGGGTCCGTCCCGAAATGCCAATCAAATGCTAGTCCTTGAGAAAGAATCGAGAATGTCGCCAAATACAACAATATCTTTACGGCCGCAGAAGTTCGTGACCCGACTCGTGCTTGATGGTGAGGACTTGATAAAGTTCGACACACGGGGATAATGAACTAGTGGAAGGGCAGCAATAACCCGGTGTGGGAAAAGCCAGTTGAAGGGAAGAAAATCCACTTTCAAGACAAAGTGGAGATGAATAGACAGTACGACCGGCATACTGGAGTGCGAGCAAAGTACAATGATACAACCGGCTTTGATAAAATTAGAAAGATTAGTAGTAATTAGCAAGTACAAGAGCACGGCCTTAAAACATGATACTCTCGTCGTTGTGAAGTTCAGCCATCAAATTCGGGGATGCCAGAAGAGAGCTCGCTATTTTCCTAAAAGCGAACATGAGACTAGATATGCCAACTTTAGAGACATCGGCTAGTGTTATGAATTGGAGCGGAATCTTTTCACGGAGTGATCAAAATGCCTAGAGCAAACAGACAGAGATTTGAGACCGGTTGCCAGGAGAGAGTATTACGCAGTATCTGTACAGGGGGGAGCCAGAGGATAAGGCAAAGGTGCGAAAGCACACGGGTGAATCTCATGTCGCTGGATCGTGCACGTTGCTAGGATCCTCGATCGTTTTGGGAAGAACGGTTTGGGCGGTATGAGATAGTAGGTTGTTAATGACAATCCCAGTTACCGAAAAAAAACGATATCTGCTCGCGAGCTAAGGAGTCTGCGAGCGAATTTTAGTTCACCGTATTGGAGGGCAACCTAGAATGCGCTTTAGACTTGGTTTCGTCTTGAAGCATACACAAGCAATCGCAAGACCGAAATTCCCCGTGTGGGGAGTGTATAAAACGGAACAGAGAGGATTGAATAAGCAGGGTAGTCATCAGTAACGGCGAAGAAGTATTTTGACCGGGCAGGTATAACTGGGGAAGAATACGAAGGATGGAAATTTTCAAAAAGGCTGACCACTCAAGAAAAAAAAAATACTTATTCGACTCGCCGCCATCGCCCATGTGCTACTAGGCAAGGATTTCTTTATACCTAGACGTCCGACAACCCAGGAGATCAAATGAGTAGGACCACTGACTTCGAGGTCAATGATCACTCGGTAGCAATTAATTATCGGAGAACAATAGTAGTACTTACCGTGGCAGGAGAAAAGAAATCCCACCGGCTCTCAAGTGCGTAGAGTTCGTTGTTACGTAGTGAGGGAAAAAATGCGAGTGGTCTGTAAGAGAAACCGGAGGGAACAATGTGTGGGATATTCGAGCTTCTCATGGCGGAGACAGTTAGTCGCCGTTTAGTTCTCGTACGGATCCACTTACGTGTTTACTTATTTCCGCGGGCATTTTGTAGGATATAAAGCTAGATAGTTGGTAGTTAGCCCCCATGTCGCGTTTGCCACAGATGTAAACCATTTCTGCGACTCACTTCATTTGAGAACGGCCCCGCGATTCTAACACAATGTCCGTGTTTGAATTTGGTTTGCATCATGCGTGGGCGATGGAAATTAATACGAATTACTGGTCTACCTGATCCGCGACGCCTTTCGTTCTACGCTCATGATGCAAAAAGTCATCCGCCATCAAGAGTCGCCCATTACTTACTCTGTCCCTCTCGCGTATTCCTTGTCGCATAATGCCGATGCTTCAGGTCTTCCTGCAGTAGTTGGAATATTACTTGCTTACCAGAATATCGTAGCACTTGATCTTCCATTTGCGATGTATCTACACCAATAATAATGGCATTTTCCAGTGCGCACTGAAATAATTCCGAGAGTATGCATACGTTGGCATATCGATGATATAGTGGTGATCCAGAGGAAGCGTAATCTTTGTTTACCGTGACCGGCGACAAGGTAATGCAGTATGGTGTTGCGGAATTCCAGTTGAGGATGAAGGTCCAACGCGCAGTCAACGCAGCACGCTTGGTAGATACGAAAACGACGGTGAACACAGCATTTGATATAATAGGTGACGTAGATGCAAGAGATGTGATTCGCGTTGAAGGGGCAGTGTGGATAGAATAAAGTTCGAGAAAGCATGACGCACGTTCGCACAACATGATATAGCCGCGTAAAAACAATTGATTCGTGTGATTGAATTATGACCGAAATACAGTCTGGATTATACAAACGGGAATATCAGAAGAGGCGAGGAGGCAGTAGTTTCCAGGAGAAGTGGCCTCACCTCTCAGGGCGTAGGAAATAAGATTTACATTGCGCATCGGGGCGAAAGGAGACTCTGAGAGAGCAGCGCGGTTGAGGCGCTGTTTCCCCGGATTTATCATGTACGAATACATCCAGGTATACAGTCAGGACTGGGAGAATTCCGGACGGAGTCCTTTCGGAGCATGTAACGCTACCAATGAATGAATGCTCACCGTGTGTAGTGAGAATTAAAATGACCAGCTGAACGGTCAAGTATAGTTCAATGTTGACCTGGTAACAGCTATTTGAGATCCTGTGCCGGACAATTCAGTGGGGTGAGAAGATCTGCTTCAAGAGAGAAGGAGAATTGAAGGCCACTCGTTCGACAGACTTTCATGACGAGCGCATGTAGTCCCTCGGAACATGCAAATACACAACAATGTGTGGATCTTTTGGAAGTAAAAGTCAAGGATGGAATACAGATTAATCCCGAAAGTCCAATGACCAAGGAAGCTCAGTCGTGTCTCGACAGAGCCATACACGTTGGAAACGATCATAGCATCCAAAACTGAGATTAGACCTGAACTGGACCCTCTTCTAAGGCCTTGTTAGAGGCTTGGCTACCAGGCTAAGCTGAGCCGGACTTTCCGCAAACCTTGGCAAGACCTCGCGAAGCAATGGGAGGAACAGTGGAGCTCAGAGGTACAGTTCGCCGAAAGGAGTATAACTTCTACATTTTATTGAAGGGAGGTACAAGGAATTTAGCAAGAGCCGAGTGTCAGGAAATCAAACTGCTTACAGAGAGCATATCGATGTGTAGCGTTGAGAGGCAGTGACGGACTACCGGTCCGATTCTGAACCCTCTT
Organism: Armillaria borealis; assembly: GCA_030435635.1. NCBI lineage: Eukaryota > Fungi > Basidiomycota > Agaricomycetes > Agaricales > Physalacriaceae > Armillaria > Armillaria borealis. Next base: position 275,335 of record JAUEPT010000025.1, on the reverse strand, counting down.
CGACCGACGACCGGAGTATGCCGGATGGCTTTTTTTCTTACTGTTGCCCACTGCGAGGGCGCATCGTTTCTCCATAAATGGACTCGCGCGCCCCCGTCGGGTTAAAAACTAGATACCTGTCGCTCTAGCCTCTTGAATTATTGAAACTTGATTCTCCTGTGGCGATTAACCGTCCTTAATCGAAGCTAAGTTCAGGGCGCTTCAGTTTCCTCATTTCGTTGTCCGATCTCGCTCCTCTTATGTATATTGTAGTCTTCAGGACCATGGTGGCGTTCGCACAACCATTATTATCCACCTCAACTGGAATGCAACAGGGGTATCGGTACAATGACGCTCGGACACCTTATCTCGAGCCTCCTGTATCCATCAGATTTGTTAACTGTGATACGAATCTCTCCGTTCTAGACTCTTAAGTAAGTATCTCCAGTTTCATTAACATATCCAGGAACATTGCTCACTGGACGATTCCTTCTAGACAAAACCGCTGGCGGTCAAACTCAAGTTTTGATTTTATCGGAAACAGAACGACTCTTCACTTTCACGGTATACGCGCACACACGGCTCACGGAACGCATTGTCCCGAAGACGCGTCCCCTCCTTAATTAAGTCGCGTGAGAACCAACCGTTAGTTGCCGCGATTGCTCAGGGTCAATTTGACGACGACCATCAAGCGGTGCCAGCATTGCCGCAGCAGTCCTCTCGCTCCATGGCCTCCAAGAGCAAGCCGTCTCTCCGTCCTGGAAGGGGACGGCAGCGAAAAGGTGTCCTTGCCGTTGATACCCATCTAGGGTCTTACGACCGCACGGATCCGTTTCGCGCGTTCAGCGTCCTTGCAGGTCTCCTGGGATCCTTAGCTTCGCGTCTTGGAGGATGCCAATACAAACTCACGCCAGAAGAACACAAACTCTCACTTCATCTCCTTACGATTGTCGAGCCCTACATTGGCGGCGCCCCTTCCCAGCGCACTCTCATTACGCGTCAGCCTACCGAGATTCTCGATGCCATCGTGTTCCACATCGACTCGAAGCAGGACTTGTTAGCGCTGGCCTCGTCCTGTCAGCGTATGCATGGCATCATTATTCCCCGGCATGTAGACTATCGAGTCCTGCGATGCAAGGTCAGCTCGATCAGCATGTGGAACCACTTGATCGTCAATCGATCCTTGGCGAAGAACGTGAGGAGGCTGGAGATTTTGGACGAGAGGACGTCGGTGGATGCACTGCGGATACCAGGAGGAATTGTGGGCACGGATACCGACTTGGAATCGACAGACGACGAGCTGGCAATGCACGAAAAGCAGGAGAGATATCTCGTCTCGGCGTTGACGAAGATGACTGCACTGAACTCGTTCGTGTGGTCGTGCAATCACTCCCCGATCTCTATCGATAATGTTTGGCCTACTTTATTGAAATGCCATTCGTTATCTGAGGTTGAGATCCACGATAACATGGTCTTCGGACCGACATCCGGTGAAGATAGTCAGGCGGCTCGTTCTCTTGTCGTTAGTCCTTCTCTAACATCTTTCTTCTGATGCTTATTACCGTCAGCTTCCATCAGTAAAAACCGCGTCATTCCAATCCACGAAGCACATCTATGGCTCATGTCAGAACCCGGAGCTGGGCCGTATCAAAGACATGCTCAATCATTGCCCCAATCTCGAGGTAAATTTATCTCAAAATTCCAACTGTCTCCTTTATTGACGTGATCCAGGATCTCAACATATCCTACGCCCGTCCACGCCCCCCATTCGCCGCTCATATACCGGCAGATGAACTTTTCCTGTATGGCCGCTGGCCCAGACTCACCACGCTAACCCTCACAAACCTCCGCGGAGCCAGTGATACAGCATCCGCATTCTTATCCGCCCATCCTAGTTTGGAGGTCCTCAACCTCGACATCTCGCCGATCGCATTATACCCCAACTCACTCCCGCGTCTCCGAGAACTCACGGCACACAAAGACGTCACCGCCGCGATCCTGTCATGCCCATCGGAAGAGCCCCGTCCGTTAGAGATCATCAAAGGCGTACGGTTATCTGGACCATGTGATGCTTTCCTCTCCAGCCTCAAGCTTTTTGGAGGATCCATAAAGAGAGTGGAGCTCGGAGGGTGGAACGACATGGATGATATCCGCAGACTCGTTGAGAGCGCGCCCATGCTCTCATGGCTCGATACGGGGAAAAAGCTCAGTGGCGGACAGAACCTAGCCGGTGTAGTTGAATGGGCGAACCTACTGACAGCACTTCCAGAGCTGGTGGCGTTCCACGGGGTGAAGTTCTTTTATGAGGCTTCAACGTCGATCTCTATGGCGGATCGGAGCAGGTTCCGTAAGAACGACGAAGTGGCGAGTTTGCTGGCATGGAAGTGCGCTAAGCTGAGGAGGGTGGATCATTGGGAGGATGGGAGTGGGAAGGTCGTCGTTTTGGTACGGGAGAAGGACGGAGTGAAGTGGGAGGTGAGACGGGTGAGGCAGTAGGATGGTATGTACCTTCTTGTGATGGAAAAGTGGCGATTAGTGTCGCATTGGATTATCTGATATATATATTTTCGATTATCAATGAGTCTCGGTACTTCAGGCAGAGTTGCAGATACAAAATATCTTGCCATGTTTACCTTTTCATAGTTTTGTTCGTTACCTAGCATGGATAAGTAGAAAGGATTGGAAACTACTTGCGTAAGATAGTCCACTTATAGTCAACACCGGAACGTGAGATTGAGACTCGCGGGATAAATTCATGATAGGAGAACCACCCAAGCGATATAAATATCGCACCCCACTGTTTCATTATACTTTACAGTAAATTAACAACGATTAATCCTCAAATGCCGACATCTCCGACTCGGTAGGATACAGCTTGACGAAATAAGACCCGCTCTTGAAATCCTGCCATGATTCTTTACTGATCGTGCTCGCGACGCGCGTTGACTGATGCGAGGGGACAGTGAAGATGCTGGCACGTTCAGGGCGCTGAGGTAAGGGTAGGTTACTTTCTCGGCTGACTGGAATTCTGGGGCTCGCTTCCGTATCTGTACCCATTCGGACTCGCCGATTCTTCCTTCGCAGGAACAGGATAGTACCGACGAGGGCTATTATCAGGATGATGATGATGATTATGGGAGCTATGAGCTTCCGGATGAGAGTCGAGGAGTCATCGGGTTTGGTAACTTCAGGGGCGCCCAATCTGAGGTGTGCGGTAAGGATTAGGGTACAGGGATGGGATGGGTAGATCTTACGGGCAGAACGTTATAATTAGTTGGGACTGGGACTTTGTTTAGCTGGACTATGAGAAGGCGGGAAAAGAGGAGTCGTACATCAAAAGAATTGCATGATATGGGCGTGGGAGCACAATTTGAGGAGTAGCCTAGGAGAGCTGAGAATATGAAGGCTGGGACAACAGGGAAGAGGCGTACATTGAGCAAAGTAGATGCTGTTATTGGCACAGGAGTACCTACGGGTATGTGAGGAAAATACAACGGAGAGAAGGCAAGGACGCGCACTGGAGAGATAGAGGGACGGAATATTTACTCGCTCTGCAGCGAAATTAAGTCTTGAAGAAGAAAAGGGACGAGGAAGGAGACGTACCGGGAGATAGATGCCTCCGGTACGGTCAGGTCGACATCCACAGTCGTGCATTTCGTTCCGTCATTCCCACAAGAACCTTAAATTTAGCACGGATCAATCAGATAATCTCAAGAGATAATGATTTAATGTACCTTGCTCTAGAAAGCTGATGTAGATGAGATATAGATCAAGGGCATGGATAGATGAGAACTCACGTGTAAATCACACCGTCGTCGTCGTTGTTGCTTGAAAAAGTAGTTCCGCCGTCGAGGGTCGTCCGTGAACTATGAGTAACAATGGTGGGCTGCCAAGTAGGGAAGTCAATGGTGGAAGCGGGGGAATAGTGGTGTGAAGCTTACTGTACCGAACCCACAGCTGTGAGAGATATAGTCATCCGTGTCCAGAAGCAAGGGTATAACTCACTAGTTGAAGAAACGAATGATATGTGACGCTGACGCGACAGAAACAAAGAACGGAAGAGTACAGAGGAACAAAAGCATTGGCAAAGAAGGGGGAAGAGGGAATGGAGAGATGGTGATTCAGTGGAGGCTATTTAGGTCGGGTGGTTGGTGATCAGACGGGAGTCGCTCGTCGATGAAACTGGTGATCTGTGATGGTGGATAACCATCCGGGTCGGTACGAGAACGGCGGCCTGTGATGGAGGGAAGAGAGTCTTGGTCGAGAAGTTATAGGTAGCATGTTTGATTATTGAACTATGTCGAAGTCTTTGCGTGGGTAACAGCTGAACTTGACTGTGAGAGAACCGGCTGGCCAGAGAGAGAGATAACGACCCAAATGATTGGGTGCATCGTTCTGCGCTCACGGCGCATTGACCACGTAAGGAGATAGTGCGCAGGAAACGGTTCCTCGGTATCACCATGTTTGCAATGGGAGTTTCAAGCGGTGACGCAATCTGTGCAGGTACCACTTGCTGGTGGTGAAACGTCTGAGATCAAACCTGGGCCTGAGCTCTTAGTGCTGAGCTCGAAGATCTAGTCATTATTAAGCTGGACAGAAATCCGAGACTGTTCTAGAGTCGAATCATTAGATGATGAAATCGCCCAACTGTTGGTCTTCAAGTTGTTGACCGTGACCATCTACTAGCAGATGTCAATGATAGATGTATCGGCCCTCAGGTAACCGCCCGCATTGATAATGGTGATAAACGATGGTGCCGCGGCGGGCCAGACGTGAGAGGTAGACCTCTAAACTCGGATTGTCAATTGTGATATTCGTGTCGATTCTCGAACGTGGGCCTGAGAGGTTGTAAAGACATCGACTGTCGGAGAGCTACAGAGAGCTAGCGCTTAGCTGCTGATGGAAACGATCCAAGGGTCGGGAAACCAGGGACCAGCAAAAAGTTAAAACCATTGCTCTCAGGCTCGGTACTGATCGAGATCCATTGATGCTTGTGGATTAGTCTGAGAATACTTAAAACGAAAAGAAATTGAACAAGATGAAAGGAAAAGCAGCAAAAAAGCAGAGAAAAAGAGAGAAGAAGAAAAAAAGGGAAGAAGAACTTAAGGTTTCACAAGACCTACCAGTGTGTTCTAAAAGGATTTGCGCCGAGTATCAAGAGAATAGTGTGAAACGGTGCCTCTTGAAACACCGCCACTGACAAGCCATTGAATCAACTTCCCGCTTCTGATGTCCGAGACACAGCCACAATCAAGCGGCAGGATTGCCGAACAGTAGCGGATTCATGTCTGGCTCTGAATTTTTGACAGTGCTTTGCAGACGGTTGGATATCTTTCTGGCAGATAATAATACAGATACCCTGAGAAATTTACTTACTCGATCTTCTAAAGTACCGAAATTGGCTGAAATTAGTAAAAAGAGGATTGTGGAGGTAGACCCGGCAGAGTCGGCAACTTCGGGCCGGAGAATATTGACCGAGTTTACATATTTTACCACCCAAAACATTGCACATTTGAGACAGACAAAGTTTGGTGGGAGCTTCTCCTTGTTCAGCCAACATTTCATAGATGAAGTGCATGAATTACCATGCTACACCCAAGGGGCGTCCAGAACTCTAATCGGTGAAGTCAACGGGGTGGTGGTGGGGTGGGTAGCTAGTGCCTGGGGTCCCAAAAAGCATAGCCACAACGGCTTTTTCACTTTCGCCCACATCTTTGTGCTAGTAGTCAGAATATGCCCAGAAATCTTGCCCAATAAAGGTATTTAGTGTAAACAGACACTGTGCAATCCTTTTTATTTTTTCGAAGGAGCGTAGAGCTCATAATTAATAGAGAGTATCTTCAGGCCATTGTGGCAGTGTTCTGCAAGGAATCCGGACCGAGAAATCAATGTCATCGTAGCATGCGGCTGGGCTGCGGCAGCCTGCGGGTGTACCAAATTTGGGTGGTGGTACTGTGCAGGGTCAGGTACTCGGCCACACACGGCACTCGGTCACAGCCGTTTTTCACGAAACATACTTCTCCTACCTTCAAAATTTTTGCTGTGCTAGACTGCAGGATGATGCCGCTACTTGAGATTCCATTCAGGAGCCTGTTTAGACAACCAGTCACGAGATACATACAAATGTTTGCGATAAAATGCTGATTTCATAAGCAATTTCATGGTTTCTACTGTGCCTGACCGGCAACTCGGCCAATCTACCGTCTGTTCGCAATATCTCTGGCTTCACTGGTCCGTTTTGCTTGATTTTAGGCTCAAGAGAAGCACAAACGTCTACATAATAACTGAGGAATGTATGTAAATGTTGAATGCTATTACAGAATGCATAGTGTAAGGTATTCCAAAGAGTGAGGTAATTGTCCTATGACTAGGAAGTCGGTCACTGCCCTATTACACTTGTTAAAGTAATCGGAACATCCGTGGAGTGACCGGGATGGGTTGCGATGATATATAGCATGTTTTGACATCTAACTAAGAGATGCCCAAGGGCACAGATTCTCATGTATGCACAAAAATTGATTGGCACTAATAACCTTGTATCCCAAACTGAAACTATGAATTACTGCAGGTTCCTGGTATAAATTTGCACCTTGGAAATACAAAAACAATACCGAACAATGCAAGGATCATTTATTTATAGTTTAATGGGCCATCCTGTACATGGTTGAGGGATGAGAGGCATCAAGAGCATGAACAAACCATGAAATTGCTTATGAAATCAGCATTTTATCGCAAACATTTGTATGTATCTCATGACTGGTTGTCTAAACAGGCTCCTGAATGGAATCTCAAGTAGCGGCATCATCCTGCAGTCTAGCACAGCAAAAATTTTGAAGGTAGGAGAAGTATGTTTCGTGAAAAACGGCTGTGACCGAGTGCCGTGTGTGGCCGAGTACCTGACCCTGCACAGTAGTTCCCGGGGTCTTAACCAACACTTTTCAATGGTCAAATACTTTGATTAGACTTCTAGACGCCCCTTGGTTACACCTTATGAATGCTTGCGGTAATAAATGCCGGCTTAATTTAAACTCAGTTGAAACTCCGGTCCCTAGCGTAGGGTGCTCCTCCGAGTCTCATCATCACTGTCACCACCTCCCGTGAGCGCTCATCGCCCAGCGCCGACGTGCCTCGCAAGCTATGTTTTGTCCTTGTCAACCCTGCCTTACGGTGTCGCGTGGATTATCATCTGGTGCACAAGCCTGGGTTTAGGATGTGAAACGAGGCCCCGGGCGAGCTGAGATATATATATCATTGTCGGGTACGTCGAGCTTTAACTTTGCCCCGTATTGGACGTTGCTCATACTTGATGGAACAGACGGTCGCGGGCTCTGACGAGTCTGTGCTCTACAACGGTGGATCCAACGATAATTCCCGTATCCGCTACTGCCATGAACACTACCAGGATTCGTGAATTTGGACCGCATGAGGGAGAAGAGTACCTCGATTATCGCGAAGTTTCAGATTTTACCCACGGCGACCGTCCTCGATACGGGACTGCGTGTCAGTGCAATGATCTGATGTTCATTTGGTGCGAAGTACTCAAAATTTATCCATACAGCGAGCGAATGATGCGGCAACTCTGGAAATAGCGCAATACTGTGGATAGCTGCCACGAGCAAAGTTATGGCAACGAATGAACTCGGGGGTTTGCTACTCATTATCACCAGCAGGGACGTTCCCTGTCATGCCAGAAAGAACGATCTACTCTTCCCATGCTACATTCATACTTGCGGGTTGCCCTCACCGTCTTGCACAGAGCTGTGGATCCAACAGTTCCTTACCGGGACCTTTGACCTCCCAATACGAATACCAATTACTCGTATTGCGCAGATCAAACACGTTGTCGATGCTTCGTTTTAAGAGCCGGAAGGTGGCGAGAACTCGATAAAAGAATTGTAGCCGAATCTATCGTACGGTAGGTCATATTACGTGTTACGACTCTTCGACCTTGTTCTCACTTCACTTCTATCAGGAGGCTGAGACACATGAAATCCTTCCTGTATCTACGAAGAGTAGCTGCTTCAAGCTCTTTATTTCTCCAAAGAACTGCTGCGCATTTGTGCCGGCCACGGGAACATTCGTGTCTGGCGTGCTCAAGGTACCAAGGTTTTCAACCGGAGGCATGCATACGTGGGGGAATTGCACCGGACCATTCGTAATTGTACTCGCTATCATTGTCAGCCGCTACAGCCAGACGGTTCGCTCGTCATCAGACTCCATGCCAGCTACTCGATCGTTTGGAGGCTCCCTGGCAACTTTCACCTGCGGCCGATTGTTTCGTGAGGAGACATCAGATACAACAGATGCGAAATCTTCATAGGGCTAGATCACAGGCACGCGAGTCCTGACGTGATCTCCAAGGCAAGGACCGCTGGATTACCGGTCCTATGGAGAGTACCAGTGCTTCATTTGTTAGTTGGTTTTCTGGTCTTCCTGAATGATGTCTGATATCCCGTTAAGGCGTATTGTGTGACGATAAAATCTCGGAGATGTACAACGATAGGTTACCACATAAAGGCGCCGACAACGGAAAGTTCGCCACCAGTACCTTCTGAGCAGCGCCTCGCTCGTGCTCGACGTTCAATCTCAAACGACGCCCTGTCGCACCTGAAGGAATCTACTGCGCGCACTCTCCTTCCTTACTTCTAAAGTCAGCATGTAGCTTCCAGGCCAGAGACGAAGGCTTCATACGACACTCACCGTAGCCCTTGGACCACCGTTTTCCCTCTACGAACAGTTTCTGGCTCTCCGGTATACCACGGGCAGGGTTTGTGCTGGGCCTCTATGCACAAGACGTCCAGGTCCCCTCGAACTTGTGACGATCCACGAACGTCGTGAGAGTCTCCAGCGAGGAGAAGTCGACCGATTGTACACGTGCACGACATCGCTCGTGCTGCAGGGAGATGGTGCAGACGAGGCAGCGAACTCATCATGTATCCACAACAAATGTCACACCTTAACCTGCTCGGATGTCGGTATTGGCGCTAGCAAACCCGATGTACGTGCGTCACAACTGGTCACGGCTTTCAAAATTTCTGATGTTCATTTTAGATGCGTTAACGAACAAGCACACAAAATTCGCCCCTGCGGCAAGCGAGCAATCTCTTCTCAGGGGACAGTAGGCAACGACCCAGTTTTGCCCCACGAACATCGTTTTTCTCGTTCTCTGACGAGAGCCCCAGTGCATGTGGCCCAGTTGGCACCAATTTGCAGAGAATAATCTCGCGGCATTGTCACCGGCAAAGGGGCCTTTGGCGGACCGGTCTTTTCTTCCCATGCATGCCTGAAGTTTTTCCTTATTCACGGGCGCTGCATCCATCCTATACACAAATCAAGCCTGTAGTCGGCACGCTGCCGCTGATAGGTGTGGAGTGGCGAGAACCAAAGGAAATGAAGTCGAAGCAATCATAGGGTCGGTTCTCTTTATGGATTATGGTTCTTCGACTTCAGACTGAAACCTTCCCATTAGGAGGCTGATTCATATGTATGCTGAATTCCTTACGCCCCGTCCGACTGCGAACAATGGCTAGATGGTTAGCTAAAGTACTCCGAGGCGCGTTTTCGTTCAATATCGGTCTCATCCGTGTGCGGCGTGTGCAGCGTCGATATTTTCAACATTGAACCTAACCCGGTCCCGTGATCACGCCCTCAAATTGTGCCATTCGTAGCTATATATCTGCAACCATTTCCAGCCTCTATCCTGGACCTAGCGAGCGATGGGTTGCTTATCTCACTACTCCATACCGATTGCTCCATTTTTAATGGTATAAACGTTGTGATCCCTCCTCGCAGAAACCTATTATCTCCGACGAATCAATTCGCGAGACACATGTATGAATCCTCCTACGGCGTCATTTCCTCTTAAAGCTAGGTTCCAGGCACACGAATCTCGACACCGATAATCAGATTTTTTTTTTTGGATACCTCCACGGAGAATACATTTACGACTCGGAACTTCAGTGCTTGTTTCCTTTTCTTAAATGGGCAGTTTCTGCTAGCTCATGTAACGCTGCATTCATGCGGTGGGATGACAAGATCTCGGAGGCGCAGAACGATAGGCTATGGCATGGACCGATTACGAAAAGGTGCTAGTAGTCGGCGTATGCTTAGTCAGCGCCTTATGAGTACCGCCTCGGCGTTGTCAAACAACACAACTCGGTCGGATCACTTTTTGAGAAGGACGCTCATTGCACCTGACGGTCTCCAATGCGCTTTAAGCTCAAGGTATCGTGTATTCCTGCAGTTGTTCTCGGATTACTGAATGTCGGTATGACAGAACCTTTTTCATAGGCAGATGAGCGCCTATCCGCTTGGTATCCCACGGTCCCGACCTACGTGAAGGGAGTCACCGATCTCTGCTTTAGGGTCAGGAACAGCTACCGTCGATGCTCAGTCGTCCATAATAACATGACAGATTGTCATATATACGGTCGTCGCGACTGTGCGGTAGGCCCGTACACGAAGGATTGCTGTGAAGACTACGTCCAGGACGTGATGGTATGACCCTTCATTGTAACGGCATCGAAAGCGTACTAACATCGCATCAGTGACATCAATTCCAACTGTCAATGAGACGGACATTATTAAAAGGGAAAAGCTGTGTTGCATAGCGCAAAATACAACACTTTCTATTTCTTCTGACCTACGTTAGCAGGAATATATTCATGACAGCAGATTTTTTTATTGCGAGGCCTGATTTCATGGTGCTGCCTGTCATTGGATCTGATCCACATCTAAACCTGCGCTTGATTTAGTATCAAGTTGCCGTAGTCAAACAGGTATTAATGGTGGCGGCGTAGTCCGCCCCTGAGAGCTGTGATTTATCTCCCGGCTTATTACCCAGTTTCTACTGCCTCTATCATGACTCATTCCCTCAGGCGCAACTCCGAGTTACACCTGGCTTGGAGGCTTGGAGAGTTTCTTGACCTCTTTTCATCAGTCGTTTTGACTTCGACGGAGTAAGTGTTCGCATTTCTCACGGAGCGATGGTGATTCTTATCAACCTTTAGCGCCCTTTTCGAACGTCGTTCATGCTGCTCTTCGTGTTATTAGCTCTCACTAAGGAAGTCTTGTGTGACTCTGACATTGGAAACCCCGACGTTAGTGATCAGAGGACGTTAGTGCAAATCATTTGGAGCTGCAGTGCCACCATTTTTGCGTGCACCTGGCTCGCGGTTCACCCGAACGTTCCCGGGAGGAGTCTTAAAAGGCGCGGAAGACTGGCAATAGCCCTTCGACGAGCGAGGCTCATGCTTCTTACCCTCATGGCACCGGAAATTGTGATAGGGTGGGCTGCTGCACAGTGGAGAGTCGCGCGACACATCAGGAATCGTAAGCTGTTCGGTATTCTCAGTGTGCTGTGTTGACCATGTATGTTATCAGTGTCCCCCAAAAAGCTCACCATGGCACACGGCTTCTTCGTAGCTATGGGTGGATTCTGTAACAGCAGCGGAGATATCCTCAGCTGTAAAGACTTTTATCCACTCGAGCACGAACTTAATAGAGAAGCCTGTCGGGAGTCCTGGATTTCTGCCTTAGCGGAAGTGCCAGAGGAGGAGATCGAGGAAAGAAGTAAAGCCGACGGGTTTTCTAAAGCCATTGCCATTGTCCAAATATTCTGGTTTGTCCTCCAGTGTCTCGCGCGCCGGATACAGCACCTTCCTATCGTCCCAATCGAGATGTCTGCACTGGCATTCTCGATACTGAGCATCGTGCTATACATGATATGGTGGTACAAGCCATTCGATGTCCAAGTACACATCGTGCTTCCCCTCGGGGCGAAGCTTGACTACGCTGGTCATGATGACAGAGGGCATGTTGGGTTCCTCCGCTACATTAATGATTGGTACTATAATGTACTGGTCGCGGTATACGGATGCGCGGACGACGACACGATCCCGACTATCGAGACTGGTGTGTCGGAAATCTACGTAGCGGACTACATCGATAATCCTTCGCTACCTTCAACGCCCGCTATGCTGCGTTGGTTCGCAGCATGGGCAGTAGGTGCTTTATTCGGATCCATGTATCTCGTCGATTGGTCTTATGAGTTTGCGTCCGATGTCGAGCGAATTATTTGGCGCACATCTGCTATCACCATAACATCCATCCCGCTATGGTTTCTCGTACAGGGATACAGTTTCTTCTTCTGCCCGTCGCATCTTTCGATGGTCTTTGCTGCTACCTGTTACATCGCAGCGAGGATGTGTATCATCGTCTTAGCACTTATGTCTTTACGCTGTCTTCTACCAGCGGCTCTTGTTGAGGTTTCGTGGACGACGTATATCCCACATGTCTAGAAGATTGTTCCTTTCGGACCTTAGAATCTCTCTGCTTGCGAGTACCTGGTGTATTAATCACAGATGTAATAAACTTCCTACCATGCAGTAGGCCGACCATCTTGCAACTTAGAAGATCTGTGATACTTTTGCGGCTCCTTGCCTTCGTGTCATTCACACACTCACTGACTCGAAACATATCATACTGCTGGGGTAGCTTAGGACATCTGTTCGTTCTACAGTTAGTATTCAGTCGCTGTCATCAGGCTGGACCATCTCTGCCACATCGTTACGGCTGATACTACAAACATATGCTTCGAACCATCCATGGGAGCGTAGACACATGAATTTCCAGACAGAATCCTGGCAAAATCGGATCGTTCACATTCAATTTCTTCATTTCTTCCCAGTTTGGAACAGTGCGAAGACTAAACGGGCCGACGTCATTTTGATCTCTGACGTTGTGGCAAACCGAACAAAATTGCGCCTCTTAATAGGATGCATGAAGAAGACTTCACTAATACTGGCACTATCGCGCTCATGAATAGCGTGGCACCCATCGAATTCTGCGCCAGTCCACCCGCACTCTCTGACTTGTGTTTGCTGCCAATTCAACCTGGCACCATGCTTATCCGTTACTGAATATATTTCCACACTCGCCTCTAGTACCGCATCTTCTATATTCTACACATATGGCTGCCCACAGAGGTACTCATGGCAAGACTCGTTTAGATTTCTCCTTCTGGTAAACGGTCTACTTTAAAAGGGCTCATCGATACAGCACATCCTCAGCACCCCAAGCTACGGTTACCTCAGTCTAACGATGCTCCCTCTTCTCTCTCTTCTCCTGGTCGCTGTCGGCACCAATGCGTGGTTCAGACTTCCATGCACACTGCCGCTCGTTCAAGGTTCTTTCCGCTCCGATAGTTTCCGTCGCTTTTACTCAACAACTAGCAGAACGCATCGACCCTATCCTGGAGCCTGGTGCTAACCCCTCCCAACATGTCCATGTACGTACTTCGCGATGCTATTTCCTACTTGTGGCTCATACCGACACGTTTCAGACTGTACATGGCGGATCCAGTGAGTCCTGCACTTTCTCAGAGTGTTCAAATGGTTTACTTGCGTCCTTACCCCTAGACTTCGGGCCCTCCAGCACCTACCAGTCTATGCGTCAGTCTCAATGCACTTCATGTGAAGTGGCGCAGGATCTCTCCAACTACTGTGCGTTAAATCATGGGCAATGAAAATTCAATACTGACACGAGCTACCTAGGGTTCCCCAAGCTTTATTTCAGGGACCCTAAAACAGATCTCTTCGAATCTGTTGCTAACGGCGGTATGTTACAATAATCCCACTTTCGGAATTGCCCTTATAAGAGATAAGGTCTCCTGATCTACTACCAGAACCGCGGTACCAAGGACGTCGCTAATGGCGGTCCTGGACTGAAGGCCTTCCCGGAAGGATTCAGGATGATCTCCGGAGACCCGAAGAAGCGTAGCTTCCAGTACGTTCAAATTTTGCTTCCATCATGTCGCAATTCATTATCTCTTGCAGATATCCTACCGGCTTGGGCACCCAAGCCGAACTCGCCGAACGTGCCATTGAATGGAGCTGCTTGCGTTACACGACGAATAACCCAGGCTACAGTGGTTGGTTTCTTCCTTCATCCTTTCCCCTGTGATGCCGAGTCTGATGTCAGTGATTGACAGGAACTGGTGGATTTCCCACAACCGACTGTGAGGCCGGATTCCAATCTAGGTTGCATTTCCCGGCATGCTGGGATGGCGTTGTCAGTATACCTACCTCGCTTTGCTTTTTCTCTTCCGAGCACTGACTCGGTTCATGACAGAACGTGGATAGCTCTGACCATAAATCCCACGTCGCGTTCTTGTCGCAGCTCGACAATGGTGACTGCCCCGCTACGCACCCTGTTGGTCTCATGAAACTCTTCTATGAAATTACGTGGGATATCCATGACTTCGCCGGAAGGTGGAACCCGAGCGACGGATGGCCATTTGTTTATGTAGGCTTTCCTCCGTCTGTCATCATGATTCCTTTCTGACACTTTCTTTCCTAGGCTCATGGGTACGTTAAATGCCGGCGTCCAGTTAACAGTCTACTTATTTACTGTTATTCGATATAGTGACCCGACAGGATACGGATGGCATGGCGACTTCCAGAACGGATGGGATGTCAAGTATGGTCGTTTTCCCTTTTTTCATTCCCCTCTCTCATCATGTCTCATTAAGCGCTCTCCAACGTGCGATCGACCAGTGCAACAACCCTGACAACGATACCATCAACGGTGAGAGATTTAGCGCGACCCTCGGATACGATCCAATTCTCACTCGCTCGACCTAGGCGTCGTCACTGCTTGCTCGGTGTTCAATGTCATTAGTTCTGATAAGGCTAATCAGTGCAAAATCAATGCTGTGGTCAATGAGGATACGGAGGGCACTCTCGCGAAGCTCCCTGGATGCAACCCGATCCAGAAAGGTCCCGGGGATGCGACTATGTATACGGATGCCCAATGCCCGCACTGATGCGGCCGTAGATAACCCAGTGACAATTTTCTCATGTACGACTTTATGTAGATTGTGACCTTATTTCTTTTGTGACCGTTCAACTTCTTCTCTTGAGGAATTCTCCCATACATGGGTCCTCGCCTTTAGATGCCAGTTATCTTCAATCGGACAAGCGCGATAAGCAGAGTTTCCAGAGTTTAGAAAACCAGTATATGGACCCAATAAGGAACACTGGGGTTCTGTGCCGCCACGAAACGTGTCCCAGAGAAGCCGATCGGAGCAGCGGCGCCGACTAATTAATACCCTTCCTTCGAGTGGCGGTGCTCTAATATCGAGTTCATTTTGAACCACGACGACCACTCTTGCAACGTTCAATTCACGACTCTCCTGGAGTCTTCTCCTCTTCTCACCGTATTTATGTTGTCACTCTACGAGCTACACGTAGAACAGTGGTTCTTATTTGAGCGCTCTGCCTCAAGACCCTACCGTCGCTGTCTTAACTAATTTCTCCTCTCCAACATCACTTTTTCTTCTCGTCACACTGAAAACGTTTCCTTTTCTCCAGCCTTTCATTGTCACTCATTTTCAGCAAAGACCAATGCTCTCGAACATCAGGCGTCTTCTGCCAGTGTACAACGTTGAATGAAGCGCAAATGTGTTACTAGGTCCACATGACGAGAATCACCAGCCGCAAGCGTAGCGTATTCATTATACAAAGAAGCTCTCAAAATAGAAAGCATGAGAGCGAAGTCGTGTCACGGTAGCACACGCTAGTGAGAGTCCTTAGATGTTGTGCTTAAAGGCGCCGATCACCGCATTTACAACAGGTCATGATCTTATTTCTGTGACTACATGGGCTGATTTATGGGCATAGGATTACTCCGGCTCCGTACTCTCGCCAATGCTCGTGCGCTCGCTATGGCTCGCGGTTCGAACAGACATGTTCGACCGCGAGTGCGAGGATCCATCCATATTGAACTGCCCTATGATAGTATGATTTGATATGATCTTCAATTTTCCTGTATTTTACAGCGACAAGTCATCCCCCGTCCAATGCAGGACTGGTCAGGTTTCCAGGATTTTAATGCCAGTCTTTATTGACTTGACACTACAATACTTAACAAGCTACGTCGCAACGCTGCACTGTTTCGTTGAAGCCTTCTGTCGGAAAAACAACTTTCCGGGTTCCTGCAATGTCTGGATCTCCAGCCGGTGTAGCAGTGCGTCCGCCGTCAGTTAGGACGCAGGAATCAACGAAAGAACGCGTGTTGTGCACTGGCATCTAGAAAAATAACAGATGACACATGTCGAGATGTCGGACAAGGGCACAAGGTCTTTCGGCGCCTCCCCATACGTATCTCTCAGAAAACTAGCCAAAGCGCTCAATATAGTTCAAAATCCCGAACATTCTGTCACGGCATTTGGAGGTCGCGTGGTGTTGTAGAAAGCAAACTTGGACACTCTGAAGCCGCAACGCCGCGCCCGACGTAGCTGGTGGGGATAGACGTTCCTGAAATATGTCCCGGTACTACTTTGATTTAAGAGTGGTATGCGGAGGTCCTTGACATTAGGTCCTCCAGGTCATAAGCTCCCAAGACTACGGCAAGGCCAGGGCTACCGGTTGTGTAGAGCTTTGACAACTCAAGTAACCGGATATTATAATCAATACAAGTGCGACGCCTATTTCAAGTGCTATAGAATTCTACATGAATAGAAAACATAGAAGTCAAGGCGCTAGTACATGGACTCGTTGTGGTCAATTAGAATTAATTAACCCCAGGGCTACCATCGCTTTGTAAGAAGCGATTTCTTTGGCTTGTCCTTTACTGGTGGAGCTACCCTTTCCATGCTCCACGCCTCCGACTGTACGTGACGCTGTCAGTATCAACTTCTTAGTATATTATGCAGAGACATACTGTAGGCAAGTGATGGTCCAAGTGACCGCATTCTTAGGGCCGGAGGAAGCCTCTTCATACGTGAGGGCTAAGCCGGCCTGAATGGCATGGTTGTTTAAGTCTTGTCGGTAGTCTGGAAAAATCAGGTGAGTGGGAAATTGTACAAGCAAGAATCCAAATATACGTGTCTGCGAACTCATGATGAGATATACTATATGACGGAGTCGTTGGGTGCGCTGGATTGCTTGGGGGGGGGGATTTGTCGGTTGCTTGAGAGAGAATATCGTGAAAGCTAGGCGATTTATACCATCCTGCAGAAACAGCCCAAGTCAAGAAAGTGCACTAGCTGTAGCCGTATAAGGTCATAATGAGAAAAGTGGAGTAAGGTTTCACTGATTGAAAAGGACAGGGAGACGTACCCTTAGATCTAACATAAGACTTTGAATAATTTATGTACGGCGGCGTGTCGATTACGTTTCGGAAATAGGAAGCAGTCTGTGAGTTGCGCATATGAGTACATTAACCAAAGATTAAAGGATTGCATGAAAGTGAAGGGCGACGAAAGTATTTCTTGAGTAGAGGAGAACCGGTTTCTTGACTGTCATCCGATCTCAAGTAATTTCTCCGCATAATGAAACAAACAGAGCATCAACAGCGAACAGCTAGTCCGACCTGAGCCTAACGGGATACTGACTAGCGACTTAGTAAAGCGAGTACAACGGAGCTTGACAGAATAATACAACACACGGGCACCTCAGGGTGTAAAGCCAAAAACTATAGGATTTCGCAGTCCTCAGATAGTCATGGGGCTTCATAGACAAGGGCACGAATCCACAGATCGGCCGCAACACCATCGGATAGAGAGAGAGCGCGATGGATCCCACAATGAGCGTCAATCCATTTTCAAATGGCGAGCTCTCATCGGTTGTGCTCTGAGATTTGACGCCGAAAGAATTGAAAGGTTGACGCCGTAGTTCTTTTGCCGCGCGGCAGCGACAGCTTCTAACGACATCAAGGTGGAGCCTAGTTCCGAGGAAGACAGTAGCCGAGTCCGCAGTATCCATTGACCGACCAACAGCAGGTATCGTTTCAATACTCGGTCAATAAAGAGATTTCCTCCTGGAAACCGCTCCTGATGACAGGCATGCGAAGCGAACGGAGAGTCTAGTAGATAAGTAGTATCGCTGTAGGTTGTCATAGTTAAGCAGGAGCAAAAGGATCAAATCTGGCCAGTTTTCTGGTTACCGATGAAAGGCGGTTTGTTAGTAAGCCTCGGCTGAATTGACTGCCTTTGCATGGCCCTGATACAGTGCAATGAATTCGTAACGACGGGAGGAAGAAATATATCTTATGTGATACTTACCATTAGTATGGTTTCTGTCTTTGCCGAAATCAGATGCCTCTGGTTAGGCGAAGGAAAAATCGGAAGCGGAGGTGATGACTATAATGGGCAGAATGGCACGTGATATACGATTATGTAATTTTCAAAAATTCTCCCGCCATGAACCTTTGGAACATTTCCTTTCCCTTCACCGCTTCTTCGTTCACTGTCTTTCTTCTCTACCTTATTCCTTCAATGGTACGATGACTGTCCTCCCATACCACGGCTTTTCAGTCCCATTCTTGTCATCTAGGCTACCCGGGCAACGTTCAAATCTATCAAGGCTGTCGTTCCTCTCCTTGATCGTGTGCTCGTCCAGAGATTCAAACCGGAGACGGTCGGTTTTTCTTCCAGATTTATGGTCTATTACGCTCATCTTGAGCCGTAGAAAACCGCGTCTGGGCTCTTCCTACCTACGTCTTCGACGACGACTCCACTACCAGAAGCGACGGTGATTGCTGTTGGCCCCGGAGCGCCGAACAAGGATGGAGCTATTGTTCCGACCCAAGTGAAGGCTGGCGATAGAGTGCTACTACCTGGCTGGGGCGGCAATTCCATCAAGGTGGGCGATGAGGTGCGTTTGTTTCGTGTTAAGTTGGCATACAGCTCCTGATATTTCCTGTAGGAATACTTCCTGTTCAAGGACGCGGAGATTCTTGCCAAAATCCAGGAGTAAATCTGTGTGCCTCTGATTGTGTGGCGAAGGGCCATTGGCCTAACCACTTTTTCTCATCACTATCCATTATGCTAATGTCACTGTTTGCATCGAACAATCCAACACGCTCTCCCCACTCTCTGCGGATCTTCTGAGATGATGCTGTGCCACTGCAGGTACCAGGTTTTCTGACGATCATGCCAATATCCACAAGGCCATCGCCAACAGCTTCTATTCCCAGGGATCATACTATTCCTGAAACCTTTCCGAAACTGGTGGAATGTTATCATCACTCCCCAGAGTACCTCTGTAGAAGATTTCCTAGATGGACGCGAGGATCCGACATGTCGCTTTCCCAGTGCCTTCGCTGCCGGCTGCAAAGTGTCACTGTACAAACATACGAATTGATTCAAGGGCGGAGCGTCGTCTATATCAAAGTGATATCAACATTCAAGCTTGCCAATCCTTTCTGCGTCAAGGATCTACCCCATGTTACATGAAGCTCGTAAAGCCTTTAAAGCTGTTGCAGGCGCCTTTTTCGCTCGCCAAACATGTTTGCCCCATCACCCAACCAAAAGAATAGCGCTGTCAATCTCACCATCTCAGAGTCAACGGAGACTCTGACTAACGACAGGACTGCGGTCAAATCCGTATCGATAGTACTGGCATGCATGATGGCGCACATCGTTAACGTGCGTACTTCTTCAATTCCCTCGTGTCAGGCGCCAGACCAATGTGGGCTTTCCAGAGTTCTAACACGAGCGCCGTTTCAGTGTCGTTACCCACAATCGGGAAGGAGCTTGATATTCCGGAGGAGCGCTTGCACTGGATAGTTGCCTCCGGTCCATTAACTACGGTTCGTCCCCTTTCCGTGTTGATTCTGATTTCATCACGCTAATAGACCATGCAGAGCTGTTTCCTGATGATGTTTGGGCGAATATGCGATCTGTATGGTCGCAAGAAACCATTTCTACTTGGTTCGCTGTGGATGGCGGTATTCACTTTAAGCCTCTCTTTCGCCAAAAGTACGCTCTTCAATGTTCTTGCCTCGTTGTATCTCATCGGTCAATGTACATCATAGATGATATCACTTTTGATATCCTGAGAGGTCTGCAGGGCATAGGACGTGCTGCGATGATGCCTGCTGCGGTAATGACCGTGATCGACGTTATTATCCTTTCCGCTGATTGTCAGTAGGTCGGAATCCTTTCGGATGCGTTTCCATCTTCCCAAGCACGAAGGAAAGCTTTTGCCGCCTTCACTGCTGGCCAGCCTCTCGGCGATGCGCTTGGTACAGTCGTTGGTGGGGTTTTGACTCAACTCACTGCGTAAGGCATAGCAATCTCTTTACCCGACCGAACTCTCACCTGTTCAACAGGTCATCCTGGCGGTCGCCACTTTACCTCATCACAGTGAGCTCCAACTTTTTTCTATGGACCTTGTCTTATTTTGTGACCTCCAGGCCCTGAGTGTCGTGACTTTCGTCCTTGGTTTATATGCCATCGACAGTGACCGTCCGTCCACCACAACGGATCAGCGGATAGACTGGGTTGGTGCCGTCCTCGTCAGTGCCGGCATCTTGCTTGTCGTATTCGTCTTGTCTCAAGGCGAGATGGCACCACACCAATGGAGAACGTCGTGTTCGTTGTTTCGCCCCTACATGAGTTCTTCGACTTACCCTGATAACAGATATAATCGCGCTCCTCCTCCTCGGCGTGACACTCATCGTAACATTCGTTATCTGGCAACGCTACCTCGAACAGAAGTATGATACCAAGCTTTTCAAAACGTTATCCGCCGCCGTTGATGCGTTTATCATTGTGGACGCGGGGGAATGGGCGTGTTGCGGCGGCGTTCATCATCGCGTTCCTAACGTGGTGTGCTTTATACTCATGGCTGTATTGGGCTCAGGTATATCCTTTACGTCTGATCTCTATGCTACCGCCTTTAACCTTTCCCAATAGCTATACTATCAGAACTACATGGGACTGGCGCCTCTAGCCACTGTCACTCGTCTTCTCCCCGCCTACTTCACCGGCGTATTGTATAATGTCACGGCGACAATACTCCTCAGTCGCGTACCCTCTGGTGTACCTCATGGTTTCCGGAAATATCTTGAATGCCATCGCCAGTCTGCTCTTCGCCCTGATCAATCCTGCCTCGGCGTACTTTGCCTTCGGGTTTCCGGCAGCTGCATTAGCTCCCGCGGGTGCTGGATTCGTATACGCCTGCACCATGATCTATGTCACGAAGGTGGTGAGACCACATGAACAGGGCGTGGTTGGAGCTGTGGTACAAACTATGACGCAAGTGAGTAGAATGACTCATGCCCTCGTCCTCAATCTAACGGGATTATAGCTGGGCTCGTCCCTTGGCGTCACGCTATCCACTGTTATTTCCGACCAAGTATCGGGGGGTCAGGCGCACTCGCAGAGAAGTCCGTCTCATTTGGACAGTTACAAAGCGGCGGAATGGACGAATTTTGCATTCGCAGCATTAGGTATGTGCTCCTTATTGATGACTCTGCCGACGGTCTGATGCTTTACTAGCGGCATTGTTAGCGCTGATCGTCTTCCGTGGTGTAGGAGTAATTGAAAAAAGACACAGTGGTTGTGACAAGGAGGAAAGTGAACCCGCGAGCGATCACCCCGACATACCCAGTGACGTTATAGCGTAGATTTCTATTCCCCTAAAAGCCCTTACTATTAGGGGCAAGGAGTTCCCACAGCCCGGGGACCCGCCGCCCGGCGCTTCGCGTTTCCATCAAAATTGTAGGACAAATCTGCTAGAGCTGTGATCGTTAGTGTCCATTCTAGCAGCCTCGTTGAGAGGCCTTTATGCACCTCTAGTATTATCTCATTTCGACTAAGCCAAAACCCGTATTCCCCCCCTCGAACCCGCGCCAATAATCCTGTTTCAAAGTAACGATATCTGCGGGGCTCGTCATAACTGCAATATCATAAAAATAACACCGTTTGGAAAATAATTTAATGGTCATCGCTTAAAAAGACACGAACACAGTTTAACATCCAATTTCATCATGGAAGAACAAGTGGTGAGCCTTTTACCATGTCCCTCTCGCGCAACTGTTTATGCACCTCCATAGCCTTCGTCAGCGAACATTCTTGTGATTGGTGGAGGACCTGCTGGGTCTTACGCCGCTACCGTTCTCGCGAGAGGTCAGTGAGCCGCACGTTTTTAAAGCACACTGATATTCATGGAAACACAAGAGGGCTTCGAGGTTATTCTCCTTGAGAAAGATGTCTTTCCTCGTTATCACATCGGAGAGAGCATGCTCCCATCCTGTCGTCCATTCCTCAAATTTATCGATTGTGAAGAGAAGCTGAAAAATCACGGTTTCACTATAAAGGTGCCTTTACCCCTAGGCTCTTCCGTTCACTATCTAAATATCAATTAGCCTGGTGCGGCAGTCAAACTTAATCAGTACAAACGCGAAGGATGTGCGTATCAAGCCCATCATCATATTGCGAAGGATATGTTGAGTCGCTCACGTCTTACCCAGATACCGATTTCATATCTACCAACCCAGATAACGCGGCTTGGAACGTGGTAAGCTTTCTTTCCCCTTCCGACAACAGGCAACCTAAATCAAATACAGGTGCGATCGGAATTTGATGAGCTCCTTCTCCGTCATGCATCGGAAATGGGCGTCCACGTGTACGAGGGTGTCCAGGTTGAAGAAATTCACTTTACCCCTGACGAGCCTACTCGTCCTGTTTCACTGACATGGAGCAAAGAAGACAAGACGCGGGGAAAGGTATCGTTTAATTGGCTCGTGGATGCTTCCGGGCGGAACGGATTGATGTCCACGAGATACCTGAAGAACAGGACATTCAACAGGACACTTAGGAATGTCGCAGTATGGGGGTATTGGACTGGTACTAGCCGTTACGCGCCGGGAACAACCAGGGAGAATGCTCCATGGTTTGAGGCTTTGACCGGCAAGTAGTAGATCCGCTCTCCTCCCTGGTGACTCATTTTTTCCATTCCAGATGAAACGGGTTGGGCTTGGTTCATTCCTCTTCATAACGGAACTACCAGCGTTGGAGTTGTTCTCGTCGAGGAAGAGAGCAAGCGTAAAAAAGCGCAATACCGTTCAGAATTCAATGAGAAATCTCTTTCAGAAATACAGTACGATTGTTACATGGCAGATCTTCAACGAGTTCCGGGGCTGATTCGGCTCCTGGGAACTGCGACATTTGAGGGGAAGCTTATGTCTGCTGGTGACTATAGCTATCATGCGACAGAATATGCAGGACCTAACTTTCGTCTTGCCGGAGACGCAGGAGGTAGCCCAATTTCTTCAAACATTCTTACACGGCTCAAACTAACGCTTACCTCTTTAGCTTTCATCGACCCGTTCTTCTCATCCGGTATCCACTTAGCGCTTACTGGTGGATTATCTGCAGCTAGTACCATTGCTGCCTCTATTCGAGGAAATTGTACTGAAGCAGAAGCTTGCGGTTTCCACAGCTCGAAAGTGGGAACTGCGTATACGCGGTATGACTTTTTCAAAGGAATGTCCGCTCACCTTCTTATTTCCAAATATCCCAGTTTCCTCCTCGTTGTTCTCGGTGTTTACAAGCAGATGAGATCCCAGGAAACCGCTGTTCTGTATGAGGTCGATGAAGACAACTTTGACAAGGCGTTTCATTTTCTTAGACCCGGTAATTCTCAACCATCTCTACCATCCAAATTCCGAGCTAATTTTCTCGGTAGTCATTCAAGGATGTGCAGATGCAGATGAAGACCTTACAGAGGCAGAGCTTCAGAACACACTCGATTTCTGCAGAAACGTCTTCGCGCCTACCCAGCCTGAAACTCATGAGGCCGCTATTCAGCGACTCGGTAGTCTGGCCGATCCAGATGGGCCTCTGCTTGACACAGATACTATTGACAAGCTCACCGGAACGGACATGGAAGCGAAGCATGCGCTGTGGAAAATCAATGCGCGCAAGCCTTTACATTCCATGTATGACTGCAAGAGAAATTTCGGAACGGAGATTATCAACGGGTTCTATGTTAAGATGGAACAAGGGATGTTGGGTCTCGTGCGCACTTAGCGTTAATCCGATTTCTATTTCAAGTTGTAGTCTATAATGAAGCGCTATGTAAATTAAAGGTACCTATATCATACATTTACAGGGTCATTTCTTTGTCGAGCTAGGACAGATCCTTCTTATATCCGGCGCCCTGGCGGGACTAGACCGCATCCATATGCACCCATATCTCTGCAGTTCCTGCACTAAAGCCTATGATTAGATCAATGGCGGCCAGCCTCGGCCAGCCGCTAAGGAAGAACGGTCAATTGGGATGAGCATTGTTCTACTTTAATGAGATGAGAGAAGGCCTAAAGCAGTGGAGTAACTGGCCAGCCGAACGAATACAGAAAGTTACATGATTGAGCAGGAGACTGGAAAAGATTGTACTCTAATGTTTTTTCCTCAGCTGGACCGTAGGTAATTACAGGCACAAATATTCTTCGTATCCTTAGACCTCCTCAGACTCCCTTACTGTACACCTCGCCTGTTTTGGACCAATCCACGCAGGTTGCTATCATTGCCGGTACCGAACCGAAATCCACATATGACGTTTTGCCAATGAACTTGACCCGTGTTATGGATATCGGGTCTTTTCCGGCTGCACATGAGTCAACACACGCCTACTCTCGGCCTTCTCGGTCTTGACCTCGGCTTACCAGTATTTTCTCTTACTTCTCTTACTTTCTCCATTCTTCTCGCTGATACTATAATAAGTACTACAGAACATTGTAGAATTATAATGACTCAATACCTTACTAGTAGCATATAAATATTGTCTTTACCGTTGTATTAGAATCTCTTAAGCTAATTTTACTACTCTTCGACGTCCACTTAACTGTGTGATCTAAGCATCTCTGATCGGTTACGCCTAGCGCTTGTTGGAAACCTCGTCAGTTACGCCTAGTGCTTGCTGACAAACTCGCTAACTATGCCTAGCGTTTGTTAGCACCCATATCGGATCCCTCTTGGTGGTTGGAACTCGCCCTCGGACGTCCTCGCTCACAATTCAGGTTTACTTGAGAATTCATGAACTCGTGTATTACTTGAAGAACTCTGATTCTTAACAACCCGAGGGACTTCAAAGTCGCCGATGCAGAGATGGATCATGATTTGTCAACACGCCGAACAGGGATAGCTTGGACTCCCTGGTATGAGAATGGCGAGCGCTGATTATTTTCGGAGCAGTGATCATAGGCCTGACCAGAGTGCAGAGATTTCAGCATCGGAGCTCCGCGAGTTCAAGAACGTGCTAGATCAGTGCTAGATTCATTCGGCGAAACGGAGATAGACCCAGATAATAACGGTAAAGGTACCTTTAAGTTACTTCCCATTCTCAAAGGATGAACATGACCCCGGATCTTTTGGACGACCCGGTGCCGCGAAGCTAACGGAGGTTTTTGACCTTGTTTTGAACTCTCCGTGAGAATTCGGAGGACAACATGCATCACAAGTCCTTGATCAGGGTGATGAAGGAGGTATGCCTACTTTTTCTCAGTCAATTACATTTGCTCATCTTCCAGAGCAAGTAATTCGAGAACGAGCGTCAAGAGCGGCAATGGTCCTGCTCACCGATGTCCGGGGCAGATGGATAAGATCTCCCAATTTAACTGGTCAATGTTCGGCCGGCGGCAGGAAGTCAATCTTATCTGATCGATCCGTCGGCGTCTTCGGCGCTCGTCCGTCTTCACATCCACCATTTCCAATACTCTTTCACAATTTTTTGCGACGCGTCGCACTCGAAAAATGCGTTTAGCCGGAACTAGTTTGTGTCTCCCTACTCCCCCACCATCATGTCCACCTCCGATGTGGAGAAAGACGATGCGGAACAGCATTTCAAGAATCCCCCGACTATAGCTGTCCCGGCTGAGAGAAGTAGCCTTCGGTCTGTGTTAATCGTGGCCACATGTACAATGGCAATGATTGTCAATGTAGGTTAATGGACACCATTTTCATTCGATGGCCTTCACACCTGTATTGATGTTCAATTATAGTCGTCGAACAGCACCTCCGTATCGATATCCCTCCCCACCATAGGCGACGACCTCGGTATACCAGAAGCAAAGCTCAACTGGATCGTCTCTGCGTACCCACTAAGCTCTGTAAGTATTTGCCTTTCATCCCAAGCTCCGCATTGAGCTTTTGACGTTCGGAACAGGGCTGTCTGCTGGTGATGTTTGGCAGGATAGCGGATTTGTACGGCCGAAAACGGACGTTTTGTGCTGGGTCGTTATGGCTGGCTGCCTTCACATTGGGATGCTCATTTTCTAACGGTATGCTTTTTTTTTGAGTGTTGCAACGGAGAATTTACTATCTAATAGACGAGATAACGCTCGATGTACTGAGAGGACTACAGGGTGTTGGAGCTGCCGCCACGATACCTGCCTCCGTATGCTTCTCATAATCTATTTTTAGCCAAATTGTTGCTAATCCCGCCACGCAGATTGGTATACTCGCCCATGCCTTTCCACCATCACGGACTCGCTCAATTGCGTTTGCCACTTTCGCTGCAGGAGCACCATTAGGCGGTGCTTTCGGACTAGCTATTGGCGGCGTACTAACACAGCTCACCAAGTACGTGTACCGACTTTGCCTTTCTTCCTACCCATTGACGATGTCACAAATCAACCTAGACAGTCGTGGCGTTCGCCTTTTTACCTCACTGCTGTAGGAGATGCCAGTCTTTTTTCTCGTGCATACGACTACTCACTTGCTCTTGACGGCCAGGGTGTGTGTGCAGTATCATTCGTTATCGGACTCCTGGTCATCGATACCGACCTACCTTCGACGGAAGAAGACCAACGGATTGATTGGATCGGGGTATTCCTCGTCACTACCGGTCTCGTACTTATCATCTTTGTTCTCTCTGAAGGAGAGGTGGCCCCTCAACAGTGGAAGACACCATGTACGCTTGCATTATTTATACTTTGTCTTTGATTGGCTGAGAGCCTGTGCACTAGATATCATCGCGCTTCTCATAGTCGGTGTAATATTCGTTGCAGCATTCCTGTATTGGCAGCACTATTTGGAGAAGCAACTGGATGACCCTTCGGTCCCCAAATCGAAGTGGAACCCTCCGCCTCTAATGCGCCTGTCGCTGTGGACGAGAGCGGAGGGACGCGTGGCAGTTATGATGACTGTCGCGTTTCTGCAGTGGTGCTGCTTTTTGGGATGGTGTTATTGGTCTCAGGTATTTGCGTCTTGCACATTCGTAATCCTTGTTCTTACAGCAATGAAACGTAGCTGTACTATCAAAATTACGAAGGATTTACGCCTCTTCTTACCGTGATTCGATTACTCCCGATGACCGTATCTGGAATTGTGTGCAATATGATTGTAGCAGCTCTTGTGGGACATCTACCACTTGTCTATTTTATAGGTACGCTTCATCGTAAAGTCGCCTGTACTAGACTCATCAACGTTACAGCATGCGGAACTGCTTTATCAGGCGTCGCTGCCCTCCTCTTCGCACTGATAAACCCAAACGCAACATACTGGGCGTTCGGGTTCCCTGGGGCCATACTCGCGGTCGTTGGTGCCGACTTCGTATTCGCGGGCGGAACTCTGTTCATCGCCAAGGTGTCGTTGCCCCATGAACAGAGTCTTGCAGGGGCAGTATTTCAAACAATGACTCAGGTAGTCTCTTCCATTTGGAAGGGGAAACGTAGCTAATTGGCTAATAGCTCGGCACGTCTGTCGGCGTGACGGTATCGACTGTTGTTTTTGATCGCGTATTACGCCAGCGTTCGGCGGATATGGGGGTGATCCTAGATGTAAGCGCAAGCTGGTGCACCCAGAGAGGCTCAATTAGGACAGCTATAAAGCAGCGGAATGGACTAATTTTGCCTTTGGCATGTTGGGTATGTTATTTTGACTTATGCATTCCTCACACTACTAAGCTCAGCTTTCTCTAGCTACCCTGCTGGCGCTAATTTTCTTCCGCGGTGTGGGTATTGTGGGGCAGAGCGGCAAGGAGACTGATGATCAAGAACGGACAGTCATCAATTCGGAGGAGAAGATCGCTACGCGAGAGTAGAAGATGCGTCCACCTCTTGGGGCTTGAAGCTTGACGCGTGACGCGTGGATACCTATCTTTTTGGATGTATAAATCTCATAGACCACGAGCAGACTAAGTAATATCAATAGATGTTTTCCACACAGGGTAATGTTGCTTATCCGGTACGTCCGCTCGGGCCGGTTAGACCGACTTGATGTTTACTTATTTCTTCCAACTACTGCCACCACCACTCGCAAGGCTCAAATAACAAATCGAACCTGATTCATGGTATTTATTAGCTCTCTTTGAGGAAAGAGTACTCACCCATTATAGGCAGCAAATCGTCCGTGAACGGCATATCTAGTACCCCAATCACCACATTGGAACTTGGGCCTAGGTATCCAAACTCAGTGGTTGGTTGCATGCAGGCCGCGAACGAGCAGGCCATGAATGTAAACATTTGAGATCTGAATCCGTTTATATTGGGTGCCGAGCAATACGGTGCTTTTAGTTCGCCGTACCTGCAACGAAACATGCGTCTTGGTGGATTCTCTTGGCACATCAACGCCGTTTCCATTAGGAGATTCGTTCAACTTCTTGACTTCAAACTTCGACAAGGGCCCAGCAATGCAGGCTCTCCCACTCTCGTTAATCTTTCTTTTATTGACCTTCGGCTTCTCGCAATGCGAGCCTTTGAATGTCACGTTTCAGGAGCAACCGCCGAATGGCACAACGAGTGCCGTTGCCGACAATTTTCTGGGAATTTCGTTCGAATTGAGCTCTTTTGATACACTGTGTGCGTACACGCTTCACATTCTAGGTGCTTTTGGTTGACTTTTGGCCATGTAGGGGGCTCTACCGTGGACACAATACCAGACGCAATGGTCAACTATTTGCACAACATTAACGTTCGCACGAGCGCACCTCTTCGGATCCGTGTTGGTGGGAACGGGATGGATGGGTATGTGCATCAGTGGTCCCTTTCTGATCTTTTGGTGATTGATATTTTCGCAGGTCGACATACGTCGGATCAAACATCACCAAAATGCTCGAACTTACGGATCCGGATGCCTACTTCAATGATATCCCGGTCAATTTCAGTCGCGTACTGTTTGACATCATGAATGCAATGTACGACGAGGTCGAGCCGATGCAGTTCATTATTGGCCTAAGTATGCGAGATCCGGCCAACGACCAAAACGTGCTGGAACTAGCTAAAGATGCGAGAGAGCTTTTGGGCGACAGGTTAGATGCGATGCTGCTAGGAAATGTAAGGCATATCCATTTTTCTACCCGCTTTACTGACTTTTGAAACAAGGAACCGGATTTGTATGCCGGACATGGCACGAGGACAGACTACAACCTAACGACCTACGTTAGTCTCTTTCCTCATCTATGAATTTCTCAATGAATAATGGTGTTATAGATCTCGGAATTAGGCCATGTCATTGGGGATATGGAAGAGCAGGGAATTATTAATGACGCCGTGCTCGGCGGTCCTACAATCTGCTGTGCGCAGTGGTACGCCTTTGACTTTTGCATACCCCGGAAAGACTCAATTGCCTCGCAGGTCTTTATCCGATGTTATACAAGCAGGTCTCGACCAATATCCTTACAAGTACTACACGTGGGTTACTCCACTTCATAACCAGCTACCATTATGTGTCTGATGAAACGTTGCAGTGTACAACATTACCCGAACCATGCTTGCCAAGGTCCGAATGACGACAATACTAACGTCACATACTATCTTTCACACATGGAAGGTATGCTACTTGCTTTTTCATTGACCGACAGCTGATCTGCGTTTCAGTTGGCCCCTACCTAGACTGGAACTCGGATGGCATCGCCCTTGCCAAGGAGGACGGCATTCCCGTTCTTCTTACGGAATACAATACAGTTTCTTGCGGCGGCACCAACATCTCTTCCACCTTTGCTGCAGCCCTTTGGCTGATTGACGCTGGCCTCAAAAGCGCCGAGCGGGGATTCTCAGGAGCCTACATTCACACGCGAGAGGCCGGAATTCAGTATAATCTCTTTGATCCACCTACCTCAACTTCGTCCGGATGGATCACGGGAGCGCCATATTACGCAGCACTCTTCCTAGCGGAGACTTTCAGCGCCAGCGGGAATATTATCGTTGACTTGAACCTCAACGACTCCCTACACAATCCAAGGGCGACATCGGCTGCATATGGGGTATACGATGCCGGCTCCACACGGGGGAAGATCGTGCTCCTCAATCTGAGCGAACAGGGTGACGAACAGGTCTATGCCATCCCAGCCAATATAACGACCTCTCTGCATTACCGCTTGCTCCTCGCGCCATCCGTCTTAGAAACGAGTAACATCTCATGGGCTGGCCAGACATTGGGAGGTTTAGGTCAGCTGGTCGGGAACCAGGATACATTCTATCTTGATTGTATTGACGGGTGCATCGTGAACGTTCCGGGCGCTGGGGCCGCCCTAGTCATACTGGGAGAACCAGGTGATGGTGATAGCTTTTACTACGGGAATTCCACGGTTAAGGGCTTTGAGAGTATCAACAGGTCTGTGAAGCTTGGGTCAGATATACTAACGGTGCTGTTGGTGATACTGATACATGTGCTTGTAATGTAAACGTAATGGTAGCCAGGATTTCTCGAACAAAGGATACCCCAATCTGGCAGTTGTGATTCTGATTCCTATCTTTGATGAGCCAGTGCCGGCATGCGAACTTCGAAGCGGCGTTTTAAAGGCGGCGGGCTTTACAGCTCAGCCACCGTGACTCACCTTAGAGCTACGCGTTCCGAGTCCGTGGTACACTATCACTTTGCGGTGAGCACGAAGATACAATTCATGTACTCTCTACTGACAGCGCTCTTCTGAAGACATGTCGGTTCCGTCATCATCATCGTCGGGTGAAAACTTGGCAAAAGCTCGTCTGACGCGTGTTGAAGCTGAAATTACTTCCTTGACCCAGAAGCTTGCCACGCTGACATCTGAACGTGATGAACTTCGACGGTCTGAGGCCAATACATTGCTTGAAGTCGCCGAATTCCCTGCCGACCCAGCTGACACTAACACTACTACTATCTGTAGTCTTCCAACGGAGCTGCTACAGGAGATTTTCTATCGTTGCTTGCGGAGGCACCCTGTCATGGATGCTGCAGAGCCACCGCTGCTACTCGGGAGGGTCTGCAGTTCCTGGCGGACTATATCATTACAAGCCCCCGAGCTGTGGTCGTCATTACATCTTGTGATTCCCCGATCAATCCCATATCCTGACTCGCAACCTGAGCTGTATGAACAGATGCGCACGGGCTTTGAGTATTGGCTGGAGCAGCTGGGAACTCTCCCACTAAATCTCTCCCTCCGCTCTGAAGAAAGACGAGAGGATGAGTCGCAGATGGTGTACTCTCAGATTCAATGGGTATTCGAGAAATCGAGGACCCGATGGAAACATCTCGCAGTTTACGTTCCCTCATTTTCGCTGGGCGTATTCTTCGACCTACCAGCTGATCAACAATATGATCTTCTCGAGTCGATAGAGTTGGGCACGTCTGACTATCATACGCCATTTCAGTTCGAGCACATCGAGTTTCCCTTTCTTTCCACTGCGACTACACCAAATCTTCGTAGAATTTCCTTCGACTCGTTCTCACCGGACCTTCGAACAGGCTCCTTCCCAGAACTCCTCGCGAATATTACAAGTCTTACTCTTCAGCGTTGCGAACACTGGGATATAAACACCCCTGAGATGCTCGTGATCCTCGGCGCATGCACCAATCTCATCCACTGCCGTATCTCTACCTCTGAAAGATTTCACCCAGACGCTCAAGACCCTGTAGTCTTTGTGACCGCGCATCTTGTTCACCTCAAATCATTAAGGATCGAAGTATGCGCGTTCCGCGGTCCACCTCTGACAGCCCCAACTTTTCTTAATCTACCCGACTTCTTCACGTACGTCGCAGCTCCCGTCCTCGAACTGCTGGATGTCGATGGGCTCCACCATGAAGCTACTGCTGATGACGCTTCCCTCATCGCACTACGCGGGTTCATCACACATTGCTCTCATACGCTGAGGAAGCTCAAGCTCCGGTCATATCTATCCATCAACTCGACAGAGGTCCTTATTTCCTGTCTGGACCTCCTCCCTTCGCTCCCGGAGCTCAGGATAAAGGATTTTGACCACCCATGGAATGAGGGCCACCGTGCACGATTCCCCGTGGTCACGGATACTCTCCTCGAAGCGCTCACCAGCGGCGAGTTGTGTCCGAGTTTGGAGAAGCTGAAACTCGACGATAACTTTGGTTTCGAGCAGGAGACGTTGGAGCGGTTGTTGGTGACGCGGTTTACGAATCCAGGGGAGGGCGTTGTCCCGTTGAAATTTTGTACGATTTCGACGTATCGAGAATTGGGTCCGGTGATTAAAGGTATTGAGGGTGTGAAAGTTAACAAGAGGTCGATGTATGCAAACCAAAAGTGGTCGGGGAGGCCATGGTTTGATTGAATTAAAGGGCGTGAAATACCCACCACTGTATGGTTGCGGCTGTGATTCTTTTGCCTTATCTTGACCTCGTAGCAAATTTAGGTATCACGATGGTGCAGTGGTCTCCTGTATGAGTAGCACTCGTGGTTGGGTTCGATTCCCAGCACTGGCAAACTTCTTAAAGTAGAAGGTAGCTTCAGTTCTGTGACAGTCGTGCACGGTAGAATACCTTCTGGAGTCCAGAATTCCCTGTCCATCTGCAAGGGTACAACCCACCGTTCGATGGAGTTGAAGAGCAAAAAAAAAATCAGCCAAG
Source organism: Armillaria borealis (assembly GCA_030435635.1). Lineage (NCBI taxonomy): Eukaryota > Fungi > Basidiomycota > Agaricomycetes > Agaricales > Physalacriaceae > Armillaria > Armillaria borealis. Next base: position 242,775 of record JAUEPT010000025.1, on the reverse strand, counting down.
TATAACACTGTCAAGTTGCAACTCCGGCCTAAGTGGAACGTTCGGCCCTGCTTATGGAGCATGAGAGCTGCTTCAGATTCGAGAACAACAAATGTGCAAGGAGAACGATAAAAGATAAGAATAACTTGAAGATGACGGCGCCAGGATCAAGCCTAACCGGATGGGATGGTGATCAGATACTCTCCGTGCATGTTCCTTACCAAGTGCTGCCCGCTCTTCTAACACTAGGTCCTTCAGTAATCTAGGGAATAACATTAAATCGTATTATCCTGTAATTTGCATCGGTCTGAGGGGGAAGGGAGATCGGCAAAGATCGGCCGTATCGTGCCCGTAGTATCGGTAACTTAGCCGGCAACTAAACGATGGAACTTGACAATGAGATACCACCAACACCATGCTGCTTTACCATCCCCATCCCCTCCCCCTATTACCGGCGAAACTATTCGTGTAGATCTGGGTGAACTCTCATACCTGCTTGTTTCTTAGTTTTCGAGCCTCTTCGACTGATCTTGGAGCGGGCGCTGACTGATCCTCGACTGAATTTTCGCGAACCTTGGTTTCCCGCTTCAAAATAGTGCAGCTACACTACACAATTGAATCATGCGCTTATGCCTGGAAAAGGTTTCTTCTCTATTCGACTCCTTGGCTTGGTCTAATCGATATCCCTTTCATCTTTTGTGCTTTCCCTGGATGGAAACGCGGCCAGTGATTATTCCGGTGCTTTCCCGACGTTAACCGTTTTACCGTGTCCATAATTAACCTGCACGCTCTACGCTTCCCAGACGTAACCTTCGCAGGAGGATCTGCTCAAGTTGCTCCATTTCTTTATCTTCTACACAGATGTTCTTCATTTATGTTCTTTGCCTCAGAGACGTTGCCCTTAAGTTCACACTTCATCGGTTCCGATAGCGGAATGCGAGCCGTACGTTGTCATGTCGTTTTGATACGCGGTGGCGGCAACATGTGTCCTTTACTGCCCTTACCGCCTCCCTGCATCTGGTCAGCCTAATCTCAGGACCTGGACCGTTCGCTTACTTTTTTCTTTAGCACCCGTCCAAGTCTTTTAGGATCACCTCCATTGAAATATTGAAGGCTTGTGAATTGTATAGCTCTTCTTTCAACGGCTGACTCGGTGTTATCTTGGAACATTGTCATCCCATCCCTGACACGGACGTATCACACGATGGCCTTCGGTCTTCAAACCGATGTGTGTACCCAAGGGTCGGTGTGATTTTCTCGGATTTTCCTCATGATACATGTACTGATTGATATCAAACGTTCTACATAAACGCAGTCCTCAGCTATGGACCCTCGAATATTTCGGTACCGCACCCGTTCGTGTTTCGTTGATGTCATTTACTCCCGTAAACTGGACACGGGTCTAAAAGTCTTTTATTATCTATCCAATGCCATGTCCTCTTTTCATCTTTCTTTACTCGCACTATCCGCATGTTTTGATGAGATTGGGACGAACGATAGGAGGATCTGATTCAAGCACGAGCCTATTTTAACCGGGCCGGCAAGTAGCCTACTATACTTCCGTCCTGTGGCCCTTTCACTCCTATGATACTATTTAGGCAGGGTTGTCTCTCACCATTGTATTCCTGCCGCAATGCCTGCCATTCTCGCCTTCAGCTTCAATACTCACACACACGACGAACGCCGCGCGTCATCATTCAACATTACCCTTCCCCATAAATTAAAATTTCATTACCTCATGTCAATATGACGTCAGTACCGACGCTTCTTTTTGTTAGATGACATCAAGGACTCGTTTAGACTCGCTTTTGAGCAGTCCGCCTGTCACCCAAGTGCTGTTCTACGGTTTCTAGAAAGCTCTTCTGTATTCCCTATCTCTCTAATTTCCCAAAGCGTGCGGAATTCGAGCAAAAAAGGAGAAAAGGAAATTGAGGCGATCCATGACGTCACCCCGTGGGACAATGACGTCGACCCCTCACGACCGGGCAAAAAACAGGCCAATTTGAATTTTCCTTTCTTATCCATCATCCCCCATCACCCTTTACTCCACACCGCCTACATCATACTCAACTCCACGTATTTCTCTTGCATTCGTACTTACACCGTACTCGAATTCCAGCCATTCAAGTCCAGAAATCCAGCGAAAATGGGCGGAGACCACAAATGCCCCGTTTGCCAAGCGACGTTCACCAGACCGCAGCACGTCGCGCGCCATATGCGTTCGCGTGAGTCCTTTCAGCTCCACTTTGTTTGACTTTGTGGTGCTCATTATCCTACCCGATACTTTCTCCACGATGCTTTCTCCAACTATCCACTTTTCGTCACGAATCGCACGGAATTCTGATTCTTAGATACTGGCGACCGACCGTACAAATGTACGCACTGCGGTGACCAGTTTGCTCGGAGGTACGAGTTCATTTACTTCAGTTTTCCGTGATTACTCGCTGACGGGTTTCCTAGCGACCTCCTCTCACGACACATCAACAAATGCCACGCTTCCGCGTCGACGACGACCAACGAGAAGGGCAACGGTCGACGGAAAGCCTCGGCTACGCGTGCTACAACCAGCAAGCAAGCATGCGACCAATGCGTGCAGAGTAGTCTGCCCTGTGATGGGTGTAACCCGTGCTGTGAGTTTTCTTTTCATTAATTCTGTCGTGGCTAGCTTCGACGCCGTTGGCCGGCTTGACACTTCATTTGAGCCGACCGTCTATGAGGTACTCATCATGAAACTGTCAAGTCTACGCCATGGGCAGACTGCTAGTCTACACTCCTAGTGAGCGGGTATTTCGGACCAAGCAAAACCACCGAAAACGATTGGATTCCGTATTAAACTTTGAGACAGGATTTTGACCACACCAAAATCCGTCGGGATTCCATTCAATGGCAAAGTCGAAGCGTTTTGTTGTGGTCAAAATAATGTGCCAAATTTTCATCTCTATTCCAGTCATTTCCCTTGCATTTTGACGGGCGCGAAATTGTCACCTGCCAGGTTTACTTCAATTCCAAACTTTTGCTGATTAATATCGCCGTAGCCAAATGCGTACAACGTAAATGTCGTTGTACATTCGTCAAGTTTCACCGACAGACAGCGCCGGTTGGCCCAGGTCACAATCCCAATCCTTCGGCTCACATACCAGCCACCGCGCAGCGATCTTATCTTCCTCCAGCCGTGTCCGTATCTTTCCCAAGTCAGCAGCAATTTTCTTTCCCACCACCGCAAATGTATCCACCCAGCCTCGACGACTACCAGTCCAAGTACCGCGAGCTCATGCAGACGCAGCAGACTAGCCCAGAAATGTATCATCCAACTCCGGCATGGATGAACTACGGCGAGCCTGCGCACGATATCCTTAATGCTGGAGGCTCAGATCTCGCGAGAGCACATTCGCTGGAGCATCATCATAACCATGGCTCACACTCCGACCACCATTCAAACCATATTTATGGCGGAGGCGGTGGTTGGGTGAGAAGAGATTCTCTTTCAGAGAGTGGAGGCAGTAGCGCCGCAAGTAGCAGCGTCCACTTACCCCTTTACGAGAACATTGATCCTTCAACAGCGGCGGCAGCGGCAGATGCACGCCTGGAAGCATTCGGACTGATGAGCCTTGAGGAGCCCAATGCCCTCTATGATGGGGCTGCCCCATTCTTTGATGGTATTTTCCCATCGTCATCGGTGCAACCGACGTCTACAGGCAATCATGTGCCGGTGGCCAGTATGATGCAGATTCCAACTCCTCGTGAAGCGGAGACTAGGGAACTCCGTGAGTTTTGGAAGGAGTATATGCGCAGCACACCCTTAAATCATCCAGCTAACCACGCTCATTCGGCATCCCCGCCGCATCCGGTAATGAGCCCACCGAACGGTAGGAAGCGCGTGTCGAGCTTGCCGAGCGTGAAGACGCCAACGGAGAACGTCGTCGGCGGGGGCGAAGGGAAGGGAGGATTCGAGGATGCGGTGATGGCTCGGAAAACGCTCGGAAATTTGAGCATGGGAGGGGTTCAAGGGATTAAGGGCCGACGAATGACGCACATCAGTCCCCCGTCATTATCGACGTCGATTCCACCGCCGCCGTCGCACCGTCAGCCGCCGGTAAACCACGGATTCGCGTACGGTTTCTCTCTCGCTGGGGCGATGGGCGAGGGGGAAAGACCCAACTTCAAGCGCCTCCCTAGTCAGGTTCTGGAACCGCTGGGGGGGTCGAAGCGAGTGAGGGGTGACGAAAGTGACGATGGGGGCATGGGTATGATCAAGGTGGAAGGTGGCGAATGACTATATGATCGGTACGATGCGGATTCGCTTGCATATTAGACAAGCCGGGAGTATATTCTCTTCGTTTTATTTGCTTTGATGCATTTATGTTAGATACCAGTTGTTTTGTCAAAATATCCAGATAATTAAGTATTATGTGATGAGAGCGGACTTGTATCCGTCAGGACGAGACGACAGGTTGCGATTAAGAGGGAAAAGAATGGCGGAGTTGCCCCACTTGGGTCACGGGAGTCGCCATCAAAGGTATTTTGAAGAGGACGTAGTTACGACGAGACTATGTAGTGTTAGCAAGAAGTAAAGGGGTACTTGATCACAGTCAGAACTTGGAAGGCGACTATGCAGTGCGGATTCTGTAAACAACTTTTCAAAGTTCAAATTCGAAATTGAATGCCATGGTCCAATCTCCATCAATCTGAAATCATCAATGATTCAATGCACATTGCAAAAGAAAAAGGACTTCCTCGGTGCTTGGACCAGCTCTCTGGCTGGGAGTCGAACCCAGCTTTCGCGCGCAATACAGTGCGACAGGTATTATGACAGGCGCGTGTACTAACCGATATACTACCAGAGACACATGATCTACTCTTAAAATAATTTATTGAAAAAATCATATGGTACTCGCCCCATAGACGTGCTTCCTTCCTTTGTGTCTTCTCTGGAGTCTGTTGTTACCATGTACAATGACTGAATATAATCTCCGCTTCGTCCACATCCCGAATACTATCCGTTATCCTATCAATTTTCCGAGGCTTTCACTTCCTAAACATTGACGGACGCAGTCTTCTCTATTGTTTGCTCTCGCACTCTAACTTCATACATCTGAGCCTCTGCCTGCCCAAGTACTCTTACTAAGGTCTGGATGATACATCTCATGTTCCTGAGGTCCGACTGCTCCAACTAAAGAGGACATGGTTGTGCTTCATCTCTTGTTCATCTCATCCTGAATTTCACTTATACCCTTTCCGGGGTATTTCCGGGTTCTATAGGACCAGGAATACTGACTTGTTGTTATGCGTATTCGTCTGGGAGGTATTCAGAGGCTCACGAGGCTATTGATGCCATCTTAAAAGGTGATTAGTGCATAGTGGCTTGCCTACTACTATGTCCTAGTCCTGTGACAGAACATTCTATGTGGCAAGTGTATATCGACAGCTCGCCTTCATATACAGTCTGGTCACGAGACTAACTATGTCCATCATACTAGAAAATTGCCAGTAGTTGCCCGTATTACCCGTAGTACTACCGTCTTACGGTCGTGGGTTCGAGCACTCCTGGACAGCCCATTACGGTACGGGTACGGCTGACCCGTACCCGTCAAGTGCCCATAAACTTTACGGTGGACATCCCGCCCTAGTTAAATTTTCCCCACAATTTGTACTCATCGAAGACCTTAACATGCAAACTTTGAAGGGACATCGTGGTGAAATAAAGGAGTTACGTAGGAAGTATATCGTGCAGATGACTTCGAGCTCTCCAAAGCCTTCTTTCCTTGTGATAGCCATGGATTATGCGCAGGGGAAGGGGCCGTTGTATCCCAAATTGTCGGTGCATTCGATGCACGAGATTGGACACTCTAACGCGCCGGCGGAGCGAAAGGTGTCGATGGACGACCTGGCGGGAAAGGGCCATGATATCGTTTATATGACTATCCTTCACGGTTCTGCGGTGTTCTCATTATTCACAGCATATCCGCCAGCCGGGTTAGAGCTGGAGCTGAGGAACTCCCGAGTCCCAACGATAATATTACAAACTAGCATTCTAATTTCTACGGTAAACCATCACTATGCCTGTTCTTCAGCGTCCTATATCACTGTAAATGCTGTACTAATGATAAGTGCTGCAAGACATAATGTCTTTAGGAAAGCCAAAGCATTCGGAAGATCTACCTGGGCAGTCACGTTCATTAAATAGAAGAATATAGAGAGAAAATGTCCGATGAATAGGTCCTTCATCGCATTCATAGAACAATAGAAGAGGGAGAAAGAGAGGGAGAAACGTCTATTGAATGTGTTCATTACAATTCGTTGCGTCCAAGACAAAAGAGGAGAGGAAAATCGCCTACAATGAAAATGTTCGTTTCATAGAAATAGAATATGGACGTGTGGACCGGAAACAAGCCCATCAATTTGTGTACAAGGTGCCTAAACGAGTACAGACTACGATCAGCAATCACAAACCAAACGATCAATTTGTGTACTCACGATGCCACCTGAACTCGAGCGACAAGCCGCTTGACTTCCAAGTTTGCAGATCGGCCCTAGTGACAGGCCCATAATCTGTTAAAACAGAGTCCAAGCTTTCATACGTCTCTATCAGGTCTACGGGCCACCCGTCTCTATATATCATCGCGACTTCGACTTGCTTGACAGTCGAAGATAGGGTTCGGCGACCCTGGATCATTGATAATGCGGCGCCTGCTAGTTGGCTTTTCCTGATCGCTATAAGATTGCTCTCCACGCACGGGTAACTGTGGACTTCTAGGTTGAGCATCTTCAAGCGAGGGCAAGGGACAGCACCATCGCGGCTCGGAACGAATGATCGCAGAACAGCGACAACTCCATCCATTTCCACGTCCGGTAAAAGCGGCGGTCTGGCGTCGAAGTCGAATACAATGACATCTGGCTGGTCTTTTAATTTGATGGAACAGACATTGGGACAGGAATGGATGGCTGCGATAAATTCGTCCGTGTAAAATTGGAATAAGTGGATCGCAGATATGCTGATGGATATGAGAGTAGTATGGGAACGGCCAATTGTCGGGATGATGCCAGGCATGCTGAACGCGATATTGTTGAATTTAATCGTCAGTTCCTCGAGCCGAGGAAGGTTGGAGGCCATTATGATGACAGGATCGTCGGTATCCAACCGGCGTAGGGCAGTATGAGTGACAACGGGATGAACATTGCCTTGAGGAAGAGATTCATTAGGGAGAAATGCGTTCCTCCGGATCGTCAGCTCCTCCAACCTGTGGGATACCATGAGTATATGGCGTAGAAATGCTAGTACGTGCAAACCGCACGCTACGTCGTATTGTAAAGAATACTCAGTGAGGTGTTCAAATATTGGAAGGAGGGGTGGACCGCCCCACTGGGTGAAACGCCTCAAACGCAGTGCGCTACAGAGCATAACGGACAGATTCGTACCGTCAATCTCGTAGTATTCGGGGTCGGATAGAGGGTCACGTACGTGATTATCCGAAAGGAAGATACACATCTCTTCAAGAGATTCGAGATGGTCTGATAGCGAGATGAGGGAATTTAAAAAGCTCGAATGAAACGGAGCGCCAACGGGCGGAGGCTTGCAGGAATGTTTGAAACACGGCGAAGAACCGCGAGTTGGGACCGGAGACGTCTCGGATTTTGCCCTGGGATTGCCAGTATACATTGAGTGAATTCGTACCCGTGAGGCTGATCGCCAACTCGAGGAGTCGAGGATCGAAGGATTTGTTGGGGGAAGCATCGACGATGAAGGTAGACCAGAGACTGGAGCAGGATTGTGCGACGACTCTCCATTTTTTTGTTCACAAATGTCAAGACCCAGGGCGGGGAGTCGAGTCTGTTTACGATGTATGGACCGGATGATACCTCTTTAAAGATATCCAAGAGGAGATCGGGAGCAAGAGATTGGATTGGAGATGACTTCCTCTCTGTCGCGAGAACGACGACGTCTGAATCACCAGCTCGACCATTCGTAATACTAATTGTCCTAGAGAATTTTGAATTATAGGCCCTGGAATTATGCCACAGTGACGCACATGATTTACAGAACAACAAAGCTGGATAGATGGTCGGGAGAGATAAGGCCAAAATATCAAGGTAACCGTGAGCCTGCCAGAACACAGTCGTGTGAGTGAGTTTGTAGTAGATACAATCTTGCTGACACGAACCACTGTGCGAATCCAGTAGTTTCAGATCAGATCCTAATATCCAGCACGGAACCGGAGGCTCTCTAACAAAGGAGGAGGGAAGGGCAGAATGAGTCGTTCTGGCTGCAACCTTAGGGTATTTTAGTGTTTGACAAGGATCGCGGGTATAATCAAGGCCGATGGTTTTTAACGGCGAATCAAGTCAGGTGGGACGGGGATCAAGTTGGCGGAATGGCAGACTTCGATATTGCTTACTCGCCTGTCGAATCGCTAGGTGACCAAAAGTTTAAAACTTTTTTGAGGGCATGAAATGTACTCGCGAAACACGTTGAAGCGGCTTTTTGAGACGGGGACACGTCTATACTATTATGGCGTCAGCGCCATGCCACGGGATATAGGAAGTAGTCTTACGACTTGCATACCAGCAAGGACGGCCTGTCTTGATCCAGAGTTTTCCGCTGTCAAGAAGACCGAGAAGCGAGAGATATACGAGGCAAACCCGATAACGTTCTTGATAATACTGGATGGCATTCGCACCCAGGTGGACGGGAACCATAGAGGGCGAAGTTATCTGAGAGTCTCCAATTCTGGTCCTGATGGCAGAGGCAAATACCTTTAACGAAGAATCCCATTAGCCCGACATACTGATGAAGTTTGATTAGTGCGATTGATAATCGGTAAATGACCAGATCTTTAATTTTAGTCCCGCAATGTCATGCCTATCAGAAATCTATAGGAATGCCATCCATGCACAGATTTCTCGTTACGAAGTGAGCTCTTGTGGATCAGACTATAAAAGAATTTCTGAGAATCATCAGGTCATCTGTAAAAACCAAAAAAGGCTCACGGTAAGAAGAGAGGGCGGGAGAGCTCCGGCAGACGTTCGCCAACCTAGCATCTCTCAGGATGGCACCGGCGGCAACAGCAGTTTTGCACAAGTGCTGCGCCTCCGTAAGATTTTCTGGGATCAACATCGAATCATTTAGGCGCGAATTGGTTGGCATACTACTTCTAGAGTAATCCGGACAGAAACAAACGCGTCCATCGCGTCGCCCAACGCCACAGCAGATAGTGAGAGTTTAGAGTTTAGAAAACCGGTATGCGGTAAGAAAGGAACATTCGGTTATCGGAGTTTGAAACCATCTGACGGATCCAAAGCTCTTATCTGCACGGCCACAAAAAGTGCATCGACTTTACGTGGTCAAGCTAAAACTAGTCCTCGGTTGTTCATGAACGTTCATGTCCGGGCTCTCAATGTTGGAATTATATTACATTATACATTACGGTTCACATTCTGAGCTATGTATAGGAAGTTCACAAAACGCACTCATTTCAAGCAGACCTGTCCGCCCCTTGTTTGGCGTCCTGGATCTGGCTCTTCAGGTTGGACCCGTTCACAGACTGGTCAACAAGACCTGTTTTTCTGTCGCTTTTCTTGGCATCGGCATTGCTGGTATCAATGCCGCTTCTCTGAGCTTTATTTCCCCACACGCCTTCAGGAGGACCTCCCCATCCTCCTGAGGACGTCGCTGTACGGAACAAGTCAAAAATGGGTCTATATTATTGAAGGTGTGAACAGCATACTGTCTCCTTCGGGAGGGTAGTTCTTCGTCGCATAGTCAATGGTGGCAGCTAATTGTAAGCTTGATTAACGTCTTTGTCCACGAGGTCGAAGAAGCAATTCACAGTCATCAACGAGGGAATCTTTGAAATGTGCTCGTCCGAATTCGTCGCTCATGGTCGTCGTGGTTGAAAGTCGAATGAAAGGGGGTAAACTCCAAATCAAATGATGTTGTACCGCAATGACGATTTGGTGATGTCAGTTCTCCAATTATACTAAGTACAGTATGCTCGAACTTCCGTACCAAAATATGTCTCCTTACCATTGGAAGATGGAAATAAAGTGGGGGTGCTTCCTGCGAAAACTGCTATTGGATATTTATAGGCTTACACGTGTCGAAGCTTACCTCCGCACTTCAAGTTGTTATCTGAAGGTAGACATTGGCTGCGATGACTACAGTGAATACCAGGTTCGTCGCGAATGCTGGCAAGGAGAAACGAAGCGTGCTGTCGATTTCATCGCTCTCAAGGTCCTTGTGAGCAACGCGCCATTAATTGAATTCTGAGATTGTCGATGCAGAGACCAGGCTGATGAACCAAGGTAAAAAAAGTCGTTACGAGTTGAAGTTACAAGGATGATTTCTCGTATCTGAAAAAGGCAGGTCCTAGCTTAAGTAGAAAAGCAGACCGGCTTATGTTTCCTGATAGTCATTCAGAGCTCACAACAAGACTAGAAAATGATTGAACTCACTTCCAATGCGCCCTCTGGCATTCGGGTCCACAATCTGAATTAAAAAAGCGAAATTAGACGAGAGAGAACTATTAAGAAATATTCCTTACAAGAAACTTTCTTGCAGCGGCTACACTTTTGCAACTTCATATCCCGTTTCTCGCACGCTGCACACGCATCCGAAGCGATCACCACGTTCCTCTCAAACGTGACCCTTCCATCTGCCTCGTACCGAACGTATCCTATACTACCCAAGACCTCCTTCCTCGTATCCCCACCCTCGATACCGAACATCTTCAGCAGCTGCGCGTTCTCGTGATCGTTCTTAAACAGGATTGCGAGGTTGTCTCGCGCCGCCTCCACGTCTTTACAGATGAACCGGTCCCAAGGTTCAAGTGCATTAGCGACGTCACAGTAAGGTGGATGGGTGGCAGCAAGGTCTAGAGCTTCACGGTAGCGCTTCATGGCAGTGGGCCTGTCCTTCCCATCCCAAGCAAGCAGCCCGAGCGTCAGACCGGCAGTGATTTGCATGCCCTTCAGGTAGAGCTTGGCTTTGTCAGTGAGGAAACGGGGGTGCTCGCCGTTGGAATTGGGACGGTAACTATAGAGAAGTTTGTATGCGTCGGGCGAATTTTCTGCTCAATGTCGTTGAGACGGAACCGTAGAATTTGAAAGACATTCAATGACGTACCTTTGGTTTTCCCTACAGCAGGGTCTTTGAAGAATCCAATAAAATTCCTCCATGCTGCACCTAACGTCTCCGTTGGAAAGGTGTTATCGGGCAGCGAGCCGCTAGGTATAGGCATCTGCGCCGTAATGTTTTCATCCTTGACGATCTTCTTGATAGCCTTCTGGTAATATTCGAAAGTTTTGTCGATATCATTTTGAGCGTAAAACGTCTCGACTTGAACGAAGAGATGCCAGCCACTGGACATAGTGCTATAGACAACGTTGTAAGTAGATGGTGGTTGAGGATGTGAAAATAGGACGGAATGTCGGTCCGAAGGTGCCGTATATAGGTGGTGGCTGTGTCATCGTGGCACGCATGAGGCCTGGATGTCGTAGTGGTACATCTTGTAAACTTGCGCCCCGGGTGCGCAAGATGATGATACATCAAAAATCAATTGTATGGTGCTCATGAAATCCTTCATTAAGTTGAAAGAAATAAGTATACCAGTGATGAATGCGACGATAATATCATCTGCATCGAGCAGGTTGGATTCCCTCACCGTTGCTCTACCGAGCTTGTCTGAGTCAATTCTGTCGTAAAACGGGGGATCAGTTCATCTCCATTATAGACGTGCGCGGTGTGGAGCCAATAGTATTGCGCTTGGCTGAGCTCTGCAAACGCATGCAGATGTACACTACAGTACCTACTTTTATACTAAAGTACTATTTTACTAGAATCTTCTACACTTTTCCTTCTTCCTCTTCCTTAATCAGCAAGCTCGGCAAGATGCCGGATTGCCATATTCCAACAAATTCTCAGGACATCTACTGCGTCTGGAGGAGTTTAGGGTGCAAACAGATATCCAGCACCGATACATATTTGAATGGCGGATCCTATGCCTGAGCAGGGACGCTGGCGTTATGTTATTCAAGTAGTCGCTTCAATCGAGTCTCGCCAACGTGAGGCTTTCAGCATCCGCTAAAAAAGAAACAGATTTCAAGGATGGGCTGGCGCTTTTCGACTCAGGGCCGCGGCTATAATTATTTGGTCGCCTAGTGAACAGTGGAAAACGTACTAGTACCTTGGAGTTGATAAAGTCTACCTGAGGACGTTGACGCCACATTTCGCGCAGAGATCATATGGCAATTAAAGACTCGTAAGGATTCTTAGCCAATTCTTAGCGGAGGAATATTCCGAGGGACTGAGTGGAAAATCAGTGGAAACCGCTGTAGATGAGACTCATAGCATGAACTTATACCTTTTGTGAAACAGATACTAATGGAGAGTCGGTCAAATTCACCATTGATTATCGATTAGAATTGAGTTTGATCCGAAAACGAATAATTAACTCGCTGTATTGACGGTCCAGAATTGCACGACATGTTTTAAATGCAAGTGATCGGTGTCTTTAAGCGACTCCGAGGAGGCTACTTAATTGAAAACGCCACAACATCCAAAGACTCTCACCAGCGCGTGCTGCTGTAACCAGATGTCAAAAAGGGATCATAGTCTCTATTCTGAGAGGTTCTTTGTAAAATGAGTCCACCACGTTTGTGGCGCGTAATTATCGTCATATTGACTTGATAACATATCTACGCTTCTTTGTGCACTAGCAGACTCGGAAGACACTTGATATTCGAGAGAATTAATTTTTGCTGCAGGGGAGCAACAGCGACTAGAGTTGGGAAGAATTGTCCGCCCCAACGACACCAAAAGAAAGAGCAATTATGGGAGAGAAAGTACTCGGAAAGCGGCGATGCAGGGCTCTAAAACCGAACTCTCTGACATTCTTCTACTCGCAGAGAGACTAGCCTACTAAATATGGTGAGAGGAATCACGGAGAGGAGTCCAAGAGTGTCGTGGATTCAGCGTTGCAAGAGTGGTCGTCGTGGTTCAAAATTAACTCGATGTCCGAGCACCGGGCCGGTTTCTCTGGACATATTTCGTGGCAGCGCAGAACCCCAGTGTTCCATATTAGGACCGTATATCGATTTCCTGAATTCGCTGCTTAATTCGCTGCTTATTGCGCTACATTTATCCCGACGCTTGTTTAAAGATAACTGGCACCTAAGTCATGTAAGGGATAATTCCCCAAGAAAAGTTGAGCGTTTATTGAGAGAATACTATCACAATACTACATAAAAGTCGTACATAAAAACACAGTCGCTGGATTATCGACATTCGCATCAGTATGGGCATTGAGCATCCGTGTAGATAGTTGCATTCCCGGGACCTTTCTGGATCGGGTTGCATCCAGGGAGCTTCGCGAGCGTACCCTCCGTATCCTCATTGACCACAGCATTGATTTTGCACTGATTGGCTGTATCGGCACTTATAATATTGAACACCGAGCAAGCAGTGAAGACCCCTAGGGTGAGCAAATGAGAATTGATCGTATTCGAGGGTCGCGCTATATTTCTCACCGTTAATGGTATCGTTGTCAGGGTCGTTGCACTGGTCGATCGCACGTTGGAGAGCGCTTGTTAGAGACATGGTGAGGGAGGGGAATGAAAGAGAGGAAAAAGATCATACTTGACATCCCATCCGTTCTGGAAGTCGCCATGCCATCCGTATCCTGTCGGGTCACTATATCGAATAACAGTAAATAAGTAGACTGTTAACTGGACGCCCAGGTTACACGTACCCAATAGCCTAGGAAAGAAATGTCAGAGAAAGGAATTATGACGACAGACAGAGGAAAGCCTACATAAACAAATGGCCATCCGTCACTCGGGCTCCACCTTCCGGCGAAATCATGGATATTCCACGTAATCTCATAGAAGAGTTTCATGAGACCAACAGGGTGCGTAGCGGGGCAGTCACCATTGTCGAGCTGCGACAAGAACGCGACGTGGGATTTATGGTCAGGGCTATCCACGTTCTGTCATGAACTGAGTCAGTGCTCGGAAGAGAAAAAGCAAAAGCGAGGTAGGTATACTGACAACGCCATCCCAGCATGCCGGGAAATGCAACCTAGATTGGAATCCGGCCTCACAGTCGGTTGTGGGAAATCCACCAGTTCCTGTCAATCACTGACATCAGACTGGGTGTCACAGGGGAAAGGATGAAGAGGGTAACTAGCCTCCATAGTCAGGGTTACTCGTCGTGTAACGCAAGCAAAGCCAGGCGATAGCACGTTCGGCAAGTTCGGCTTGGGTGCCCAAGCCAGTAGGGTATCTGCAAGAGATGGTTAATTGAGACATGATGGAAGCAAAATTTGAACGTACTGGAAGCTACGCTTCCTCGGGTCTCCGGTAATCATCCTGAATCCTTCCGGGAAGGCCTTCAGTCCAGGACCACCATTAGCGACGTCCATGCTACCGCGGTTTTGGTAGTAAATTAGGAGACCTGTCCTCTTATGAGCGCGATTCCGAAAATGAGATTAAGACATACCTCCGTTAGCAACAGATTCAAAGAGACCTGTTGTGGGGTCCCTGAAATAAAGCTTGGGGAACCCTAGGTAGTACTGTCTCAGTATTAAATATTAAATGATCATCGCTCATTATTTAACGTACAGTAGTTGGAGAGATCCTGTCCTACTTGACATGAAGTACATTGAGACTGGCGCATAGTTTGGTAGGTGCTGGAGGGCCCGAAGTCTAGAGGTAAGGACTGCAAGTAAATCATTTGAACACGAGTCAAGGAACGTGTAGGACTCACTGGATCCGCCGTGTACAGTCTGAAACGCGTCGGTATGAGGCATAAGCAGGAGAGGACATCAGAGAGTACGTACATGGACATGTTGAGAGGGGTTCAAGCCGGGCTGCAGGATAGGGTCCAGGCGTTCTGCTAGTCATTGAGTAAAAGCGACAAAAAGCATCGGAGCGACAAGAACCTTGAACGAGCGGCAGCGTGCATGGAAGCCTGAACCATGCATTGGCGCCAACAGCGACCAAGAGAAGAGAGAGAAGAGAGAGCATCGCTAGACTAAAGTAACCGTAGCTTGGGGTGCTGAGGATGTGCTTTATCGATGAGCCTTTTTAAAGTTGACTGTCGTCCAGAAGGGGGAATATAAACAAGTTTTGCCGTGAGCACCTCGGGTTGGAATCATATGCGCAGACGGTAGAAGATCCGGTACTAGAGGCGAGCGTGGAAATATATTCGGTAAAAGGATTAACATGGAAGGCAGCAATTGGCAGTAAACGCAAGTCAGAGAGTGCGGGTGGACTGGCGCAGAATTCGACGGGTGCCACACTATTAACGAGCGCGACAGCGCCAGTATTAGTGAAGCCTTCTTCAAGCATCCCACCCAGAGGCGCAATATTGTTCGGTTTGCAACGTCAGAGATCAGAATGACGTCGACCCGTTTAGTGCTCGCACTGTTCCAAACTGGGAAGAAATGAAGAAATGGAATGTGAACGATCCGAGTTTGTCAGAGTTCTGTCTAGAGATTCATGTGTCTACGCTCCCATGGATAGCTGGAGTCATATGTTCGTAGTACTAGCCGTGATGGTGTGGCAGAAATGGTCCAGCTTAGTGACAGCACTTGAATGCTAGCCGTAAAACTAACAGATGCCAAAAAGCTACTTCAGCAGCATGATATGTTTCGAGTCAGTCAGGTGTGTGAATATCACGAAGGCGAGGAGTCGCGAAGTTACCACAGATCTTCCGAGGGCCGTGTCATTATGGTGAAAGAGGAAAGTTCATGGTTTATGTCAAGAAGGTGATGAGAAACAAATCAGTTCCCACGCCTAGTTAAGGCTTATCTGGCCTTATCAGCATCACCTGATCAAGACCTCTTTGAATACTGACGATATCACAAGGATACGGAAGGCAGTCTGGCAATTGAGTATCATCAAGCCGGAGCTTCGTTGCAACTTTGTACTTACATTTGGACTCTCGGAGGACAGAAATCAGAGCAAAGCTAAACTTAGACGCTCAAATTTTAGAAGTCAATCTCCAGCAGGCCCGGACCCCTCGACGCGTTCTTGGCGACTCCGTGTTCTCCTATATTGACCCACCGTGTGCGTCTCTTAAAGCCAGAATACACGAAGCTCGCCACCGGAGCTACAAGCGGTCCCGGTCAACGTTCATCATCATAGCCTTTGAGAGTCATAACTTGGTAGCGACGTATGGTCTGCTACTTGGCAACACTATTTGTGTGGGATTTCTCGGAAATTAGCATCGGCGGCGCTTTCGATACTGAGGCCGCTTATGACAGGTCGACGACCGCTGCCGACTAAGTCCTTCTTCCTGGCTCAAATGGCTAGGAACACATTCTCTCCAAAAGCGCCTATTTCCGATGAGCCGGAGGAAAAAATACACGAGTATGTCCCCTTGTTATGTCAATCTGCGTCTTTTTCTGTGCATTCTTCTTTCCCTTTTCTATAGCAAATCATCATAACTCACCTCCAGTAGTTATGTTGGGCACTTACACGCGAAGTTCTACCAAGAATGATTATATCGGGGGTGATCACGCCCGCATGCTTAAGGGTTGCATCCGAGGTTTTAATATGGATGAATGATCCGTGATGAAATGGCAATAGCGACCTGTTGACGATCAGACCACCAGCTATCTTCTATTGCAAGGAATGGTACGAATGCGGGAAGTACAGGAAGGGCTAAATCTACACAAATCCTATCAGAATGTAATTGAAGCATATCAGAAATAGACCGCTTCGGTGCTGTGAAGAAGTACATCTTTTGAGCAGGTCCTTCCGCCGTAATCACGCGTTATCTCCCAGCAGTGCATGCCTTTCGGCGACGCGTTCGACGCGTTTTTCTCAGTTCAGATTATATGTAAGCTCCCATTTCGATTATGGCATGCACATCTGACGCGTCGTTTCATCCAGTAAATGTTAAGGAGACGTTGAACCACAGCCTCTTTTAGACAGTTTTCTTTTGAACTTGAACAAAGAGCGCCTCACGTCCTCCATGTTTAAACAATTGGTATTTGTAAGAGTCATTTTTTAGGTCATAAAAGCTATTCCTCTTAATTATCTTCCCAGCTAGCAGTCCGAACAAGGAGCTGGATTGAGTAGCATCTCTCGCTTGGTGGTCACCGAGCACATAAGTATGGGCATTGTTGGATGTACAAATCTGCTGGGATATGAATAAAATATTACGACGATTTCTTTATCTTTCTAAGGCAGAGGAAACCTGGGACCATACTCTACTTCAATGGTCGAGCCCAAAGTGAATCATCGGGACGGGGTAACCGGATTCTTCCCACGCTCTTCTTCTTTGCACCATCATCGTCCGCGTTTGGGAAGGATCGATGAAATTTAGGGTCACAGATATGCTCTATTGGGTATCGGCTGGCTCATAAAGCTTGCTTTTCACACAGCAACGTATCTCGCACGCGGGAAGTGACTGCCCGTTGCCCTATGATCATGGACCTATGTGCTAGAGATCGCTTTGGCTCGAGAAAGCTGCGTCCTCCATCTGGCCCTCGCTACTTTTACCTGCCTCTTCATGTCATATCAAGACACCTGAGACTCTCATCGAGTCATGCACGTTGTGGAAGCGATATCAAGCATCAGGATCAGT
Organism: Armillaria borealis; assembly: GCA_030435635.1. Classification (NCBI taxonomy): domain Eukaryota; kingdom Fungi; phylum Basidiomycota; class Agaricomycetes; order Agaricales; family Physalacriaceae; genus Armillaria; species Armillaria borealis. Next base: position 225,209 of record JAUEPT010000025.1, on the reverse strand, counting down.
TGCGTCCGATCGCCCCCTTTTCCGCGCGGAATAGCTGACCACAGAATCCTTGCTCCAGGAGTCTGGTTATAAAAACTTTTCCTCCTTCTCCTCGACACTACCGTCCGTACTTATCTGGAATACTGCCACGCAAAATTGGGATGACGAAATGCAGGTGTGAGATCTGCATATGTCAGGTACTTACGCTGGCTTGGCGGCTCCTTTCGTTTTTAGCTTGGTAGCCCATGCGTTTTTCAATTTACCACATTTAAACGCCTTGATCTTCCTTTATTGGCATCAGGACGAGGCACATATGCACAGAGATTCCGAAAAGGCAGCCATCCTTTTTCATCATCAGCATAATGCCGCTCTCAGATCTCTCGCTTTGCTATTGCGACATATAGGACTCATCTAACATATCCTCCTCCAGAGTGTATCGAGCCGCTGCGACAGTTGACATTCTATGTCAATACTAGCACCGCATCATACACTTCTGGCGTTTCTTCAGTTCAACTTCAGTCAGATATACTCCTGTTTGCTGATAGCGACTGACTGGGAACCGCTAGATATGACGTACGAATGGTCCGGTCCAGTTCACTTTATGCTCATGACATTGCATTAATTACCTTTGAACTCGACACTATATATGGACCTTCAAGTCAATAGACTTAAGATGGGTCTCTGGTAGTGTACCGGGCCCAGGAATATCGCGCGGAAGCTAGGGATCGCAAAGAGATAAATATACATAGGTACCATTTTTTCTTTTTACTCGGGGACTCTAGGTTCGGCATCTGCGATCCACCTTATTCCCGTGTCCCAACTTCTCGGATGGTGGGCGTCATGAGACTATCATAAATACAAGGGAGAGTGCCTTCGCTAAGGACGACGAGCCTCGATAGTTTGTATCAACCAGCCCATAAGGGAGTGCTGACCATATCCCAATTAGAAGGACGGATTTCGAGGTTGCTGAGCAACTTCTTGAAGTTGAACTGCGAAGCATTAAGCGTATATATTACAGTACGACCTCTCTCCCACCTCGTGGTGACTTATTCGGCTCTTTCGACTGATTCTATAGCGTCGAACCATTTTGAGTATGAAATCAGCTTCTTGCCCCGCGCGCCCGATCCACTTCGTCTAAATGTTGTAATGAACATAAGTACTGGAAGATTGAGCATGTACGGCACCACTTGTGCTGGTAATTTGACAGACCATTATGACTGTCAGTCAGCTTCATGGTTTACTCCTGCTACTGTCACTAACTTCACGTTATCGTACTGAATGTGAGTCACCAGTTGGAGGTACGTACGGCCTGGACAGACCCGCAGCCCATCCATCTATGCTAACGGCGTTATTCACCTGCTTTAACAGATCGCGGGTGGGCTTATCAGGATCGGGTTTGGGCTTGATAATTCGGGCGACTCGTCTCTCCATAATACTGTCATGCGATAAATCTGGTAGCCGCGTGTGGAGTTGCCTTAGAAATCCCTCATGGGTACTTGATCGACCAATGGTTGCAATGTGGATCAAAAGTTCGCTGTTCATCGGAGTGCTTGAGCGCACGTTGTGGGTGTTCAATGACTGCCGAGTGCTGAGAGCTGAGAGATTCGTCATATTTGTTCTGTCACTTGGATGTTCAAGATACTGTTATCGGGCCTCTACAATGAGCGTCCAAAAGAATACGCGCGGTGGGCACAGATACGCTTGAAAGGTATCGTACGTAGAGCTGTTACTGTGCCAGGGCTCTGTGTATTTTCGTTAGAGAGTATAATTCATTCTAATAGCTTGAAGCGAAATAGGGTGTCTTGGTAGCTAACTTGAAGCTGGTTGGTTCCAAGGAAAGACCAGCACGACTAAGTGGTAAATGTGCGTAAGAATTTTGGTTTTCAAGTGCAGGAAAGCCAAAATAATAGCCGGCGACCCGGTGTGGGGGGAGGTTAAGCAGTGAAAAATCTGGAGCAAACGAGTCTCGGCATTTGCCGAGGTTCATTTTCTTTCTCCCACATTGTTCTGGTGTCATTATCAAACCCAAGCGTGTTGCGCACAGCCGCCTGGAAAGCATAAATACGCCTATACCTTCGTGGCGTAGGCGACTCTGCCTATTGCCGCTTTCTGTGTTTATGAGCTAACCACTGGTCGGCGCCGTAGCCTGTATGAGCCGATTGTTTACTAGTCATCGTCCCTATAACAGCTAGGAACTGGTGATAAAATGCATAAACGTGATGCCACAATATGCATGAGGCCAAGGCCATCCGTACACATGCGCTAGGCACGCCACGGGAACGTTGGTCACTCTTTTCGTGTTTAATGGCTCAGAAGAGCGGTAACTTACAGCTTTCAAGCAGTGGTTACAGGACTTCGCCTTAGGAAACGAATCTATAAACACTAGTAATAAACCATTCCTGCGATGGCTAGCCTCGATGACATCGTTTCCGCGTCTTGTGGCGACCGCCAACTATACAACATGAAACGAGCACGGCCGCGTATTTGCCTCGTTTCATCGTAGGATTACGGCTATCAGATCGTCTGAGCTAAGCTAATTTTCATGACCGCCCATGACTTTATGGAGTGCTCAGTCTTGTGCTGCACCGCATAAATGGCGCGTCAGTGATGGGATGGCACAGCATCGACACCGGCTCAGCTGTCCGACCTCCCCGAGGATATGCGACTTTCAAACATCGGCGTCAGAATATTCTTGGATATAGCTGCAAAGGGCGCCTCGATACGCTGTTTGAGAGCTGTATATGGGGAGGAGCTGGAGCACTACTGCGCCCCCAGTCTAATTTCTTCCTATTGGCTTGGTCGTATTTCCACCACTCAATTGAAACTTACCAATACCATTCGTTACTGTGGGTCTGCTGAGCACTGCACCACCTCAGCCTCCGTGTAATTTGACACTCTTTGTCTGGTCATTTCGGGAATGCTCGTTGTATAAAGTGTCAGTGTTCGAGGTAATTGCAGGTTATCCCTCTTCGTTTCTTCCCTTTCTCATCAACCCACTTCTTTGGCTTTCTTAGTTCATCATGATGTCTTCTTTGTTTGCTTTAGCGCTTCTTCCTGCCGTTTTGGCAACGTACGGCTCGACGTACAATGTGACTGTAGGCGCAAATGGCAAGCTCGCCTATGATCCTGAATACGTCTACGCTGCGCCAGGCGACGTGGTTAATTTTATTTTGTACGTTTTCTTTATCCCGGGGTCATACCATTATGCTAATTGTCTCTCAGTAATCCGAAAAATCACACAGTTACCCAATCGGCCTTTGAGACTCCCTGCGTTCTGCTTGATGGTGGTATCAACTCTGGATTGTAAGTGCATAAACGTTTTCAGTCTTATTCCGGTCTCATGGCGTTTCATAGCGTTCCAGTCGCGGCAGACCAGAAATACTTGCCGGTATTTCAAGTCAAGGTCGTCGACAAGGACCCTGTTTGGTTCCACTGCGAGCAAACTGGACACTGCGGAGCAGGTATGCATCCGAAATCTATTGTAAAATCCTCCATCTTGCTGACGTTCGATATTAACAGGAATGGTGTTTGCTATCAATCCTCCTCCCGATACATTCGAGAAGTTCAAGGCACTAGCTAAGGCTACGGGTGGTCCCCTCCCCCCTCCCCCTCCGACTACGAGTACGACTTCGGATTATGCCAAGCCAACCTACAGCGCACCTGTCGACCACAAGATCATCGTCGGAGTAGACGGAAAGCTCGCCTATGGTCCTCCAAACATCACCGCTGCTATTGGCGATACAGTTACATTTGAGTTCCAGCCCAAGAATCACACGGTAACTCAGAGCAACTTCGCCGACCCGTGTGTGCCCTTGAAGACTTCAACTGGAACGGTCGGGTTCTTCTCTGGATTGTAAGGCCCTTCCTCCTCGGTTTAATGGCATTGTTCCTCACATTACTGTTACAGCATGCCTGTTTCTCCAAATGCGACGTACTTCCCGACGTTCCAGATTACCGTTAACGACGTGAGCGCGCTTTCTGTCTCATAACATGCCGTGTTGACATTCTGCCAGACCAACCCAATCTGGGGCTATTGCAGTCAGACTGTGCCCGTCAGCCACTGTGGATCCGGCATGGTGTTCTCTATTAATGCTAACGAGAGTGGACCAAACACTTTTGAGGCGTTCCAGGCACTTGCGATCGCAACGAATAAAACGTCCCACTGAAGGAAGGGTTTAGGCTTCTGAACTTTTAAATGGACTTATTTTTGTTTTGTATATCATTCTTTGGACCGTAAATAGTAGCAGTTGTACCTACAGAATAGGTAGTCTAATGCTTCAGCTATGAACAGTTTGTATTTCCTTTAATGACAAAGTGGAAGTCCGCAGTTATGAAACGAGTTCTGCGAGCCTCTTTTGATCTGCATACATAAGCAAATGAACGAAACTAACTTACGACCTGGTCTTGAATGTTACAGATTCCACCTAATTCTCTTGCTCATTTGAATTTGAATGCACATTTTTAGGGTACTACTTATCCTAGGGTTGATCGAAATCCTATTCAAACGTATACCACCCATTACTGTCCAGATATGCTATAAACACGACGTCCTTTGGCTCCAACCGGTCGACTGAGACGATTCCAGGCATCAAAAGTGCGCTGTGGCAATGATGACCTGCCTCCTCCCTTCTCATAACTTTCTCATAACTACATAATCGAAGAAAACCACTCCGGCCACGTCCCTGAGATTAAGTACAATTCGGTAAGCGTGCGCTCATCTACTAGGTCGTCAACGCGAATGAATAGAGTACAGTTGGGAGATACACATAGCTGTACTATAGAATAAGCTGATCTGTTGTCTTTTTGACAGGTGAGACTTTCAGCGATGATAGCCGAAAGAGGTCATTGGCGGCCACAGTGTCAAAACCTGGTCATCGACAGGACGGTTCTCTGTCGTGGGAGATCATCATGACTTCAAGAAACGAAGATAATAAGCCCAGGATGGGCTCTTTGTCATGTCCTACGGCATGGAAGATGGTTCATCATTCTCAAGAGCCGCCCTCGAAGATGAAGTCCGAAGAGAGTCCCATTCGAGGATGGCTACAACCATCTTAATCGCGTTCCGTTGACCGCCGCGATGCTGATGACTTTCCTGATACTGCAGTGGAGCTGCGGGACTGTACCTGAAGGTCCCATACGGCAGCTTTGTAAGTATGGTAAGAGGTCTTCGCTTATTTCCGTAGCGAGAGAAAATATCTCACCTATCCGCATCCTTCCTCGGGCTACAGATTCTGGGCAAGATTATGATCGTCGTTCGTCGTTTCGAATTGACCTTGTGAACTTGTCCTTGCAAAGGCCGGCTGACCGAACCCACAACATCGACCAGCGCAAAAAAGGCGCTGAGATCACCGCCGGAGATCCACACTGCCCTAAAGGCATTGGCTGAAATCATAGTTTGTGGGCCGAATGATATTACTGTTTTCTTTGCCTTAATCGTTCTCCTCTTTTGTTCCCCGCCACGGATTTCTCTTTCTCTCGAACAGCACATCCGCGCGCACATTCTTTCGTCGCCCTACAGCCAAGTTTAATTTCACCTATTCGAACTACGGCAAGACAATCTGCAAGTTTGTTCTGCCGGACGATGCGGGTTGCACCACAACGGTCTCTCGTTCCGGATTAATTCCGAATACTCTACCAGGAACGCTTGCCACTTCGCCACTTCGGTACGAACACCTGAGAAAGTATCGTAAGTATACCATACTAAAACTTCTATTTTTACGCACCAGTCTCGCACCGGCTCGCGCGCGCAATGACGGGACGCCATAAGAATGCAGAGTTTGTTTAGTCCGAGCGATTTCATTCGCCAAGCGCGATCGGCAACCATACGCCAATATTCAGCGGCTCTGGGATGTTTCATGGATCTACACGTTCAATGACGATGAGCTGGGTCACGACTTTCACCCCTCCGTGGAAGTTAAAAAGACGACTGCACCCACTCTTTGTCGTAGTAGCCTTGCTGACAACACAGCCAAGATTATGTATCGCCATAATCTGTTATCGTTTCGTCGAACTCGCCACTGAAATGACGGACAGGGAAGAGATGTAATTAATTGTTACGAGTGTGTAACGTGGTAGAAGGACGACAATTGATAACTAAATCATGGAGGAGCCCGCGACTGAATCAGTAGCCCTCTTGCAGTAGCTCTATGACCACCTTGTCTCTCAGAAACTCGTAGTGGCCCCCTTCGACGACAACAACATGGGCTTCTGGGAGACATTGCCTCGTGCCCATGTCCGTCCACTCTGTGCCGTAAGCAGCACCCTGAGCTGCTATGACCACCGTCACAGGCACTTTCAACATCCTTAGCCACTGCGCCATCAGCTGGATGGACGACGCCCCTCTCTCGTCTGTCGCCAAGTCGTACACAAACTCGGCAGCCGCAACGAGATAAGCCCGGATGTTATGGATCGAGTGCCGCACTATATCCATATTATTTGTACCGACAGTGTCCCACAACCACTGCCTGCGATGAGTGTCCCGATCCATCATGGCCCTGATGGCAATCATGCTTGTGTCAAGCATCGCTTCGATGCTCTCTGGCACCCGGGGATCAGGGTTCCCATACTTGTTGGCTGCGTACACAAACATAGCTGGGAAGTGGTCGAGCATAACAGCCTGAACGATCCTGTCACCGTTGTCCTCGAAAAGCTTTATGAGAACAACGAGGAGGACGCTAGTCGACGAGTAGGACGCCAACCGATAGGGACCGGTGGGTCTCTCTGCTTTGATGTTGGAGAAATAGAAGGACGCCATGTCACGGAGAGAGGTCAAGGGTGTATCCGGCGTGACAGCTAGTGTCCAAACTGCCGTTCGGAACGTGTCGGCGTAGGTCGCATATTCGAAGGAAGACCCATCGGCACCTAGGAAAGGTCTATTAAAGTGCCGTTTGTACGATAAACCTGTGCTTACCAGGAACAATGATCAAAGGCGGTTCACCGTTTCCGTCCCGTAACTTCAGCACACTCTGACTTTGTTCTGGAAAGGATTGTTCATGCCGAGGCTCGATGCCTAGAGGAACAGATTTGCGTTCATTGCTGATATCTTGAACAGCGGCTTGAGCACCCAGCATGAAGCCGTAGATCAAATTGCTCAGCGCAGCAATAGAGGACGAATCAAATACAAAATTATGCGGCAGTGCTCTGATGGCCGTCACAGAGACCACTTCAGACTCACGAAGCGCACGAAGAATAGAATTTCGGATAGCCATTGCTATTAAGCTATGTGACAGTCAGTTACTCAGGCATAACGTCAAACGAATGTTGAAATGACATACCTGTCGCCTCCTGCTACAAAGATATCGTCGGTGTCGGCGATGTCCCGTTCTAAAATTCCCCGAACGATATCTCTAGTCAGGATTGTGGTATTCTTCAGTGACCACTCCCGAGGAGTGACCACGTCGGTGGGGAGCATCTGGTCAAGATTCTGGTATAAAGTTTCGATCTCTTCCTCGTAAGCTTCCAGAATGGCAGTGCGTCGCGGGGTTCCCTTCGCCGTGAACTCGAAAGGCTTTTCCGGTTTCGCTACAAGGATCATCTGGCAGATGATTGAATAAATAAATACTCGCAACAAACGTGGCAACACACCTCCTTATGTATCCGGGAATGCTGGGGTGCTTGCTCGTTTGCCTTGTTAATGGAGCCCCTATCAAACCAAACAGAGTTAACAACACGAGACAGAGCGACAGCGCAAAGCTATACCATATGTTTGTTCGATATTCCGCCAATCGGGTGACATCTCTCGGGTCAAAAGCTTCGTCTCGCGTGGGCTGAATGAGGACGCCTGGTTGGAACTTCGACCGGCCAAACATGACAACTGCTGCGATTCGTCTGTCCCCAGTCAAGACCGCCTCTGCATTGGATATCGTCAGGACTGCTCCGTGGATCTGATGTCTTGCTCACCAATCGGCACAGGATTAGTCTTCAAACAGTCATGAGCACAATGGTACAAAGACAAGAAAGAGGTATACCTTCTCCTAAAATGTACGCATCAAATCAGTAACAGACTACAACGGTTGAGAGAAACAAGGACATACCCCTGTACTGTGCATTATCTGGTCATCTGGAAATTGATTCAGATGAGGACGAGTGTACGAAACTAGTGCCCCACCAGCCCGTCCATAGACTTTGAAAAGACTTCGATTCAAAGGATGCAGCTGCACTAGATCTTTCGTGTCGAAAGCCTTGACTCCGTCGATTTCGGTGTCAAGGACCGAAGGACAATTTAATTCATGTTCCTGGAAAGGAGGCTCACGCTATTAGCTGAGAACGACAACAGAAGATAGGATGTCAGACTTGCCTTGACGTACAAACGATAGATTTCCTTTTCGCCTGTCGATACAAAGGCGACATCGATATTACTCGGCACCTGACAGATAGTCCACAATAGCTACTGGGCAATTTATGAAGCGCCTACCCTCATCCACTCCCATCCTTCAGCAGGGATGCTCTCTGATTGATGTTCAGGTCAACGCCCCGCAAAAGACCAAACGGCGTTCGTACTAGGCAATACCATGGATACAGCGGATTCAGTGCTTTCGAGGAAATAAGTGACATGAATGATCAATCGAACAGCACCACTCACAGTCCATAGACTGATATGATGAAAATGCCATTCGCGGCAAGAGTATCACCGGCAGTGTTCTCAAGTGGGCCGCCAGCGAAAGTCTGCAGTCCGATCAATATCGCTTATCCAGATCCAAGTGGAAACCTACAATCGCAGTTGTTGATTTGAGAGCTTCGATAGCTCGAGAATCTCGAGCCCAGTTCTACATCACTGGCATATCAGCAAAGTCGTTCGATTCCTTAGCACTTTCCCACACCTCCAGAAAAGCGGGAACACTGAAAACTATGGTGCTTCCGGTACTGATCATGCTTGAAAGAAGCCGTTCGGCGGTCGGTATGATGGGTGGTTCGACAGGCGGGAAGCAAGCAATGATGGCGCCGGTTCCAACCTACCAACAAGCTGTCAGTGTTATTGAATAAATACTGAACAAGATAAACATACGGAGAGCAAGATAGATGTGAACCCCATTGTATCTACACTGACTTTTAGAATCTGCCTAGCTCACGGGTGCAGATGGAAAATATGCTTACGATACAATGGAACTGCCTGGGCTCCTACTATTTCTCCGCATAAATCGATTTCCCCGTAATCTGAAGATCATTCAGTGGAGTGCGAAACGGCGATTAAGAATACATACATGGTCGAGTTGCATTTTGCAGAAGAATCGTTTGCGTAGTGTAAACAGGACTTGGAAACCGGGTCGTACCCGATGAATGGAGGACGACGGCTGTCTGTGACCATTCAGGTCGGACCGGTGCAAGCGGTTGATATGAGTGTGGCTCGGAAGAATATAGATCGGCGAAGCGTGGCATCGATATTGTTACGATCCTTTTATCAGCTACACGTTCCCTACAAACGACATCGGCAAGCTTCTGCAGCGTAACATCCCCGCTAACGACCAGGTACTTGGAGTTTGTTGACTTCATCAGATGAATAATAGCAGCAACAGAGTTACGAGGCGAAATGGGAAAGGGGATCTTGCCGAGGCGCATTAGGCCAACAAGCACCGTAAAGTAGGTGATCGAATCTGCTGGGCACTAAGCGCTGAGACCCTTTAACACGGAAACAAAGGAGTACCAGTATTCGCCAGGATACCTACAACAACTGGAGTTTCGTCGTTGATGTGCTCCCGAAAATAATGCCCGGCCACGTGAAACGCCGCAACACCCTCCCCCCAGGTAATGCTACGAAATTCACCATTATCCGGGCTGTCATATCGAAACAAGGTGTGCTTAGCGCTGTGAAAACCATTGTAGTCGAACAATTCGGGAACTGTAAGTGATCCATCAAGTGGAGGTGGTTTGAAGGTCGGAGAAGAGACACCTTGGGGAGTCGGTAGTGACATTGCGTCAAGTCTCTGCCGGAGGCTGCTCGTTATTTATAAGGTTCGGAGTTAGAACGATATTTCCGTGCATCGTGCTCGACAACATAAGATTTCTTACTGTACCACGTTAGAAAGATGGAAGGGTCAACATGTATCAGAACATCCTTACGGGTTGGCTTCTGAATCAGAAGCGACATATGGCCCGTTACAACAGCCGCAAGAAGCTTCCATTGCATGTGGTCAGTGGTCGAGTGCCATTCTGCAACTCGAAGTCAGCCTAAGATAAAATCACGCCACGAGAACTGACCGGGGCGGCTGAGGTAGAACCAGGTGGAGGGCATGAGGAGGAACGGCGAAGGGGCAGGCGATAATCCATAGCGGAACCGGGGGGGGGGGTCAAAGGGGGAACGTTGATGGTAATTTGCTTGCACCGTACAGACCGAATACGATGCTCATCGGCTCCTCCCACCTATCCATCTGTCTGGCACCTCTCGAACGCTCCCTGGGCTGATACTTGTAGTCGGGATACAGAACGGCGTGCTCTATTTTCTCCTAGTCTGTTAACATCTTCCAGTGCTGCTGTTGAAGATCAGTCATGCCATGCCAAAGAAACCGGCGATGCGAGATAGGTTGCGGTTGTTTCTTTCAACCGAAGGAGGGACTCTTTTGATGCCAAAGGCCGATAATCTAGAGAAGTGGTTGGGACAATACAAAGAGCGCAAGATTCAGGCAAGACGTACGCTTGCGATGCTATAGGTAGTCTGCGGGGAAGAGAACGTTGAGTGACTTCCGCGTGGACATTCTTCATATACTTACTTATATTTGTGTACTAAAGAAACAGGTGTCAGAAGATAGGTAAACAGAGATCTTTTTAAGGCTCACGTTCGATTCATTCACGTAAAACCCTATAAGTCTGTAGAGATGAGCAAGCGCCAGAATACAGGTAGGAAGCACTCACCTAAGCCCTGTAGGCTGTGAATAGTACCCTCATCCATCATCCGTCGTTCCAGTCGCCATCTTCTACGGTGAAAGGTCGCATATACAGAGAATGGGCTCCATTATGCAGTTTGTGACCCTGTTCGAAGGAGTACCGGAAGGAAGTTAACTAGTTGTCGTTGGAGTTTGAACATTGTGGTCGTGAGCAAGAGGTGATGCTTATGTAAGGAACGCGCCTTCCAAATAAGTATACACAGATATTCTTGGCACCTCCGGGCCGTTGTTCTAGAACATCCGGTGGGGTGTTTTTTTTTTTCGAATTGCGTTGCTCAATGCTTAGGTATCTATTAGTATGTCCTTCCGGCCTAGCATCAGTGAATTCTGGCCGCACTCGCGACGAGGAAAGTCTATCGATCCCCCCAGCCGGCGGCAAGTTTTGCAATCCAAAGCGAGAATGTTCAATTCAGTTCGCCGACATCCTCCTGGTCCTCTTTGGCTGCCAAACTTCTTCACCGAAGTCGCGAAAGAGTCGTCTTGACCAACGATGATAGATGGGCAGTTTGAAAGAGGCAGGGTACGATGACATCCTTTGTTGTCCTGCCGAAGAACATTCTGCTAAAGGCTCGTATAGCGTTCCGGAAACGGTACTCTTCATTCCCTGTGAATTTAATACATGCCCAATTTTCTCTCCCACCGGAGGGTTCAATGCACCTGACCCGCGCCTATCTCTTTCCCTGTTGACTCTGTACAGAATAGACGCTTACACCACTCAGACAATCCCTATCAACGCGCTTCATTTCAATTGTGCGCCTCCTTCTTTGCATCATCCGATTTACCGAGCGGTTTATTCCCTGTCTCGTTCCTGCTGTTTGTATGTTTCTGTGCCCGTGTTCCCGTGTGTTTTGTTGTGAGTGCTGTTCTCCCGTGCGCTTAAGCCTTGAAATTGCTGCGCTGTCTCTCGTGCTGCATTGCTAGCGCTTGTGTTTCATTCCCGTTTCAACAACACCAACACCACATTTGCGCCTCCGGTAACTTCCCGTATTTTCTTCTTGCTGATCTCCCCACAGCGGGATCCCATTCAATGGCACCTTACGACCACGACGCTATGGTATAATACTTGATTACTCGGCTCGGCTCCTTGTCGGCGACTACTGTTTTGTATGTGTCGACGTACTTCATGCACTGATTCCATCACGAATATATATTGTACGATCCTGGGAGTTGGTTGTGTACTTAGATATGAGATCTAGCAAATGGAAGACCATGAACGGCCGCTGGAGTAGTACTTATAATATGAGTTTTTTGTCAATGGATCGACCTTGACGCATTTAAATTACAACCCTTTCGTTACAGTCTAAATCTGTGTAGAATCTATGCGCGCACAAGACCCAACACCCCTTGTTCCATCTTAACAAAGAACCCGTTGATGACCTCCGTTCCAAAGTTTCTCTTGCAGTCATCCATTTCCTGCAATGATCTCAGCGACTCGGCTTCAATCTCCGCGCGCTTCGCATCCATGTTAGCTCCAGCCCCCGAAGATAGCGCGACAGGTATCGGCTTAGGCACAGCATCCTGTTGCTTAGCTCCTGCATTGCCATTTTCCTCAGGCTGGTCAGGTTCGAGAACGCTTTTACAGAAATCGAGCGTGTTCTCAAGCTCTTCCTTGGTGAGTTCTTCGTCGGCATCGGCGGCTCCCTGAATGACTATGGAGGAACTACTTAGCCGCTGAAATGGAAGAAATGATCGCGACTTACCCGGTCTCAGAGAAAGAATCGCCCTGTCCAAGCTCTCTTCATCGGCCTCGTAGAGGATCTGCGATTGCTGAGAGCGTAACTGCTTGTAGATGCCGAGAACAACAAAGAGGAAACTAAAAAAAACACCCCTCAATGACTGGCCGAATGTACACAAGGCCGTAAAAAACTCACCGTGTAAACGCAGTCTTGATTTTCGAGTTGTGGAACTCGCTGGCCTCCTCTTCAGTACAGTGTCCTCGGATAGACGCCGCGATGGTACACGCCGCAGACAATCCACCGGTAAATGCCAAGTGGATGCCGGATGAGAAGAAAGGATCAATGAAAGCTACAGAACTATGCGTCAGCTTTAACTGTCCAACGGAATGTCTGAAAATTAGATGACTTACCTCCAGCATCCCCGGCGATACGGAAGTGAGGACCGGCGTATCCTGACGCGTGATAGCTGTAGTCACCAGCAGACTGAAGCTTCCCTTCGAATTTGCCATCCCCCAGCAGATCAATCAGGCCCGGAGCTAGTTGAATATCTGCCATATAACGATCGTGCTGTACTTCCGAAAGGGACTTCCCCTCGTTTTCTGCGCGGAATTCGGCTTTCTTACGTTTGCTATCTTCCTCGACGAGAACAACTCCAACGCTGGTGGTTCCGTTGTGAAGAGGAATGAACCAAACCCAACCCGTTTCATCTGAAATAAAAATCAGACGAACGGCGAGGTAGGAGATCGGATCTACTACTCACCAGTCAGAGCCTCAAACCACGGTGCGTTCTCCCTATTTGTTCCCGGCGCGTAACGGTTGGTACCAGTCCAGTATCCCCATACTGCAACGTTCTTAAGGGACTTGTTGAACGTCCTATTCTTCAGGTATTTCGTCGACATCAACCCGTTCCTCCCAGAAGCATCAACAAGCCAATTGAAGGATATCTCTCCTCGTGTCTTGTCATCTTTGCTCCAAGTCAACGAAACGGGGCGAGTAGGCTCCTCAGGAGAAAAGTGGATTTCGTCAACGCGAGTGCCCTCGTACACCTGGACGCCCTGTTCGGCGACGTGATTCAGAAGGAGCTGGTCGAATTCTGATCGCACCTGTGCTTTATTGAGGATGTTTCTTTGCGAAGGAGAGAAAAAAGCTTACAACGTTCCAAGCCGAGTTTTCTGGGTTGTTGGCGATGAAATCGGTGTCTAGGAAGTCAAATGTCAGCGACTCGGCATATCTTTGCTCAATGTTGGTAAAATTATACGTACATCCTTCCCGTTTGTCTTGGTTGAGTTTGATTGCTCCTCCGGGCTTGTCGATGTTTAGATAGCGAGAAGAAGAGAGGGGAAAAAGGTACCTTAGGAAGGAAGCCGTAGTTTTTCATCTTCTCCTCCATGTCGATGAATCTGAGGAACTGTCTCCAGGATGGCAGCATGCTCTCTCCTATATGATAGCGGGGAAAGACATCTTTCTCAAGAAGGGTGACTTCGAAGCCCTCTGAAGCGTTTCTGTGAATACCATGACATGCTCGAAGAAACGAATAGACTGCTCACCTCTCACGAGGACGCCAGCAGCGTAAGCCCCCGCAGGTCCTCCACCAATGACAAGAATGTTCGTTGAAGAAGGCTGTAAGTAGTATTAATAACAGTGCTCGAGAGGAATGTAGTGATAAAAGACTAACCACTTGTGCGTCCATGATGGAAATGTAATGATTCACGATTGCATCCCGAGTCTTTTAAGTAAAAACGTAGTTTCAAAAAACGACGAACTCCCCTTGGTGTTCACGGACTGGTTTCTCACCTCTCGGACAACCGAGTCTGTCGGCTCCCTCAACTGGTTAGTAGGCCAGGGACCGATACCCCGGTTCCACAATCGGCGTTATCTTATGAGGTTCTGGCCATGGTCAGTCAATCTTATCTCTGCTACAGATAATCGTAAGAGAGGGTCGAAGGACACGAAATGAAAATAAAGGCCTTTTTTGGTCCCAACATGACCACAGTGAAAGCGTGTAGAGTTGTTTCGGGGTCGTTGAGGTTTCAAGTTACGGTTTTAGTGGACAGATATCAGTGATCACTGATTGATGGACACAAAGGGGAGCATGTTTGTGTCCAAGCCGCAAATCGTTAAGAGGTTACGAAAGCCACTGCAAGCGCTTTTTATGGGGGAGAAAGTCTGAGTCATGTAATGATGCTATGTCCTTGCGATCCAAGGTCAATAGTGGTGCAACGGCTAGCAGTCCCCTCCCTGTCCCCGTGCCTAAGCGCCGCGAAAGGCCCCGGGATAGCACCGCCACTAACGGATCACACGTAAAGAACCACGGAGATAAAGCACACTGTAAACGTCAAACTCGAATGCAATGTTACGTTTACTTACAGCGCTGGCAGTGTCCTATCAACTCCGTGGCACCGGGTAAAGATATGCGGGTATGCCGGCCGTTCTTGATTGGAGGAGGAGGAATTTTTATTCTGATCACTGTCCCTAAGAAGGCAACTAACCAGAGTCCGTACTACGCGTGTGTTACCTACCTAACCCACTACGCTACGGTACCGAACGAACAATGGGCCTCACTGATACAGACACGTCCCCGCAAGGTACGGCTTCTCAGCACCAGCGTCAATGTCGTGAGCTTTGCTATCTATATATATACTACAACTATGTTGCAACGCCTGGGTGTATGTACATTGGGATGTCCTCTACGTGCTTTAGTACGGACCTGGAGCGGCCGTACCAACACAGTCGCTTGATCCCCGCCCCCCTGGTATTCGCGTATAGGGCTACCAATAGACCCTCATCATCATCAGCCTAGTCGCCCTCTTGTCTCCTTCACCATCTGAATAAAGTCATCATCGCGAACAACATCACCAGGAATGAAGAAAGAACAGTGTGATTGTAGTATTAGCAATATGTCGACAGTCGGATGGTATTTTTGGCGACACAGTACAAAGTTTGGAATGATGGCAAATCCAAGAGCTCTCGGATGTTCGAATTGATGACATGGAGGGACTCGGGGAGACGAGATTCTTGTGTCTGACCGGTAAAGCGAGGGAGAAGTTCCAATTGTTCCACTTCGCCTGCGTACGCTGGGATCAACGGGCTTGGCGGTCATTGAGAGTTCAGACTCAGAGCGCAAAAATGTCAAGGAGTAGGTCTGAGTACGTACTTGCCGCTTGGAGGAATTTTGCGACGGCGTTTACTCCATGAACTGTCTCCGCGAATTCGAAATTTGTGAAGCATCGAACATAGGAGGCGCCGCTGCTGATCTTTTGGGAAGGAGAAAAGAACAGGACACAATGAGCTGCGCGCCTGTGGTTTCCTTCCCTTACGATAGAGATGGCCAATTTCTCAAGAGTCCAGGCTATCAACACAGACTGAACTATGGAGAGCATCAAGAGAGGTCGATTTCTCTTCAGGTTGAAAAAGATACTGCGCCCTCAGGGAGCAGCCGCAATAAAGACCTTGAACATCAGATAAGTACATTTATTCGGTAATAAGTAAAGATATCACTGCAAAACGTACAGGGTAAATTAGTTGCTGAGAAGATGAACACCTGACCGATGAAACGTTGATTATCCATCAAAAGGGTCGGGGACGCTAGTGTGAAACGAAGACCAAAGGAGGATCCTTTGCAGCGTGGAGACTGCATACCAACATTGGCTCAGAGGAGGATGCATGTAGACCGAATATGCTATAATTTTACTTGATGGCACTAGGAGCAGTAAATTCTCGCCAGTAATTCGGGTGAAAGCTTTTGGTTACTGACAGCAGCATTTCCACTTCATCTGGGCAAGGCCAGAGTGAACTATTTCAAGGTGGGCGCTGTTCGTTTCAATCGGCGAGAGGCTGTTCATCTTTGACGGACTTACTCAGTCTTGAGAGTAAAGAGGTTATCAATGGCAAGTACTAAGGAAGCTTCATCGATATCTGATCTTTCAATGGATAAGCAAAAAGCTTTTACGTGCCACCTGGTCCGATTCGTCGCGACTCGCGAACTCAAAATCATTTTAGTAGAACAAGAGAGCATCATCAGATCAAGGCTAACACAATGTCGGAGAATGAGAAAGGTCTTGTTGGTACTAGGAAAGCACGAGGCTTGTCGAAGGACGAAGATATGCTGATGTCGGCAGGTCGGCATAGTCATCTGCCGTGCTCACGCCGTTTTAACTTTTGACGTCAGTGTATCTCGCGGAGTTTAGAGTTTATTCACATGGTACTTCGAAAACAGGAGGAATGTTACAGTCATTGAGGAGGTAAGCGGCTATTTCAGAGCGGGCAAAAACCGCCGAAAATGGGTCAATAGTGTATAAAACTTTGACACAGGCTTGAAAATGCGTCAGAAGTTCCTTTCATGGCGAAGCTGACGGTTTCTGCGGTCAAAAAAATGCGTCAAAATTTCTTCTCGACTACAACTCGACTATTCACTTGTAATTTGACCAGCCCGAATCAGTCTCCTAACGCGTGGTCAATGCGGATCGCCGGCACGATAACCACTGCCGAGCGGGGTTTTCCGCTAATACTTATTTTCCTCCCTTTCACGTCCTTCCCTTAGGGTCCGAACTTCTCTTGCGATGGCTTCACCCGCTCATATGATCGAAATGTATCTATAAATAGGATAGGCACCATACTTCCCACTCGAAATGGTTTTTTTTTCGCTGCCACTCTCGGCGTCACCGGTGCGCGTGAATTCTGTTCAAAATGTGTACTATAATAGTTAACTTTTTTGTGTCCGCTAGTTCTAATCAAGATATAGCCATGGAAGTCCATGGATGACTTTGACTCCGCAAACGAAGCATATGTGGCTCAAGGTTCTTGATCACAAGTCGTTTCAATCAACGTAGTGTTGACCCTCTGGGAGCTAGATGCATGTGATTCTTCCTGACGTGTCTACGAAATGGCTTATCAAATTGCCTAGTATTTCTTCATCGTGAACGATCCCTGCCAATGAGAACCTCTAACCCCTTCTCTTCTCACAATCGTACAGCACTCCATACTCGCCTGGTTGATGGCCTCAGATGTGACCAAACGGTCTGATGGTATGCTTTTACCTTGAGTATGTCACTATAGTTGTTTGGTGTGCAGGAACCTCTTCACAGACGCGTACTATGAGCATTACAATGCGGATTCACATACTATGAGAACTTCCAGCGTGACGAAATCATTAGTATGCTGGTGCGTTATTGTCTTTCACGTTTCCCACGCATGTTTGACCTCGAAAGTCCTAGGCGAGTCCGTCACCGGCGAAACTTATGACCGTCCTTCCTAAAGTCACCTCCAAGTATTCTATGTCGTCTCGAACAGTAGCCGTCCTAGTCGTAGTACTCCTGATCTGACGCTCAAGGCAGGCGGGGCTGTAACCAAGGCCGCGTTCATCATGACATAGCTCTTAACATGACTACCGACACCATCGCGGTGGTAGAGATGGCGTAACCTCGGCGCATCTCTCAAGTATAAGTCGCCAGACATGGAGCTTAGATCTCCTTCCGGATATGTCGAGCTTGACGATACTAGGTCTCTGCTACCTGGTCCTGGACTTCAGAGCTCGCGCCGCCAACGCTGCCGTCGTAATCAGCCCACGGGCCACAAACATTGAGCGGCGATTCCTGGGATGTGGATCGTCTCAACCCCAACATTCAGAATGCCCCCCGACGCCGAGCTGACATCATCAGGGATGATGTCGAACACAGCCCTAGATACAAGGATTGCCGGGGAGTGTTCTTCATGTCTGCACCGGTAGCACTGTTCGACGGACAATGACTGTTCTCGGACAATAAAGGAAACATCATGCATGTTGCATTCCCTGTCATGCCAATGAAGTCGAGTCCCAAACGTCGATCGAGCTGAGATGCAGGGTTGCCGAAGGGTAACGAAGGGAGCTACGGACATCTCGTTTTGACTGGAGACCCGGTATCATTACGATTGCGGAAGATACCCGTCCCAGCATCACTCTCCATGGTCCAGCTCTATCTTACGGAAGGATCAACTCTCTTGATGATATGAGTAGCTCACCGCATTCAGACACGGACTCTAAACGTTAACCTCGTCCCCTCTGGAACGCTCACATAGTGCTCCCCTGCTGTAGGTGTCTTAATATCGTGCTGGTGGATCCTGCACATAAAGTGACGTGCACTCTAAGAGCAAGGAACGCAAGTGCCAAGCGTCTATCATCGAGCCTCGTTCCATGTATTACCGGGTAAATATTTATCTTCCTCAATAGTTTATGTTCCAGATCTGGTATGGAACATAATAGGCAACCGTCAGCTTCCAAGTAGGATCGCGACCTTAAAATGCTGTGAGTAGCGCCCACAATTTGTCATCGCTTTCCTGGCGATACGGAAACTTTGTTCTTAATAGTGCATGAAAAGAATCGTCAGCACATATCTCATTCTCTGCGCCAGATCTGAACGCCAGGTCTGAACGCATTACCAGTCTAAAGCCGGTCGGTGGACCAGCAGAGACTCTTCTGTCATAAAATTGTTCGGCCCCTTGGCGTCACCTATCTCTTGCGAAAGTAGGAAGTAAACCCTTACTCTGCCCCTGGTTGTACGTGCACATTTTTCTATATTACGAGAACCCAATATCCGTAACTTAGGCATGTGAGTCTCTCTTTTCAGCCCACCTCCCGTCAAAAAACAGCTATGGCGATGACTCTGCGACATATAAGGGCACCATCAGCATACATATCTATCATTTCGCCTATCCAGGAACAGGCTCCATGCATGCCAACAAAAATGCCATCATCATGGCATAGGTTATGATATTCATAGAGCTGTAATCTCACTCCGCTGACGATCTAGAAACTCGGGGAGGGGGGAGGGGATCTAATGGCCCTGGACTGCTCTATGTCACTGTTTTTAAATCTGATGGAGAGGGTCATTCACCCCACCGGCTTGTATCAGTGCTCCGGAAGAAGTCGGTCTTCAGCCTCGTGACAGTAGTAGGTCAAAACCGAGGCATGTGTTCAATGCCCTTATTTTTTCCTGTCAGGCTATCAAACGTAATATGTCCTTCGGCGCCTAGCGCTGCCTTCCCCTGGATCGAGGTTAGAAAAACAGCATCGTCCTAGGCTCAAAGTTAGCGGAAATCCACAGCTGCAGTCGATATACCAACCCTAATTTACTTGAAACGCGCCTCACCAGCGCCTCGTATCGTAACGCCTCTCTGTGGCTTTCAGCGCGCCACGGAGTAACGTTCTTACAATTCTTTGGGCTGTGAATACTGCTTCAACGACGAATACTAGGGCTGAAATTTTGTAAGCGTCATATTTAAATTGGATGGCATATTGGTTCGAATGACTGCTCTGTCCGCATTACTCCGATGCCCGAGACGCTGGAAACATTCTCATCAAACTCGGGTATCAAGGGAGTATGGCTTTGAATCAATAGAATGGAGAGACACTCGTGTGCTAATTGCTGATCAAAATATGATGAGAGGCTTTCAAGATTTGGTGGGCGCAGACCCGGGAATGACCCCAGGTCTAAGTGCTTTGCTACCACCCGACCCATAGCCCATGCTGTGAGATCCTTCTCCCATTGGTGGGGTTTGGCAGCTAATAATAGAGTGGAATTTAGCTCTTATATACACCAAAAGCCTGAGCGAGCTCAAAATTCACCTGCCAGGATTCTTCTGACTTTAAAAAATCATTAGAGGAGCAATATAGACGAATAGTTAGTACAGCTACCTTTCGGTAGGGGATTCATCTTGAGAACCGGAGTCATGCTTGACAAAATCACTGGGTCGACTCGTCAGAATAGTAGTTATATCAGCGACAATGATGTAAGCGCGCACGAAAATTCTTTGAAGGAGTGCACAACGACTTGCTTGAAGAGGGACCCCATTATAATTCCGGGAAGTGGGAAAAGACTGAAGGTTATCCAGGAATCCAACTCGAGCTTATATGTATCGCGGGGATCAACGGTCGACTTAGATCCATTTTACCTGTAGCCAACGGACGTATTGAATCACGAATTTATCATAATTCCCATCATTATACTATCCAGAAAGAGGAGTTGAGTATTTATCGCACGGATAATTTGTATTCACCTCTAAGTATTGATTTTGGGCGGCTAACGGTGAGAAAATTTGTACATCAAGCGTCGACATAGCAAGTAAAGCCTATACAGCTCTAGAAGGTGGATCAATGGTATGTTCCTTCGCCTAACCAGAATAAGGACCGTGCGTCTAGAGGTGAAACTATCAAAACAACGATTTTGGAGGGAATTCGGGAGATATCCTCCACCATCATATTCATTTGGTAAATTTGGTTGTCGCGCTTGCAGTAGTAGAATGTATCTGAATACAATCTGAATAGCATTAGTAAGCCATCTTTTTGTGTCGATGCTTGGCGCGCCAATGAGAGGCTAAGCTATGTGCTCGTGCGGACAGTTCCTGAAAGCTGCGCCCTTAGTCCTCTGAGTAGCCGTGGGCAAACATATATTACGCCAGGCTAGCCTCCGGTGAGAAAGGAGCGAACGAGAGACTGGTTAACAGCGTTCACGATGTCGTTGTAACTTGCAACACTAGAGACCATAGGAAATCAAGCCGACGTTCATCGAAGCGCAACGTGATGTTACAAAGAACTACCAGGAAGCCAAGAAAAATCGATGACAGACCAACAAATAGCATAAACTTGTGGAGCGGCTAAAGGAGTCGGTGCAATAATTTGACGGCATCAGCGGGCTGTCTCGTCATTGCCCAAGACCAGACTTCAGCGACGAGGAGTCGAAGGGATCGAACAGCATCAGCGTTCCCTATGCCTGCCGCTGGAAAGATGCTCATCTGAACTTCTGCGTCCGTATAAAACTTCGTGACCTTGTTTAGTCCTTTTCATCTTGTTGGGGCCTGTCTCGAATAAACGCTTATGCTCTAGTCACACATCGATGCTGTGTGATTTACAATCGACAACTTAGCGCCTACAATTATGATACCTTGCGCCCGCTTGTACTGTTACGTACAGCGTCTGAGATGCTGACTCTCTTATGTGCCTCTGGCCTTCTTTTGCCCCGATCAAATGATAAGCAGATCCGCACACTTTTACGCCGCAATCACAAGTATTCCGAGCTTTATGGACTTATTGTTCGTAACTCCAAACAAAGGAGTCGCCATGTCAATATCAACTCAAGAGGTGACATTCGGGCAATTCAAAGGTAATGACAACCCCAGGGCCCTATGCATAGGAACAGTAAGCTCATAAGTAATCAAGTATCTCCAATCTACCAATGCAAGGATGTGATTATTAGGATAAATCAGTAGCCCGTAGCTAAGTAATCTAACTGACTTTAATCACGGATGTTCTCGGTCCCAGGAATTATCTATCTGACATATCTTCCCCCCCCAAAGGGATCGTTCAGGCATAACTACTACGTCGTGGCGCCAAGCACCATCGGTGGGGATCATCTTGAACGGTATATGCTTTCAAGCCTCTTTCGCTTCGTCTGGAACGAGTGTCTAGCCTTGAGTAGGATTACTAGGGTAGCAAAGTCCTAAACAAAACAATCACAATCGCATATTCGAGGAAAAGTTGTGCCATCAAGGCCGAAAGATTTGAAAATTTTTCGAAGCTCGGACGTGGCATGCCACTAATCGACTGAGTCAAGGTGGCAACTTCCAAAAATGTAAGCTCGGGGACGCCATTAATTGAAGATATCACGGCGTCGGAGTTTTTATAGAAACATGAAACGCACCGGCGATAGTGGAAGAAAAAGATTAAAACAAGATGCTCGCTGTCGATCGTTCTGACGATACGGAAGTTCGGCCCGCTTCTTCACGGTCACCTGCTTCGAACATGTTGACGCGTCTTCCTCTGGCTTCCTTCGTTCCCTCAAGATAGTGAATATAGTGGAAGTAGGTTCACTCGGCGGAATATCCTTGCAGAAATTCAATGCCTATGGTTCAACTTCTTCGGTCTTGACTGCATCCTGCACTGCCTGAGCGTCTGAGCCTGCCGAGCATTGCCTTGAAAGCTGCAGTTGAGCAGGAGCTATTTCAACTCAGTAAGTCCCCGCGGTAATTACCCCAAAATACACATGATGAATACAGCGATTAGCCTCTTATTTTAAAATGATCAGTCAGCGCTGAAAACTTCCTGCATAGCAATCAGGTTACTTAGCCTGATCATCGCGTGCATCGCCTGTAGTCACTGAGAGGACATGTATTATTTATTAGCTCGTATCCAAGATACGCTGGTATCATTCCGAGGATCTTCGGGTAGAGATAGATGCATTATCTACTAAGCTTTAGTTGATCACTTGTATCAATCATGTTCTAGTACAATTCAAGTTGTCAGTTACCAGGACAGGACTCGGTCAAATTTGACATTGCCGCTGTAAGTTCCTACCGGGTTTCTATTCTCAAACATGCCTGCTGCTCAAACACACGCTTGCAGAGACCCGGTTCAGGTTCAATTTTTTTCGGACTTACCCGATCATAACAGCCGCCTTGATTTCGAGTCATCATCGCTGGGCTGAAAAATTTACCGCCTACGAAGAGGTGCATTGTAGTTGTCTCCGTCCCACCCGACCCAATATCTTTGTATTGCCAGGACAGCACGATCGTCACTGTAGCGCTGACTGATTGTCTCATAGCTATCAAGGTACTGGCATAGTGCGACTCTAGATCCAAATAAATATATAAAATATAAAGATATCTATCAAGTCATACTACAAGAGGCACGCAAAAGAAGGGAAGTATCCGATGACAGAACATTTTCAGAGAAGAAAACAAATCACAGGTCTTCTGGCGGCAAACCGGTATATTTAGGACACAAGCCGTCCCATTGGTCTATGAAGCGTCAGTCAGCGCAGATACTACGACGAGGGAACGTCTGTACCGGTAGGGTCTATGGCAGTGCTCCAATTTCCCGTATCTTCAGCAAAAATTACTGCGAGACCTCTGGAGCACAAATTACTGAGCAAAACAACCATGTTCAAAGTTCAGATGACTCACGCTTCCAGATGCCAATCAATATGACTGCGAGAAAGGCGTCAGCCTTCATAACATGACTTAAAAGGTTTGAATGATACCATACCAGTGCAGGAACCACGGTCCAGGGTTATCCGTCCTGAAGCGGATGGTTACATTATCACCTTTGTTCCCCGTGTTGACGACATCACGCCTAACGGGGTTCTCATAGTTGTATGTCGTACTACCAGCGCTCCGGACTACATCAAATACGTGCTAGGGATAAGTGAGAACGAGTTCCAAGTACAAAGCTGATGAAGGGACTCACGCCGTGAAGATGAAACGGATGCTAGAATTGATGAGCACGGATTCATAACATGACTTTCAAAGAAAGGGATACTTACACCTCCACTGGCAGCGCCTCCAGGCATTGAAATCTCGATTGTCGCATTTGATGGTAGAGAGTATATGGAACCAGAAGGTAGAAGATCGTTCGCATTCTGGGCCCCGCTTAAAATTTGTAGAAGCACGGGCATAGTCGGCGGAGTAAAGTTAGCGCCATTGACACTGTATCTTCCCCCTGAAATCTATAAGTGACATTGAGTAATAAGAAGCCGACAAAATGGGACAACATACTAATGAGAAGGCCAAGTTGAGAGCATAGTCTACGTCTCCCACTTCCGCACCTCCAGGCTATGTAGCAAGGTTAATAGCATTAGCCCATGCGACGAGAATAGGACCTACGGCTCCAGGATTCTCGAGTGGCTGTTCATGGGTGAGCGGGTGAATATATCGGATTATTGGAACTGGGGCACACGTACCACGAGGTCGGTCTCGTTCATCGGCAAAACGCTCACTGTTGTTTCTGTTTCAGGCTCCTTCATGTCGGCGCCGGAATATCGAAGGATGGCAGAATTGATGTCGCCAGTAAATCCTGTAGAGCCCGTGCTGGGCGAGGTTCGGATCCCTACGAGACAAGAAATGAGTGTGTTACACCTGGAAAATAAGCCGGACCTACAATAGTTGTTAACCGGTTGGTCCGCTATAAGCTGGCTGGAGGTGAGATCACAACGTCTACTGACATCGCCGGCCAAACACTCTTACAACGAAGGAATAACGCTGTCCTAGAGAGGATGATTGGATCAGAGGTATTTAGAGACGCACCTCGGGACGAAGATTTACCTGCGAATATCTCAATTTGATCGACTGTGTAAGGTACATGGTTCACACCGTCCACTTCAATGATTGTCCTATCGGCCCCGTTAAGAACGTCTTGGAGACTCGGACACAATATAAACATATACGAACATGTTGTGTCCTTGTATTGATACGGTGAAGGAGGCGTCGCATGCCATACTTATCATGCGAAAGCGGTATCTATTTCTTCTCGGTCAGCATGGTACAACAATGAGAAACAGACAAAACAGACCGCATTCCAGAGACAACAGAAATAACGGACAAATCGGACGTAGGGTTGGAATTGTATCTATCCTTTTCGATAAACAAAAGAAGCACGAAGGTAAAATGAAGTGTGAATTAACCTTCCCAGTCCGTTGATTAACGTCGCAGCTGGCGTACTAAATATCAAATAAGTATCTGGCGAGAATAGTTGTGCCTTTGACGAACGGGAATTTCGATTGCTTAGCGGGAGAATGATACCAGTCGGAGAGAGACAGGACTGTCGATTCTATCAACAGTAGTTAGTATTGCTGAACTTACGAAAGAGAGACTTACCATTATCAACATCGTAAAGACGGGCGTGAGGATCATCAGGGTCATATACGATGAAGGGCCCTCGCAGGCCGTCGCAGTACTGGGTGGCTAGGTAAATCATGATTAACATTCCTCAACTCGCTGCATTTTTTGAATAGGGCTTACACAAGTGAGAGTGATACCAAAACGTCCCTGCTTGTCCAGCGGAGTCGAACCGATACAAGAAAGAATCCCCCTTGGCTATAGGGCACTGGTTGAAATTAGCAACAATCGCCGGTAGCCTCAACAATTCAAGAATTACTTGGTTTATGAAAGCCGGACCGTCAGCCCAGTTACTGCCTTTTTGGAAGAGTCCATGCCAATGCTGAAAGGATGTCATCAAAATTCGGAGTCGCATCCAAAGTACCTACTATCGAAGTGCTCTGCAAGGTGGTACTGTCCGTCAAATTGTTGACGACGTTTATTTCGAAGACATCGCCCTTTATACAGAGATCAGCTCATGCAAAGAGAGAGACCATGGAATAAAAACCCGACCTTGGTTCCGCTAATCAGGCCGCTATCGACAATTCCATTGGCAAGCGCCGCAACGCGGGAGAAGCCATCTGGTGCAACCTCAACATTAGAGATAACAAGATCTCCTTTAGGGCCGATTTTTGCTTGTGTCGCAGAAATAACCTGGAGGATCGTAAGACAAAAGACAATGAGACTCATGCAAGCCATGCAAAAGCAAACATTTTTTTAGGTTTTATAGTTGGACGTACGTACAGAGACTGTTGACCCTCGGACGAGATCACCGCACAATTTCGCTCACGTCAACTGATCGTCGGACGTCGTGGATAATGCGGACCGCGTCATGATACGTCTGAGTATCGGAAGTCTCACGAAAGGTCAACGTTACTGTTTTCACGTCGCTGTCGAGAAGTTTATTAATTGGGGTATGAGGGTGTCTTCATACTCGATAAGATCTCTTTGGAGTCACTCACCGAGCGCAAGAGTTGTCTTCCACCACACCGGCCATCACCACTGGGTCAGGTAAAAAAACGGAAGGCGACGTTCGCATCTAGACTTCGCGCAAGTGTCCTTAGAAGATATTCAAGGAAGCGCGTCGACAGAACGTTGCCACACGCTAGAGTGGCTTGAACGCATTTCCTTGTTTCAGAGGTCGGGGTTCCAGGGAGATCTAGACCTTGTTCTTGTACGAAGTCGTACGATACGCTTTTCGTTGAAGCCAGGGTCGACTTCGATACTGTGTTTAAGATAAGTATCATGTGAGCAGAGGTCCATGTAAGTACTACAGCTTCGAACGGAGAGCAGTAAAGCACGTCGCTGCCTATTTTTCAAAGTGCTTCATACATCAAACTAGTCCGAATCTAGTATTGTGGAAAACCGACTCCCGCAGCCGTCCTTGACACGTCGTACCTGGTTGTGCACGCAACGCGGAGATGCGACGCTTGCGCCACATTGGAGCGGGTGATGGGGTCTGCCAACTTGTTACACAGGAAACATTCTGAGTTATGTATGAGGATCAGAAAGGAGAGGTACGCGTCGCTGAAAGTTTCCTGATTGGCGGAGAATAACGTGTTTCGTCCCGGCATCTGGCGCGACGTATTGTTTACGGTTGTTGATCGCCTTCTTTTTGCTCCGCCGTCCACTGCGCCGTCCAGCTGAACGTGGAGCTTGTGTGGTTCTCGGATGGGGCTCGCTGTCGTATTCTTTCTCATCAAGAGCAGACCCTTAATATTTCGATGACAGCACAGGTTATGATTTGCGCATTGCTGCTTATTTTCCTGATGATCCTCGGAGGTTATGCAGATTATGCATGATGCTATTTGCTTGATTCCTTCGTTCTCTTGTCCCTTCGTTCTCCCGTTCATTCTGCTGTGTATTGGACCCCATCAGTTTTGTTCACCTATCTTTCACGTCACAATTACTACTTTCGAAAAGAGTCGAAGTGACGGAAAGCTGGGACACCGAAACATCATCAGCTGCCTCAAATATCTCTTTATCTACGTCAAAAGGGACTCGGCTATCGAAAAAAAACTCTTCTAATATTGTATTGCTCTAGCCTACCGTTGTCTGCGACACACTCTCGGTTTTGTGGCCGCTCTCACAATCACAGGTGTCGCGACTAAGCTCGATACTGCTGAATGGCGTTCTCGCAGAGATGAGTATACCGAGGAGTCATTATGACTGCGAAATATTTAGCCGAATGCGAGGGATCATTCAACGTTCGACAATAATATTTATTATATAGAAAGTATAACGACGCATTAGATTTCCAATCTAGCTGCACGTATCGAGACAATGCATGGATCCTCTGCTCGGTGTGAAGAAAGGAAGGGATACAGATATATTAGCTACGTATTAGTATCTACCTCGGAGATATCGTAATTGAGGCAAGAAATTGAACTGGAATATGAATTGAACCAATGGCAAGCAGGCATTAAAGAAGCATTACTCCTAGATGAGTAGGTGCGTCCGGATTTCCTATGCTCTATTTAGAAGGACCGGAACCAGGAGTTGGTCCAGGTTTCTTGACACTTCCGCCAGAGTTCGTAGTGGACCCCCCCGACGAGTTGGTCCCTTTTCCACGGGGGACATATCTGTGATTTGATGAGTGAGAGAATCTGTACTCTTGACGACGCAGAGCTCACGTACCCCGACGATACTTCGTCTGGCTTATGCAAACTAGGTTGATTTTAGCCAAAGAGAGCATAAATGATGATTATCTAAGGTGCGCACCTGGGTGACCCTCCTTTCTGAATGTTTCTGTCGAAGTTGTCAGCAATGGAACAAGAAAAATATAGCCAGAGTAAGACGTACCGAATGCCTTGATAAGATGCAGTAATAAGATACTTCAAGGTGTTGAATTGCATCTTGTAAGTGGAATTGTAAGCTGAGTTCGTTCCGTAAGAAGGATGTAGGGTAGTGAAGAATACCCACCTTGCGCGTCTTCTTTTATACCGTTGGTATCTAACCCAAGTCCAAAACATAGAGCTAAAAGCTGAGGCCGACGTTTCAGCCTCCGTTGTGTGTCGCGGTGCTCAACATTACGAACAATGTGTTGGAAACATGTGTATCGATCGCGAGTCTCATGGAGCGTACCTTGGCGGCGCGAACAGAAGAGGCGAACAATCATCAATAAAGAATGAACACGAAATCAGGAGATGCGGCTCACTCATCATATCATTTTGAAGAGGGTAGATCACAGGACGGAAAGGCTATTCGATGGTGTCCATATGCTGGAGTGCTAAAATATGATCATTGACAGAGGCACACGGAGATCTTAAAGCAAGATTTTGGTTGATGTAAGAAGTGGTAGCAGGATACAAGGCTCCCTCGGCGCATTCATCCGAGACCAGATATCATTTCACTTTTGGCCGACACGGTTGATGAAGTCTGTGAACAGAGGATGCATACCGGCTAGCCATCTGGGAGAATCAGAAAATCTAGAACCAAGCTTGAAGACTAGTCTGTGTCAGAGGCTCGTGAAGTGATAATATAATCAAGAGGCTGCGCCTGGAAAATCATAAAACGAGACAACTGGTCCTCAGAAAATTTGGCAGAAACATCGTGGTAGTAAGAACTTGCGGGCCAACTGCCGCTGACGAGTTTTGTTTGATGCGGTGATTGCTGAAAGAGAGGGGTACTTTGAACTTGAACGTCGAGACAAGCCGAGAGACACGTCTACAGTTCCATGCTGTCTTTTTCAAACTAGGTACTTAGGTGAAGATTCATCTACTCGTATTATTTTCTTCGTGTCACATCGCTTAGCAGTATTGCAGCAGTAGAAACTTAACCGTCCCTGGACTCTGGAGCCAGCCGCCGCCACATCTTAGGCGCTAATCGATGAATTGCATCCGATAACGCAAACCTGAGCTTGATCGGAGCAGCCTAAGTAACTCGCCGTGTATGACGGCAGAAGCAATGATGAAGACTGTGAATCCATGCCGGGAAACAACAGAGAAATTACATTGAAATTACTGCCGCGATTTCAAGCAATGTCCTTCAAGGAAATACTTATTTCCCGCCCTTAGCAGGTAATATTCTCCCGCCAGTCGACATTTGCTAAAACCTCGATGTTGGTGTGCCAGTACTCGTAACAACCAGTCAGCGGTTTTACAGAAGGTACTGCCACAGATATTTCCCATACAACCGTCCATTCCATCGGAATAAGTGGCATACCGGGCTTTGATTGGCGCTGGAATGAACAGCTGGCACGAGGTTCAGTTGTTCTGGTCGGAATGCTTCCTGAGGTTTCATTTGTCAGTCCGCAACTCCGTGTAGCGTGGGCGGAGTCTAAGATCTGTTGTATCTTGGTTTGATCGCCAGTGGATCACCGCATACACTCATCGTTTTTACAAGAGATGTATCGTGGCGGCTAAATTTCTTAACAGCATACAAGTGCCTGTTTCGGTATTTCCAGACCAATGTCAGAGCATAGGAAAAGGTTTTACGCGCTGTGCTATGATACGGTTTGGACGGTATATGTATATATTATCTAGACTTAGACGCTCCACTTCAACAAATATGAACATGAGCTCGCCCCCCAGTCCAGCGTCTAATTTCCTCAGTCACAGCATCAAGATTTCCACCGCGCACATGCATATCAACCCCCATCCAGATTGGATTCATCCTCGCTACCAGGACGTTATCAAGAGATTCCCATGAGGATCGCGGCGTTTTCTCCACAGCACCAAGATCATTCCCTTTAATCACGATCTTCACGACTTTCAGATGAGGCAAGAAGGGCATCCATCCGTCGCTGTCAAGAAATTCCACCACATGTTTCAACTGTTCACTGAAAGAGGCTCCTCCATAAGACGCCCAAACTTCAACCACAAGATTCATGAGACACATGCTGTCGATGCCAGTCTTGTCGGCGCTAAGTAGTATTTTCACTGCATAGACGCCGCCAGTTAGTGCTTCAGCAGTGGTTTCGATATATTAGACGATGGTACTCACGTTCTTTGATCCCGGTCGTCAACGTTCTCATGCGATTGTTATTGGCGATGTACTCGCATACAACGTCCTGTATCCCAACTTGTGGATTGTCTCCATGCGACTCGAGACGTAGACTGTCGACTTTATACGGTTCAACGTTGGACATGCTCGCATCGGCGAGGCTTTCAAGGATGACCTGCATGTCATGTTCTTCCATATAAAACGCACTGAGGACGCGTAATTTGGCTTTGTTAGGACATATGTCCATGGTGGGAGTATCTCGTTCCCGGCCTTGATCAACTGTGATCCCCGTCAGTTCAAGTTCCTCTAGATACACGCAGCGGTTGAACAGAGAGCGTAAAACCTCTCTTCCGGTGCTGCAATCGTTAAGGGAAAGGTTGCGTATGTTCTCTACCCAGATGAAATGGTCGTCGAGGGCTCTGGAATGAAAGATAACGCTATCGCTAATCTCCGTACGAGAGAAGCGTCCAAGGATGTGCCTCCATTCGAACAGGTTCAATCGTCGTATGCCACTTATCTGTAGTGATCTAGATTCACAAGGATAACCTCCATGAAGTTTGAAATCCTTGGCAGTCAGAGTGGATGGGTAGTCACTGCCGGGGCCTGTGATAGAATCAGAGAGGGATACGTCGATGATCTGGACCTCTGAGCAAGGGACGGGTTCGGGTGGAAAAACCATGTGCTCCAGATCCGAAGATTCTATGTCCTTCAAGTTCGATAGGATCAACACATCATACGTTCTCCGGATATAATCTGACGTTGGATTGAGTGAAGGATGTCGCTTTTTCGAAAAGAAGAAGTAGACGGCGGCGGCATCAGAGGTCGACTCAATGGTGATGTAAGGACGAGTGGCAAAAATTCGTTCCAGGTCGTCGAAGAGCCAATGTACTTGGCTCCCGTCAGTTTCCATCGGAATCTCTTCACAACGTGCAACGAGTAACTGGCACGCGAAGTCCCTTGGGTCTCGTTGACGTGCCACATCTTCGTGAGAGACGAATGGAGCCCAGGTCGCAGGTATATGGTTTGTAAGGTAACGGTCAACCAGCCGCAGAGGAAAATCGTGTTGATCCATGAATGTATGAAGACGGTAGAGACTGGGGGAAGCAATGCAACAGAGGTGCTAGTTGCCCTTTAGTACCGTTTGAAGCTCGGAATCATGGACCAACGAAGGTGGCAATTTGCTGTGCAGACAACAAAGGTCATTGATTATTTCAGAACCCGACTAAAGGCATGGCAAAGTACCTTCCCATATTCGGTACAATGCAAAACAAACGGTCGGTCGCGTGGAAACAATTGTTGAATGCCACTGGGCGCCGTCCCACGAAGCACCAGCAAATGGGCCAATAGCTCGTACTTGGCTTGGCAAAAGCAGTTTCCGTTGTTCGATAGGGAGCCTTCGAAGTTATTGGCTTTACTACACAGACCCAGACAGTCGACGTCGCGGTCGCAGCTGAAGGGATCCAGAGTGGCCAGTTTCGGCATCTTCCGCACATGTCTCATTTCAACATTCTCGTGGTTTTCACTGGTTTTCAGACCTTTAAAGCAAATAGAAACGAATTCTGACGGTTATCCTGGTTTGATTCCTTGGGAGGTCGAATTTGGGATAAATGTCAACGGTACTGTTGGCCCTCATGGCTTAGTGTTGTCGATAAAAACGCACGAATTCTTACGGCAGTGAGAGCCAGAGACGCATGCATGATTCGATGTAAGTATACTGTATGTCATCAGTCGAATCTAGCACGAAACAAGGGACCAGCGCACAAGTTAATGCCGTCAAGACAAGCCAGGACGGAAGTGTATGAATATATATCTAAAATTCGGATATGCATTGTACACAGATGAACCAGTAATGAATGGTGAATGCTAAGAGAATACGAATTATCTCTAGAGAGAAGTAACATTGAAATAGTCACCAGCGACATCTTGATTTTTTGCCATGACCTCGTTTCTCCTGTAGCCCAATTCTTGCGCCCAAAGACATCGAATGAACGTAATATAAAAGGAGCCTAACGATTCGCGTCTATATGGCTATAGTAGTCTAAGAGTATGTAAGTAATGAACACCATGTTGAAGGAGATATAACATAGAGGGGCTCGTTTATATGCGTAGAGCCTTATTTGCCAGTACCCTTTGCAGGCTTTACTTTGATTCCGTCCGAATTTCCGTGTGAACCTTGGCTTTCGTTGGTTTGCCTTCCCCGGGGAAGGTACCTGAGAAATTCTCAGTGAGAAACATTACTACAGATTCGATACTAAAAGTTCGCATACCCTGCAGCATTCTGGTTCAAATTCACCGAGCTGATAGTCAACCGGTCAGGAATAGAATAAACGGCAAAGCTAAGGTGCGAACCTAGTAGACTATCCCTTGAGGGTGGTGCTGCAACTTATCAAGCAGATTATTCTCAATACCGGGTTTTGCTAATCACGACGCAACGGTTTCAGCTTTACCCTAAGTTTCAGTCGTTGGGAGCATAAGCCACGAACACCTTGAAAAATGAACTTCAATGGCGCTGAAACATCTTGATGGGAAGAATAAGTCGAAGATCGGCGATGTCGATCCTCCATTCTGACATCAATGGACTAAGCTTTCGTAGCAGGTAGAGAGCTGTAAGCACATCTGATTGATCACCCAGACAATCATAGCATGAAGTTTCTGACAATAAGATGGGATGTCAGGAACCAGGTGGGCATAGCAAAGTAATATTCGGGGCGACAACACGTCATACGGCCCCGAGTCTTTGTTGGACCTCTTTGAAGATGGGTCGGTGCTTCAGCGACTCGGGTAAACTCCGAGAAATTTGGGAGTGGGGCTGATTGAACCTACGAGGTGGGCCCTCAGAGAGTTGGCATCATAGAAATATACTTCAAAACAGTGCCTGCAAAAGAAAGAAAGCCCTTAGAGATAGAGCTGCAGCTGATCGCAAAGTTCAAGCTGACGGCGATGAAGGAAGCCCGAGTGGCTTCCGAACAACTTCCGCTTTGATTGCGCCAGCTTCGGCAAGCGCCGACGGAAGTAACTCGTTGAACTCTCAACCACGACGGCCACAGGACGGAAGATGCGTTGCCAGCTCGATTTCTTCTGTCTCTAACTTTACTCTCACCCTGGAGCCACTATTTGTAACTCGTCGATTATTGCCATGATCTTTTTCAGATCTTTCCAAGACGTGTCAAAGGTCGGCACACTCAATCGTTAATTGGCTAACCACCGCGTTACATGTCCAGCTCGTTTCAAACAGATATATGACTTCAACGCCAGTTACAATCCAAAATCCGATAATATTATCCGAAACGATAGGCTCTTTTCCGTTTCAACGCTGATGGCAGAAAACATGATCAGCCTTGTGCCGGCAAGACGACGCGTGATATCAATTTTTTGGTATCGTACTGGCAGGCAATCTTAGGAACTCCGATTTCGACGAATTACCGCCAACCCCTTCAGACCATCATTGACATGCTCTTCTCTAGCGCTAATCGATAATCCCTTGTATTCAGAGATACCACCGGAGACTGGTCAATAAAATTTTACTTAAAATGTATGATTTCTCTCTCGCTTGTTTCCTTGTTATGAATTGTGGTATCCTTGATAGTACCTATCCCTAAAGGTTACTACCGCTCGTAGACAGTCGCCAGATCCGCGACCTTGATTTAGTATCAAGACGTTGGGCCCGTTTTTGGTGCGCTTTGGCTCCGCACCCTTGGCGTTATCCTTACCGTCAAATTCCACTGCATTATCATCCGGAAGTCACTCCGGCTTCAAGGACTAAACTTTGGTCCATCGGACCTTGTCACCTTGAGGTGCCGCATTCGAAAATATCTACGGACCTTCGGCTGACGCTCCTTAAGCTTCTTTCCATCCGTACAGCAACTCCATCTTTCTCCCACGCTCGATCCAATGTTTACATTCCAAGCTGCCGATTTTGATGCCAGCTGCTCAACGTCGGGGTTTAAGCCAGGGTGTGGTTACTGAACCCATGAAGTATCGTA
Organism: Armillaria borealis; assembly: GCA_030435635.1. Taxonomy (NCBI): domain Eukaryota; kingdom Fungi; phylum Basidiomycota; class Agaricomycetes; order Agaricales; family Physalacriaceae; genus Armillaria; species Armillaria borealis. Next base: position 191,129 of record JAUEPT010000025.1, on the reverse strand, counting down.
TGCTTATCCGCTCCTTTCGCAAGATATCATCTCATTGAAAAGTATCCAGAATCATATACTCTCGATTTCAATTTTAATCAGCTCAGGAAACTTTTACGAGTTTTGAAATTAGTAGACCCCAAATCAAAGCTCATGCGACCGCCACTTCATCTTCGAAAGTATTGTGCAGATTGCGTCTGGGCTCGAACCCAGGGGTTGTCAAAGCAAAATCGGATTTCAGTCGGAGTTCACACAAAAAAATTCACGAAATCAGAAACGAAATGAAAGTGTAATCGACACGAAATCAGCAGGTTTGAATTCCCCTATATGAGGAGCTAGGCAAGTTCCTGGTGCCTATTCAAATTGTCGCGCGCGAATTATTGGACTTTCCTTATTGGGCGCGGCGCCACATCTCTCACGTGATGTAAATAATTAAAACTTCGACGCCTCAGTGTTTGGCGCCCAGCCTCGAGGAGAACGTCCATCGCAAGACTATCTTTGCGATTTGTTTTCTTCTATCTTGCTTCTGAAAAAGACACGTCATACCCCTTGGACAGTGTCATTTCTACCATTATCAGACGACGTCCTTAACAACGAGAACGAGAAAATGGGCAACGAACCTTCGGTGGTACGTGAAGGTAGTGGCGGACCCAGCAGCTTCGGAGACTTTTACACCGTCTTGTCTGTCGAAAAAGACGCGACGAGTGACCAGATCAGGGTGGGTTTGCTATGTTTCTCTTTTGACTGCGGTCCTTATCATTTGTAGAAAGCATATCTGAAAAAAGTTGTCGAGACGCACCCAGATAAGAACCTTGAAGACGCCGAGGGTGCCAATAGAAGGTTCCGGCTGGTAAAGAAGGCGTATGATGTGCGTGAAGCAGCCTTTTTTTTCATTTTTTTTCTCACTCGCTGTCCGGTGGTGGCAGGTCTTGATGGACGACATTGTGAGCTCGGATTCGTCTCTAGCAGTCTGCGTTCGCTGAGTTAAAGCTGATCTATAGGAACGAAGGAGGTACAATCTGTATCCCGAGGTTTTTCATCGCGAAGTCTCCGACTGCGATGAAAATATCAGGACGACAAGCGAGAGTCGAGATGGTGCGTCTGAATACCCTGGTGCCCCCGGCGCCTGGAGGGACGATAACGATGAAGGCGAACACCAATGGGACGGCGGCCAACGATACCATTTCTTCCCAGGCGCAGAACCCAGGCCTAGTCCGGAAAGTTCGTACGCTGAAGACGACGACAAGGTCTCCTTCGAGGACCTTATCACGTTCTTGCATACCCTCGATGGTATGTCCTGGACTGCAGAGGCGGGCCATCCTAAGGTCTGCATCCGCCCTTCGTACTAGACACGTATTGACAGTGACACTAGAGCGCGTTCAACATCGTACCCAAATTCTTTGCCAAGCTTGTTGACGACGAGTTGCAATGGAGCGGGAAACTGGCTTCTTCGTACCCTTCTTTTGGCGACGCGCGTTCTGTCTTCGATGTCTCTACATACACGGATGAGGAGCGCGCCAACATTTCCGGCACCGAAATCCGTCGGTTCTATACCTTCTGGTCCAAGTTCCAAACAGCTAAGCGGTTCGAATGGTTCGAACCTGTTCATTGCCATAACCCGTATTGTGTGGGTGATCCGCAATGCCAGAGGTAGGCCGTCTTATGTCCCATCCCATGCGTTCTGACTGGTGCCCATCGCTAGGTTCTGCCGAAAAATGAATAAGAAATGTCAGGACATGATGCGAATCAAGTACAATGAAATCGTCAAGGTCTGTTTTAGTGTTGTTCTGTCAAACAGGGAGGGTTGACACCAATTGCAGGTGGCTGTCATGGCTCTGCGTGATAGTGATCCTCGATACAAGGACCATCTTTATCGCAAAAGTAGCGGATTGTACTATTCTTCGTCGAGCGTTCAGAAATTGGACGAGGAGAGACAGCGCCAGAAGCAGAAGAAGAGGGAAAGGAAGAAGGGCAAGAAGGGCAAGTGGTGAAGTAGTTATCAGCAATTTCTTTCGACTCGTTTTTCTTTCTTTCTTGGAACCTACGCGCACATATTCACTACTCTGATCGTCCATATGTACTTTTAGCATGTAAACACTCTTGTCCTGTATTTGTATAATCGTTGTTCGAACGTGGTTCGGTTGTTCGGAGAGAAGTATTCTGCCAATCATCAGTGATTTCGCGATGTTATTCATACAGTTAGTATTGTCCGTGTACGATTATCGAGATTCAGCGATACTTAACAACTTGGGAGCCATTTTCAATTGGCATTACCTATGTGCAGCGGTGGTATATTGGGCACACTGACCGCTGCCCTCCAGGCCGTCTCAAACTCACCATAAGCAAAAATTGCATGGCGCCTCCATGAGAGTCATAGCGAAGTTCGGTCTGGAAAACTGGAAAACTGGATTGATTGGCCACCTCTGCTAATACAGCTCAGGTAAATAAGCGCAAACTAGTCTACCTCGGTAGCTCGTTGTAAGTATGGTTACATATATAGAGGAAACGATCAAGAAGAGGCGATATGAGATAAAAAGGACGGTAATTGTATGGCTACGCTGTTGGGATTGTTTTTTGTCGTGGTTGGACGTACTCTCCGCTTGTATTCAGCCCAAATTCTGCCAGCGAGACGTATACATGTTGTATGCCAAGTTTGAGAAATGCGAACCAGCACACGGTTTGTTTTCTCTCCCTTTAGTCCTGGGAGTGCGGGCAAGGAAGGTGTTAGGCCGAGGTAGAACCGAGACACCGATTGGGGCCATACAGGGCCATCTTCGAAGAGCCGTTGGACAATATGGAGAAATGCCCTGCAAATCAGCAGGGGCACTTCTGCAGAGTCCAGGATACGAGATGTCTCTGTGATGAGTGTTTGGGTGGCGTGCTGGCGGAAGGAACGATACGCAGGGCATGAGACAAAAACATGATGGACGGTTTCAAGTGCATCGCATCCGGCAATACACATGGGGGATACGTTTCCGAAACGTCGGAACCGTGTGTACGCCGTGTCCAATTGGTTTGATCTCGCGTAGAGCTGCACCAAGGCCGAATACGCTGAGGAGGCCCGCAAATAAGGGTGTTCAGGGGGAGTGTGCTGGTCGTAAAATGGCAAGAGCATCGTCGCAGCAGGGCGGAAATCTGGGCTAGAATAGAGGGCGGAAGTAAGCACGGACAGCATATAAGAAGAAACACTTGTCTCGATGTAGCCGTCATTTTCTGAATAAAGCATAAAAGGATCCATGAAAAATGTAGGTAAAGGTGCGGGAGGTGGCCGAACTTGTAAGTACTGAGAACCGGAAGCAACACGATCTGCGATGGCATTTATCTGGGAAGGGGTCGACAAGGAGTTGGTGTGAGCAGGGGTGTAGACGATAGATGGAGGATGATGCGGAGGCGGAGAGTGTTGTAGCAGATGGAGGAGCCAACGATAAAGGGATCGGCCGGGAAGGGATGACCACTGATGAGATGATAGGGGACTGTGGAGGGCGGAAGATATGATGCGGGTTGAATTGAGATGGTCGACATAAAGATTTGGTGAGGATGGCAAATTTCGAGGAGGGGGAGGTAAGTTGTATTGATGTATTGTCGACGCTATCATTCCATATGTTTCACCATGATAAACCCAGGCAGAAGTACGGAAGAAGTCGAGATTAAGAGCCAGGGAAGAGTGGTGTGAGACAGAGGAGAATGTAACAGAGCGTTGAGTGCGTAGAGAGGTTGTGGCAGGAGTCATGGAGGCGTCTGATCCGAAAAGGTAAGGAGGAATGGATGCGGGAAGACGGGCGTGGGGAGAGACAGCGTGGTAAGCGTTGATGAGGTCGTGTGCCATTTGCATACGGGAACGTGGCGGTAATCCCAGGAACCAAAGGGGGTCGAAAGAGTCAGTCGTCGCCGCACCGTGAAGAACACAGTCGTTCACGCCAGCACTCTGCATGCAAGGTTGATCATCATCTCTCCGTCGTTTGCCTGATGTGTTTCCAGCACCCATCTGACCCATATATCCATCAACAAGGTCCTTCAACGTGAGACGACGGAGCCATTGAACCGTTTCTGGCCATTGTTCTTCGGCTCGTGTTGTCGCGTTCATGAAACGCACATTCGGGAGCGGTGTGAGCTGTAAGGAGACGTGATCGGGTTCCAGAGAGAAATAGGCGATGTCGGACAGGGTAACAAGGCCAGCATTGGCTAGATTTGTTATGGATTGGGGGGGAAGGGTTAGCGGACTTGGCAGAAAATGGTTAACATGGCGCAAGGAAACATCACCATGGAACAAGAAAGAGAGATCGGTATTACGAATGGATAGGTCATTGCGACGGAGAGTGTCATGGGCTATGCGCCACTGAAATGGCAGGCTACTGGAGCGGCGCATGAAGGAAGTTTTGAGGGAGGAACCATGAAGAGGAAAGGTGCAATGATTTAATTGGCATGTCCAATGAGCGAGGGTGATATGAGCCATGTTTCGGAAGGTACCTATGTGATGGTTAAGGTCGCGAAGGAAACCATTGACAGCCGCGACACGATTAAGACGAGAGACGGAGGGGAAATCAAATCCAAAGAGAGAGAGAGGCAAAGAGAGCAAATTAGAATTGAATATGAAAGGGAATGAGAAGTATTCATGCACTTTTGCCGCAATCAAGTGATCAAGGTGTAGTGCATCACTGTCTGCAATTGGCTGATAAGCGAGGTGTGGTCTCAACTTAGAAGTAAGACACTGAGAAAGAACCCGTCGCAAAGCCGGCAAAGGTAGACGAATATTCTGAAGAGAGGGGAAGACAAAGGACGATACCAAGGTTTTGAGTTTTTGAAACTGCGCGTCGGGGTTATTAATGGAGACACGCAAGAACTCGATGTGTGATAGGGAGACATTGAGGTCGTGCTGGACTTGGATGTGAGGTTGGATAGGATCAACCGAAGTGATCTGTAGCTGAGAGGGCGGATTCGGGACATTTCTTAGGAAGGCTGCGGATTTTGACCAACTGGTTTCGCCACCATAAGCACTTTGAAATGTCTCGGACATCGTTATAGAAGAGAGGCAGGTGGGCATCGACGTTGTGATTATTGCGGAGTCATCCATCGCTTCCACCATGACGATGGGAAGCGTTATACGGTCATCAGGAATGTGAGGTCGACCGCGAAGAGCTTGGAGTGTGGCGATTTGAATGCCATGACCATGTTGATGAAGGCAATCCGATAACCAGTGGCTCCCCAAGCTACTCGTAAGGGTGCACTTGATTGGAGATAGAGGACCGCCCTGCTTGGTGACGCCACTGATGGTGATAGGATCTGTGAAACCGTAAAAAGTTTTGATGCGGTAAGACACATCAGTCTGGGCAGAAACGTCAAAATCCACAATAGAGGCGGGCAAACCATAAGCCGCAATGGCGTCGTAAAACCCTTGAGGTTCGAGTCTGTCGAAGCCCTTCTTCTGATCGCGTCGGACGACGTACAAAGGGGTTTCGGTTCGGTCAGACCATGTCTCCAGCTGTGATAGAAAGGAGGTGAGATCACGGCCTTGAACCCCAGGTTGAGTTGCGATTTGGCCTTCAGGTAGAATACCCTGTTCAGCAATGTAGGCAGTTAGCAGTGAATTCAGCCAAGCAAAAGGCATGTTCATGCACAAGTTACTTGTGCAGATACCACGGAAGTTAGCGAGATCTGTGGCATCACCCCGCTTGTGAATTAACGAGATGGATGAGGGTTTGATGCACTGAGGAAAATGAGAAGTACCAATACAATAGTTCCAAAGATCCAAAACAAGTTGGAAAGTAAAGTCATGAAGACTCTTCACCATCCATTTCTCCCAGTGATCGGGACCAGGAGCAGGACGTGGATTACCTTTACGAATGAGGGAACGACCGGAAAGGATGTCCATTTGTTGAGGCCATTGGAATGGAATGAGTCTGGTCTTGTCCCTGATAGCACGAACAGAAGGACAGTCCAACCAAGGTTTCGGTGGATCCGGGCGAGTGTTCCTGCCGTAAAGTGAAGAGAAATAAGCCATCGTTTCCGATTTTACATCCTGGGAACTGGTGAGATAGGTGCGAGAAGAGGGGTGATCTGTATTAGGAATGGAGATAGCAGGCGGGGGTCCCTGAAAGTCAGAAGGAGGGTACAGGCGCTTTGCAGAACCACCAAGAAGGCAACTGTTAAGACGCCTCTTATCATTGGTAGTGGAGCGCAAGCGTCGCTCGTCTCTTTCCGCCCTATATCGAAGCTTAGAGAGGGAAGAACGAGCTTTTCTGAAGAAGAGAAGAGAAGATGGTGAGTAGAAGAGAGAAGGAGGCGAAAGGAGTGGATGAAGAAAAGGATGACCAGAGAGTGCACAAAGATAACTTGCTGTCCAAGGGTTTCGAGCGCACAACTGAGGTAGCGACTTCCTTTTCAATGCAGAGATGAACCTGTTCAAGCGAGAGTACTCGCGTAGAATAAGACTGATTGTGGGGTTGATTATCTTTTGGTTTGAAGAATGATGAGCCTTGGGCAAGTCGAAAGCTTGCAGTCCAGCATTGTTGAAGATGTCGGTAAGTGCTTGCCACCGGAGGAGATACTCAGCGTCATTAGTGACCGGTCGTTCATCCAGTTTTGCCTCCCGTGCGAACCTCGGTCCGCAGGGCGTTGCGGACCGCTGTTCCGGCACACCGGGTCGGTCGATCGGTCGGCTCCAGCCACCCTTAAAAATCTTTTTACAAACCCTTTGCTTCGAACGCGTTTGAACGCCGAGGTAACCAAGTACTGAGACAATACTGAGTACCATGAGAGCCACCCCGTGAAGCTGACCCGTGTGCATGAGGGACAACCAATTGAACCTCGAGTGATAAACATCATGACGCAATTCAGAGAGGCGGAGATCGCGTAGGTCAGAGCGGGTACGTTTGATGGCGAACTCAATCGGACCCAAAAAAAAAGGATTCAAGCCTGGAGAAAACAAGATTCCCACAGAAAAACTCCAATCAGCTCTCCAATTCTACTCAACAACTACTCAGGCCGCCCACCTGCTGCTTCCTATCTCAGCCATCCTCCAGCCTTATCGGCTTCACCTAGAACAGCTTCTTTCATAATCCTAAGGTTTAGATCCATGTAATCTGAAATTCCACTCAAATCCCTTCAGGTTGGTAATGGACGCGAGCTTACTTGCTGGCCTTACTGATTTGTTTTTCAATACTGATTCATTCGGACTCATGATATCAAAAGTCACAGCAGTATAATTACCAACTCAAGGTCCTGTATTTTATAACCACGATACCGTCGCTCCTCGCAAAGATCTAGAATTTATCTCGTGACCACCTAACAACAAACTAGAATTAGCTACCGGACTCGGAAAGACCAACAAGACGCACTTCTTCTCAAACTTCTGGTTCACCTCCAGGAGCTTTGTGCCTTGGTTAGGCTCAATGGTATTCCATGGCGTGGGGTTGGACTTGGTCCATTGAACTCAATAGAACGCGACGAAGAAATATCAACGCAAATTCTGGGAAGTGCGCAGTCGTTACGCACTTGTGGGACCCATGGCTGTGCGGGAGAGGTACCAAGCACCGCCGGAAACGATGCCTCCTACAAGAATGATACTAGAAGTAATGAAAACAGAGACGAGGATGACGAGGGATGAGACGGGGCTCACAGAGGAGCTACCTAGGACATGGATCAGCTCAATCCTGGTAGGGTTCACGCGACGTACCTCTATGGGAAGCCAGTGCTTCACAAAATTCTTGCGAAACGGAGTGAACATGATGGGGAGAATAGCGATGAACCGGCTACCAAGGTGGTCTGCTTTTCGAATTTATAGAAGGTGGAATCTGAGTAAGCCTGGCATACTCATAGATGAGTGAAGATCCATTATTAGCGACTAGCATCATCGTTGAAGCACCCCACTTACTCTTTAGAGCAGTAGAATGCGCTGTTGGTGTTTCAACCCGAGGAAGACGCCGGTGCAGCACGCAAAGCATGAGTGGAGCAGACATTCTTGAACCGCCCCGCAACTTCAATAAATCTCCACAGTTGATTTTTGCAAAGCCAATATGACAAGCGCAATTGCCTCAAGTCGCGCCATGCCGAATTAACGAGGCCGAGGTGTGTACGAGGAACAGATCTCAGGGCGGTTATAAGTGTCTGGTATTCCATTCATCCGGTCACCGTGAGATCCTCTATTTTTGTTTGGTGGTGCGTGAACCGAACGAACCTGAAAGGAAAGGCACGTAGATTCAATTTACGTCCATTTGCTAGCATCAGAGAGATGCGTGCTTCATTCCACTGACCAGAGTTTAAGCTAAGTCATTTACGACACGATACTAGAATCTCAAACAGACATACCACCGCCCTGTATGAGGAAGGCTCGAGTGAAGTAAAAATAAACAAAGCAAAAAAAGCTTGGACGAACAGCCCTGTCAACGCCAATCACTGAAAAGAGATAAGGGGAACACATCGTACAAATGTTGGTACATTAAACGTTCAAGTAGTCATACAACGTCAATATGGGAAATCGTAATACGAACCGTCCCGTGCCATAAGTTTAAACGACCAAAATTCGCCATCGGACTTGACCAGCCTGCTATTATGCATATGGCCAGTGGACATCTCCAACGCCAACATACAAGGATTGGGCTTCTCGCACTGGAACCCACTCACAATATCGTTGATGCGACGATGGCCGTGAACGCCGTGAGCGCCGTACATCATGATGATTGGGTCGTCAATGGAGCGAACACTCCTCGGATTGGCAAAGGCTATACCGATATTACGAAGAAGGGGGAAGACACCACTGGCGGCAGCTTCCAAAAGCCGAGTCTAAAGGGATAATGGTCAACATTAGACTCCCACCATCAGTACCACACTCACAATGACGTTCTCATCATACGAGGCATCAACCTCGCTCAACCCAACAGAAACATCAAGGGAGACCAACCCAGAACACCTCATGATTTCATCCAGCTGCGTATCACCGAGGCACCACTTCCCCTCAAAATCCGTGCTAATATGCACGTTCCTCAAGCTACCCGAGTGTTTGGGCACCACGCAATGATAGAACCGGTCTGCCGCAAGATCTGATTTGGCGACATCATCCTCGAAGCGCCCCGCAGACAAGTCCTTCAGACCGGCGTAGGACTCTAAATAGCTTAGAAGGGATTCGTCAAGCTCTCGCACCGAAAGCTTCTGCAAATGGATGCGCGCGGTTTCAAGTGCCCGCCAGAACTCGGCCGGCACGGAGATGATATCAGAAGTGATGACCAGGGACGTAAGGGATTTGAAATGGGGAGGGATCTGTGGGGCTGGGTCGAGGAGATAGCGCATCGTGCCGCCTATGGTCAGGCTCTGCAAGGGCAGGGCCGTCCCGGTAGGGAGCTTTGAGAAGAGGTTCTCCATCGTTGCGGTCTTGTCAGACTTAATTTCGCAGGTTCCGTCTAGGGTCAGTTCCGTAAGGGCTGGGCTGTTGGCGATGATAGTAGAAGGCGCGTCGTTATAGCAGAGCCGGAGACCACATAAATGGATAGAGAGGAGGTTCTTGAAATATCGCGACAGGGAGAGAGAAACGCTGGGGTCGACGTCGTGGTACATGTGAACGGATAGTTGTGACAAGCGAGGAAGGGCTCCTAGAGAGCGCATGATCTTGTCGGCGGAAGAGGGCTGGATGGTGTGCATATCGAAGCTAGCAGAACGGAGTCAGTATATCCGTTGAATGCAGAGGTTCGAGAACGTACTAAAGCGATGTCACCGCGGTAAACTTCGTTACTGCTCGAAGAAAGTTGCTTTCAAAAGCCTTATACACGCGCTGTTTGCGTTTCATGATTCGTTGCCACAGTCTAAGACGCTTGTACCGCGGTGGCGTCAAGGATAGTATAGTGAGAGTCTGCACGTGTCTCGCCACATCGCTTCGACCAGAGGCGATAGCTTTGAGGATGGACGAATACTTGCGAAACTGGTAACTGTCCGTGTCGATTTTCAGACTTGAGAAAACAAAAGGCGTGGCAACTGCACTGAAACGCTTGCATGTCGACCGTAAGCGTTTCAGGTCAGAGATTTGGAGCTGAAAACCAAGAGTGAGAACGGGCTGTGTCTATCCAAAGGAGACGGTACTTGCCTTTTGGAAGATCTGGTGTAGCAGCTCTGGGGGAAGCGATAAGACCATTGTGTGCGTTGGCAGAAAAGGACGACAGGAGACGACAGGTCGCTGTAATATATGTAGCTGCTGATCCGCAGTCAGTCCCTGAAATAAGGAACCCCTTGATGCATTGCAATTTGCATATGTTTCGGTTCAGGCGGCCGAGATTCGATTCGGCAAGCCGGGAATCATTGACATCATTATGAAACCAAGTGATGGGCACTGCGGTCCTCGACAACACGTCTCGGGCACTATCTGTAGCTTGATGGATGTTACTATATATAATTGTACTAGCAAAAGTGTCAGTATTAAATATCAATACATGGCAACTGAAGTACACATTTACCAAGTTTGAAGAAGCGGCAGCTGCCAACATCACTGACATCGGTTGCGTCAATCTAAAAGTTTTAGTAGTAACAGGGAGGGAGCGAAAGCCGCAGATGTCGTCATTACAAGCAGGACGAATTTGCAGCATCATGATGGCATGAAGATCTGGATGCCACAAACCCCGCATTATTAGCAGACCTACGAGACGGAAAAATGCTCACAATGAATTAATGATCTGTAGCCGACTGTAGCCGACCGGTTGAGATCCATTCCCAAGAATTCAAAGATAGTAACCGTTAGCGGGTAACAATTGAGCGCACGACTGCATTGAAGGATGTCCAAAGAATTCTGAGTCTTGCTTCGCCTTTCCAGGACTGCATATTCCCCATACCCAATGAGCATGAATCCGAAGCGCTAAACTCGGTCTGATCTGGCTGCAGGAAATGCGGTCATTCCACAAGGTCGTCGCCGAAGAAATGTTTCTGCAAACTTGACCTCATCAGAAAGTCAATGTATAGCAACCGTAGAAGCGAGCTTCGATTTTTCAGACGCGAGATGGTCGTTTGACCGTAAGAAGCAGGGTCAAGTTGAAATTCTATTATAATTTCTTACAGCCGCCGTCACCACGTGATCACTACCCACATTGAAATCCGAAGGCGCTTTTTTTCGTTTCAACGAGATGGTTCCACTGACTCAACAGAAATCTCTAGGAGGTCCAGGTATCTCATATTAGTGCTGGAGATGCCAAGTGAAACCCTCGTCTCCATATTGTCATTAGTCTCCACCAATTTGACCCCTCCCGGCGAAGATAGACCGCAAATATGTATCGTGACTATCGTCCCCCTTCTGTCCGTTCGATTTTGTATCAAAGAATATAAGCACCTGCGGCAGGCACTATTTTTAGTATCCTTATCATGTCAGTGAGTACCAGTGTACGGAATCTTTGCCAATTATCATTGATCAATTTCATAGCACTATAAACGATGATCAGCACTGATGCAACGGTTGCACAGCAAGTACTACTGCGGCTTACTGCGGGTGGTTGCACATCCAATACGTCTGGGTTGACATATCATCTTCAAATCGGAGAGAGGTAGAGCTTTCTCGTCGTTTTCCAGTGTAGCAGACTAATAACAGCAAGCCCTACAGAATTTCGATGCTGAAAGCGTTGGCGGTTTAGATGGCAGTGCAACGCATAGGAAACCTGTACAGGACACCCCGGCAGATCGTATTTTGTTGTAGCCGAGTACGTCCTGTTCCGACCTACTAAGTACACTCGAGCTGCGCACGGGAGAGAGGGGAGATTTCTCGACTGAGCGCACGGCCAACTATTGATGCCAACACGTCTTTCATCCCTTGCTTGCTTTCTCGTGCCATCCTGTCTGGTTCTCCAATGCTAGATCTACCTTTCGCATAAATTCATGGCGCTCTTTCATAAATTTATACTGGTGATAAATTTGCTCTCTCGTTATCCCACTTCTGAGTTCGATCGATCTTCGAACAATGGCACAGCATTTCAACTAACTGCTGGCATCTCTTCCGAAGTCGCCGAAGAAACTGCCTCCTAGATGTCAACCGCGCTGTTTTTGCCTTGTTGCAAATGAAGCGATACTCTTATTGATGATTCTTGCAAATTTGACACCGCAAATCGAAAATCATCATGATCACCGAGGAATGAATACAGCGATATACACCCCGAGTTGCCCGCATTGGCTTTCATTGATTGTAGCTACAGTATAAAATGCCTCATCAAAGTCAGTATCAGTACTTACTCCCCTTCTACTTCTTCTAACTCTTTCTGGTGATGAAGCTCACGTCTCCTTCGTTTTTTTTAATTGCTGCGATCCTCCCTGCGACGGTGTACGCAGCGATGTATAACGTAACCGTCGGAGCCAACGGGGAACTCGCTTATAACCCCGAATATGTTACCGCGTCTGCTGGTGACACGGTCAACTTCATTTTGTGAGCGTCCCATTGGCGTGTCCTGATATAACATCTCACGCTTAGTTTCAGCAACCCAAAGAACCATACCGTCACACAATCCTCCTTCAATGCACCATGCGTTCATCTCGCTGACGGTGTCGATTCGGGCTTGTAGGTTTAGCTCCATCATATGTATCTTTCTGAGCCTAAGCCACTGTCATAGTACGCCGGTGAATGCCGATCAAGTCGACCTGCCTACGTTCCAACTCCTAGTAAACGACACCAACCCCGTATGGGTCTATTGTCGCCAGACAGGCCATTGTGGCAAGGGTACGCATGCTCTTTCCTCTGACCTAACTGCCCCAGTGTGCTGACAATACGACAATCTCCCAGGAATGGTATTCGCCGTCAACCCAGGTGCCGAAGGCTCCTCTAACTCCTTCTCCGCATTCAAAGCTCTCGCCATATCCTCCAACGGTACCACTTCAGCTTCATCTGCAGCATCAACATACACCCCTCCGCCCGCACAATCGTGGGCGACGGTGACCGCAACAGTCACCAGTGAAACCTCAGTCTGGCTGACAACTTACACTAGCTACGACGATACACCCGGTACGTATTTTTCTCTTACGCCTAGTTAGCCTCTAATCAGCTTTGTTTAGCCCCGACAATTGGCCCTCAGCCCATAGACCACAAAATTGTTGTTGGTATCGATGGAAAGCTTGAGTACGGTCCCGCCAATATCAGCGCGTCCATCGGGGACACCGTCACGTTCGAGTTCCACCCAAATAATCATACCGTCACGCAGAGTAGTTTCCAACACCCGTGCCAGCCCCTTGCGGAGACGTCCACTTCTGGCCAGACTGGGTTCTCGTCAGGATTGTGAGTTTTCTCCCTCTCATCACCTCCTTGTCTGATCAACCACAGCCGACCAGTCGCTTCTGATGCTACGGAGTTTCCAACGTTCCAGATTAAGATCAATGATGTGTGTTCGGTTTTTCGTTTTTTTTTTTCAACACTTGATTAACACCATATGATAGACGGCACCGGTTTGGGGATACTGTGGCCAGACGAATCATTGTGGTTCGGGGATGGTGTTCTCAATAAATGCTGTTGAGACGGGGCCCAATAACTTTGCGGCGTTCAAAGAGCTGGCAATTCAAACGAACAGTACAGGGACCGGGAGTAGTAGCGGGAATGGAACCAGCGGAAGTGGAAGCAACTCTAGTACTGGGAGTAGCTCTGTTCCTAGTCCTTCCGGCTCTGATTCGGGATCAGGATCCAACAATAGTGCCGTGTCAGTCAGCGGAGATGTTGCATTGAGTGCTATATTTAGTGCGCTGGTGTATCTCGCATTCTTGATATGACCTTGTGTTACTAGTAACGGTGATTTGGACTCTTTATTTTAATAGTAGACATATATTGATTGTACTGTATCTCTAGATGAGAAATTATGTTAGCTTTTATCCTGTCTTAAACATGTCCCGGGTTGTCTTAATGGACGTCCCTCTTGCCTCGTCCCTGTAGTGAGTCAATTTTCCTACAAAATGTGGGTGCCAGAGGTTCGAGCATAAATTGACGCGTATTTTAGATTATGGCGTTAATATTAAAGCATACAGCTTTATCAACCGGTGAGACAGCCAAGAAGTCGAATTTATACGCCTGGATCGAGCCAGACTACCACGGTCGGTGCTCAAACCCTTCAGGACGATGTGAGCAGGGGATACTTAGATAACGATTAGGATACACATACCTTGTTGTATGATCGTGATGATTCGGTTTGAGGAGGAATTCAATGAGTGAAGAAACATCTGTAGCAGAAGTCCCTGTCGCCACCGGCAGAAGGGGACTCAATAGAGCTGGGGCAACGGGAAGTGATGTCGAATAGAATATCTAGCACTCAAGGTTAAGAATCATATTCTGAGTGTCTGAATGGATGAGCTCTTACCGGAATGTAATAAGGTATCGATTGCTGGGGGAAGATAAACTGGTCATCTTCGAAAGTCAAAGGTATCGGCTTCTGGGTATACATTTAGAGAAGGTGAATTTCCAGGAGGAAACAGCTTACCTCGTCGGAAGGAAATGGGAATGGTACGCAGTAGCTGCTCATATTTCACAGATAACTGAAGGGCGATTGATAACTGTACGATGTCGCTTTGACAATGTGAGAGCTGAAGCCTCGTACAGTCTCTCCACAAGGTTTTATACAGTGCCATTGAAACAGCTGTCAAGATGATATAATAGACCAACATCACGATATAATTTCATCTCTCCCTTCCATTGTTCGCCTGATTAAACTTGAACAAGAGGGCGCCTTTTGTCCCGACGTTTTTCACATGACAACCACAGCGTCATCACCAAAGCTGCGTCACTGACGATCATCACGTGCACACGACGCGACGCGACCTATAAAGCAGCCCCTTCCCAATTCTACCACATCCTTCCCTTCTCTCCTCCCTCCACTGTAGAACGGGCGGGCCTCCACTCCCCATCTTCTGTGTTGCCTTCGCTCATCGTTCAGCCGTGGGTCTCCGTGATGCCATCGGCAAGCTCTCTGCCGCCTTGCTCTTTTCATCACGAACAGCCGTACCCAAGGTCAAACAGGCAATGAAAAAGTCTCTCAACGGTAAATTCTTCATGCGAAAGACCAGTCGGTCCGCGCACAACAAGGCCAAGCAGGTCCATTGCATGACAGCGTTTTGCCACACCCAGGTGAAGGATGGCAATCCATACGACATACCGGAGAAAATCAGTCCCGAATCAGTCATGCCACCCCGCGGCAAGTCCATCACTCTGCATATACCTGCATATACTCACCTCATCCTAGCCGGCTTTGTCGCATATGCTCGCTACTTGGCTCTGTCTACAGAAGGTTGGATCGGCCCCTACGCTGCCAAGAAGACAATCCGCGGTTTCGTGTGCCAGGTCTTCAGCATCTGGCGTCGAGAAGCACTCCAAACAGTTTCCCCCCAATGTTCGTCAGCAAGTCCTCACCTACATTGACTCTGAAGACCTCGAGGAGATAGCGCCTCTCTCCACTGACGAACGCGAAAAGTTTTACCTCAGCGCCACTGATTTCGAGATCATGGTCCACGGTATATTCAAAGACACCGAGGGATTCAGGACAGCTCGCATGATGCTCCAGGTCCTGTGCACCCTTCTTCTGCAGAGCCTCTCCTCGGAACGTCCCGGCACCATAATCGAGTCTTCCAGTCATTTCAGCACCAACGAGGCACTCATGTGGCGTGACCATGAGTTTCATGTCCTGCCAAACCCTGGCGACCCTCACAGCCCCATCATCCTCAGACGCATCAAAATACACCTGCTCAAGGGATATCGCAAGAGTATCGCTACTTATAAAGAGTTCCTTCTCATGCCAGACGCACACTCTCACAGCCCTTTGCCCCGTTTCTCTCATCGTCGCCATGGCCATCGAGGACGATATCTTCCATCCCAGAAATCCCCCAACAGCTCACCACAAATAGCTCGAGGCATTTTCGACAATAATGCTTGATGTGAAGGGCTAGTATCAGGTGTATCGGCTTCCAAGTGGACCAGGATGATGATGTCTCCGAAGACCGCTGAGTACCGAGGCCGAAGGAGGCGATGGGCAGCGTCTCAGGGTCCTCCCCTAACAAACCGTCCAATCCTAGTATCCTATCCTTGCAGTTCAACTCCAGCACATCATGCATCAACAGTACATGACTTGAACTTAGAATTCAGGTTCCGAGTCAAATCAATGGTCCTTTTTGTGATGAAATGTAAGGGACGGAGAGAATGTGGACTACGCATCCGCGACTGGACCATTTCTAAGAGCACCTGTGGAATGAACTTGTTAAGCCCATTCTCACTGTATATGATGATATGCTCCAGCTGGCTCTCTGTGAGCGCGCGAAAGAGTGGGTGAGAGATATCCACGAATCTTCAGCTCCAGTGCCGTGACTCTGGGGCGTAAAGTTCAGTTGAACTTGGAACTCAAGAACCTCTAGACTGGGAAGTGTGACATGTTGGAGCATGTCGACGCCGTCGACGGAGAGAAACTGGATGAATGAACGATAAATGGGCGTGTTATGTGCGAGGCCAGAACTATACCTTTAGAGTGCAGCGGCGGTCTCTCCGCTCGATCAAGAAATAGCATCTCGCGCATTTTCGTGGTGCGAGAATAGCCTGCTGGCCTCAATTAGAGATATCTTGGTTGTGCCGACCGAACATGATGGGATGTACATTCGAATAATGATAGAGCTGTCCATAAAGATCCTGCTGCAGCGTACACTCTGCAGCTCCCAATGCTCTCCTGACTGTCATGAACGATCTAGCTGTTCAATTGTAAGTTATACCTGCTCGAGAAGAGATATCTGTCGCTGAAAAGCCTAGACACAGGATTGGATGTATGGTGACATCCGCATCAAGAGGTGGTTTTTGGTCGGTTAACTTTCTGTCATGAAGAAGGGATCGGTGGGAGGGGACGTAAAACAATAAAGGAGGGTAGATGCTGCCAGACCAGTCTGACTATGACCGATTCTTGTGTATCCGCTCGAAAGGACTGGGAATATAGCTTTAGAAAACATTGTTGAAAAAGTACTCACTTCAACAAAGGAGATTAAGTATTTGCTTAACAGATTGTGACCTTGAACATGTATTTGAGACCCGTTCTGAGGAGGCGTGCCATTACCCTAAAAAGAGTATTTTGGTTATTCAACTGCACCGCGACTCAATATTCAAATATTCAATGGCGGTGTTGATGGAAGATAGGCGGGTCACACGCCGGTCCGTCCCGACTGCTGAAATTTCAAACAGGACCCAACCTAAGGAATATTGTGTAGTTGAACAATTCCAACAATATCTTTGTCATGGCGAGAGAAAAAGTTTCACCTCGTCGTCAGCGCTTGGTAGAGAACCAAGGCACGAAGACGCGTGTGCTGGTGAGGGGCAGGATGGCGCAGTACAGGCCCCGTAAACCGCCGGGTTAGATAAAACTTCCGACCCACGTTCGTGAACGTAACAGGTCCGGTAAAATCCGGAGGGGCCGATCATGTCCGTGGCGCGTTTTGTTAGCTTCTTTTCTGCTACAACCTACTTACTCCATGTAATTCATTTCCTAGGCTACAAACTTGGAAGAAAAAGCTCCTGTTACGCAGGGGGATGAACAGTACAACGTATCTTCTCCCTCTTTTGTCCTTGCCGCAGTGACAGAGGATGCTGTTCCTACCCCCTAGACTGCCCAGCGACGCCCAAATCCATTGAGGTTGTCGTTCCTCTCCTTGACCGAGTCCTCGTGCAGAAACGCAAACCGTAGACGACGACTGGCTCTTCTTCAAGATCGATTGTATATTACTTTCATGCTGAGATTTGGCTGCAGAAAACGGTGTCTGGGCTCTTTTCTACGCACCTCCTCGACGACAACTCCGCTAACCGGGACGACGATTACTGCTGCTGACCCAGGAGCGCAGAAACAGGGTGAAAAGGTGCTTCAACCATCGACGCAAGGAAACGCTGTCGTAGAGCGCTACTACCAGGGTCGGGCGACAGTTCGATCACGGTGGGCGGCCAGGTGAGGCTTTTTTGCCTTGGCTTGCTGGACAATTTCTGATATTCCCGCAGGAATCTCTCCTTTTCAAAGACGTAGAGACTCTTGCAAAGTGGAAATATGTGCTTTGTGAAGGGTCAGGGTCTTGAAAAACTTTCTGCCATGATTATCGTGTTTGCACGGGCAATATAATTCTCACTCCCTACTGTCTAAGGGTTTCTCGGACACTACCAATGCGACTGGTAAAATTTCTCCGAAGATCTACCGTGACTCTGAGCAAGGTCACCGTCGGCAGCTTTTATTCTCTGCTGCGATCATACTGTTCAGGAAACATCTTCGATCATCACGTTTAGTTACTCCCTCTCCCTAGAGTTTCTGTTCAAGCAGCCCTGGGTGAATGCGACGACTCCATGTTTTTCATGTCGCTTCTGACCGGATTTCTCGATGAGCGGAGTGCTTCAAGGGTAGAGCGTCAAAGTTACTCCGTCCTTTCTGCGCAGGACGAGGCTCGTGTTCTCCGACGGTTCAGTCCAAGGCTTATAAAACTGTTACAGACACTTTGTTCCTCCCTCAAGCATGGGTGCCGATTCCGAGCCACAGAACCAGAACAGCGCCGTCGAACTCGCCGCCTCGGAGTCCAGCAGTGGAACCTTGGCCGGTCGGCGGAGCGTCATCAAGTCAACATTAATTGGAATAGCGTGTACAATGGCGCAAATCGTTAACGTGCGTATTCCTTTCCTCTGCTTCTCCATGTGTCGGAGCATTAAGACCCACTTCGCAGAGTACCAATACCAGCGCCATTTCGGTCACACTGCCAACTCTGGCGAAAGAACTAAACATTCCAGAAATAAAGTTGAATTGGATTGCATCTGCGGGACCATTGGTCACTGCAAGTCTCTTTCGCGTACCCTCTTTCATCGCTTTGCTCATAAATTGTGCAGGGGTGTTTCTTGATAATGTTTGGCAGAATTTGTGACCTTTATGGTCGCAAAAAACCATTTATATTTGGTTCTCTCTGGATGGCAGTCTTTACATTAGCCGTCACTTTCGCCACTAGTAAGCTTCGTACTCCTCACGCTTTCTATCTCATCGACCAATATGCAACGTAGACGATATCACTATGGATATACTAAGAGGCCTGCAAGGTCTAGGACGTGCCGCTATGATGCCTGCTGCAGTGAGGTCCATGAGTATCTTCATGGTCCATTTCACTGACAGGTCCTTGAGGTGGGAATTCTCTCGGATACATTTAAATCTCCCCAGGCGCGTCGGAAAGCCTTCACTGCTTTTAGCGCAGGCCAACCGGTTGGCACTGCTCTTGGTACAGTCGTTGGCGGGGCCATGACTCAACTAACGAAGTACATTCCTATTTTCTTTTCACTCTGCCAAAATCTCACATGTGTGGCAGGCAATCCTGGAGATCTCCGTTTTATCTCATTGCCGTAAGTCCCATTTTTTCTCGTAGATGACGATCTTACAACACAGCATCTAGGGCCTCTCTCTCGCGACCTTGGTCCTTGGTTTATACGCCATCGAAGAAGACTTCCCAGCCATCGAGATGGATCGGCGAATCGACTGGATCGGCCTGGTTCTCATCAGCGCTGGTCTATTGCTTGTTGTATTCGTCTTGTCCCAGGGTGAGACGGCACCAGAGCAGTGGAAAACTCCCTGTACGTTCCTCATTCCTCCTTTATATGAACTCAAGGCTGATCCCGCGAACAGATATTATTGCCCTCCTCTTCGTCGGTATAGGGTTCCTCGTGGCATTCTTTTTCTGGCAACGCTACCTTGAAGGGAAGTATGATACGAAAACATCATCACCGTGGTGTTCGCCGCCACTGATGCGGGTATCGCTGTGGACGCGAGCGGGCGGACGAGTCGCGGTTACGTTTATCATCACACTCTTGACGTGGTGTGCTCTATACTCGTGGCTGTATTGGGCTCAGGTATGTCCATTATGTATGGTTTGGATGCGCCCGTCTCTGATCTTCGCCGAAGTTGTATTACCAGAGCTACATTGGGCTGGCCCCTCTCGTCACAGTCATTCGTCTCCTTCCAGCATACATTACTGGTGTGATATACAATGTTATCCTTACGATACTCATGAGTCGAGTTCCTTTTGCGCTCCTCATGGTTTCCGGAAATGTATTAACCGCCGTCGCGAGTCTTCTCTTCGCGGTGATCAATCCCAAGGCTGTGTATTGGGCCTTTGGGTTCCCGGCCGCCGTTTTGGCGCCAGCAGGAGGTGGATTTGCGTATGCCTGCTCGATGATCTACCTTACGAAAGTGGCGAGGCCGCACGAGCAGAGTATGGTTGGGGCTGTAGTGCAAACTATGACCCAGGTTAGTAGGCGCAGTCATGGCTATGAATTTTATCTGACACGAGAGCATTAGCTGGGCACATCCCTGGGCGTTACAGTATCCACTGTAATTTTCGATCAAGTAACCCGACATCAAACCACCGTAAAAGGAACTTCACCGGGTTTAGATAGTTACAAGGCAGCGCAATGGACAACTCTCACGTTTGCAGCGTTGGGTATGTACTCTTATCTTCTGTAAAACCTAGGCAAGTGATCTGATTCTTTCTAGCCGCCTTGCTAGCTCTCATCGCCTTTCGAGGCGTCGAAGTAGTAGAGCACAAACGTGACGACTGTGACATGGAGAGTGGTGAATCTGCTAGCAGCACAATCAATGGCTCTGGAGAGTAATGATACGATGCGCCGCACACCAACACGCCACACCACTTCACGATACCACCTTTTTCTCTTGTATTTTTGTGAAATTTATATTATTTTTGATTACTCCTTTATGCGTCCGTTTTTTCATTGACTACGGTGGTGGTACGCAAGAGGCATAACAATGCAGCGAGGGAAAGGAAGTAGTGGCCATGTTTCTCACCTCCAATGTCTTTCATCGAAGATTGGTCCATTCTACCTGAGGAAAGCTTAGTATGAAGGAGGGAGTCACAGAGGACGGGGATCGTTATTTCCCTTTCCTTCGAAGTTACTGGCAATCACAAAAGACCGATATACGACCTGATATTTGACGAGATTTTTGTCATACAAGCGACGCCTAGGACTAGGACCGGTTGAATAATCATCAAGATTCAGAGGTGCCACCATAGAAAGGCACACTGTACTTGCCTCATTTAGTCGACTCTCCTCCTCTAAGGCGCCATCCGATCTTAGCTGAAATTAAAGGGCGAGACCAAGGTTTTAGGAAGTATCTGTAAGAATATGAAAACATTATTGATATAGCTTCGTACTACCGGCCATTTCACTCGTCACTTCCTGAACTGGGGTATCCTCGGTGTCATCCCTACTACCAGGACAGTGACTCGAATAAGTATGTATGCAATGGTTCACGAACAGGCAAGCAGGCGGTTCAATTTGGGTTCAATAATTCGCAGGGGACAAGCGGGGGACCAGCAAGATTTCAGCGATGACCAAGCTACTGCAGAAGTTGCGACTTCGCGATAAAGAATTCACGTCCACTTCGCCGAAAACACCAGCACGCGGGGGTGATGATAAACAAACCGGCCCGACCATCCGGATCACCTCGAAGCCAAATGCGGTTGGCTGAGTCTCTTACGCGGCTATGATCTCTTCTTACTCCGTGTGGACCTGTACTTAAATCGTGGATGCCGTTCGTATCCAAGTACGTCGGAGAGATATTTCTTCATTCTCTGCTCGAGTAGTGACCAGTGACCCCGCCGATTACGACTCAAGAAGCAGCATCGGAGATGCCATTCATCTTACCAGGATTAAAATTTCAACTCCCTCGCATCTATACATATCTCCACTGGTAGTCTTTAGCGACGTTGAAATTTTGGCAGCGAATCTTGACGTAATATCTCTCTATCTCCTCGCACTTCTTCTCGAAAATAATAATTCACATAGTACAGACCCTTCTTGGCTCGAAAATACACTGTAGACCTCAGCCCACGTCCCGCGCGGTTCCCTCTCGACGTGGCATCCACCTAAAAGTAGCTATGGCATCAATTATA
Source organism: Armillaria borealis (assembly GCA_030435635.1). NCBI lineage: Eukaryota > Fungi > Basidiomycota > Agaricomycetes > Agaricales > Physalacriaceae > Armillaria > Armillaria borealis. Next base: position 169,277 of record JAUEPT010000025.1, on the reverse strand, counting down.
AGTACGTCACTGCTGCAACTATCTTGTTAACCGTGACAACCACGCTGAACGAAGAAGGGATGCACCAGACGATGAGATCTCAGTACCCATGCGGCTGGAATTCTTCACTCAATGTCATACCGTGTCACCAGTGTCCCCCATTTGATGGTGCGCTGTCTTCTTAAAGCTGAGATTTATCGATCATCCTCGTATATAACAAGCTTCCGAGATCGTGTTTGTTTCCGTTCGTGGGGATAATGGCCAGCCTCCACATATACCAAGCTCTCGACGGTTACCTCAACGCACTATCCCTTGAGTCGCTTATGCATGGTAAACCCTGTCTGTGCCGGTCACACACTCATTGATAAAATGCTTCACCAGGTATCTTCACAGCCCTCACAATCTCAGCCATTGTTAACATTTGTGCGTTTTGTCTCCTGAATCTTAGTATGAATTCTAACATACTGCTTTGACAGTAAAACACAAACACCTCCGAGTAATGATCCCTCTCGTCCTCACCCTCTACATCGTCGCGACAATCCATCTCGGCGCACGGTGGTACTGGGTCCGGCAGGCCTTCATTGTCCGCGGAACTACACGAAAGACGATATTCTCCTCCTTTCTCGACGAGAGATACCGCTGCATATGGATCATCAGTGGTTTATCAGCAAGTGTTAACATTGTCATTGCTGATTGCGTTCTCGTAAGACCAACACCATACTACTTCATTTCCCTCCGCTGAATTATTTTAAGGCCTGGCGTGCATGGGCCATATGGGATCGAAACTGGAAGATCGCCACTGTCCCTATGGTTGGTATAGTGCTGGAAATCAGTGGGTTTTCCCGCGTCCTCCTTGTCCTGTAACTAATGACGTCGGAAAGTCTTCGACGGGCTGTTCCTCTCCCAAGACATCTCCCACTCCTCCCGCGTCCAATACACCAATTGGGGCCCTTCATCGATTAGATGGGGACTGGGCTATTTCATCCTGTCGCTCCTCACAACACTTCTCTGCACCTCTCTCATACTTTACCGTATCGGCTACAACTACAAGTACCTTAACATCATTGAGATGCTAGTGGAGTCCGCCGCACTCTATTCGGTGTCGATGATCGTGTTCATCGTGTTCTTCGCAAGAGATGATCCGAGGAATGTATATGCACAAGCGGTTATGAATTCTATCACTGTGAGTGGAAGTTGATTGTACACCGAAACGTGTTGATCATGTACGTAGGGCATTGCGCCTACCTTGATTGTAGAGAGGGTAGCTGCGAAAGGGGGCCTTCTGGATGAGAATGCTGATATGACGATGCGAGGTTCGGAGAAGAGGCTGTCTACTGCTACGACCATGAGGGAGCTGTCTCTGGAATTTTTCCCTGCTCGAAGTGGGGCGCCCAGTCGATTGAGTGGCGCTACCATTGTATGACTTCACAAAATATGATGATGCTCCCTACTTATATGAATCAGAATTGTGCAACGCACTGGACTCTGTCACTTGGCAAAAACGCCATTCACGGGGTCTTGCTGAACCCTCACCACCTCACCAGCAACCAAATGATGGAGAATATTATGTTTACTTGCTCGGTATCTCGCCTGTTGGCCAGTCGGAACTATGCTTCATCACTCAAGAAGAGTCAGAGTTCGTGTACAATGTTCCCATATATTCCAACTCTTCTATTCCCGCTGATCAGCATAAATTTACACGTCAGAACAGACACGTCGGTGGAACAAAATCTCTAGCCATTTTGGATGCTTTCATGTATTCGCAGGCCCGTTACTACCTGAATCATCCATCGACCCGCGGGTTTCTATAGCTACAATGATGGACAATCTGATCACGACGAGTACGAGTCTGATACGGGCACGGCGAATACTGGTCCGAACATAAGCGCCATGGTCGAATCCTCTGTCTTAGGGCCTCTCGCTCTCGTTTTAGTACATTTATTCTGTTCCGGTGGCGAAGAAGATGTGCTTCCAAGTCTAATAGAGACATAGCCGAACTTTCCAGTAACAGCTATCGGGGTCAACAGACTCTGCCATTGCGCAGCGACTCCGTCCCTCTGCGATAAATCCATCCCTCTTTGGCCGCTAGGTGAGCACCATACCCAACGATCAATTACCATTGTACTCTCCGCCCATGATTCTGGCTACCGACACACGAAGATCACACAGGGCCAGGAACGATGTATCACTCAGCACCTCATCCTGTCGCTAGTCCTTCAGAACCAGGGGATATGTCACTGCCATATTATTACTAGGCCGTCCGTCCGAGCCGTCCAGTTTTGATTCTTGAAATTTTGTCATTGTAATATGAATTGCTAGCATTCATCCGGAAAGCAGTAGCTCTTTTCGTCTGGAGAACCAACAAAGGAAAAATTCCAATGGTTATAGTAACCCGTGCATGCAGTCGTAGGCTGACAGACCTCGCTGAGGGCGAGATCAAGTGAAGACGCAAAGCGGCAAGTCGAAGGGGCGGCGGTGCGATCCGAGTCCGGCGTGAGCGCTCGGGCCAACTCGCCGTTGGCTATCAATTCGGCCGAAACTGAACAGCATTGAACTTCGCTACCACCACAAGGTGATTATCATCCTGATCCTCAGCTCGCAAGTCTCCTCGTGGAGGTGTCTATATTTGCGCCTGATTCACCTCATTTGTGGTCTTGTACTGCGTCGGACGGTTATCCTATCATTTCTGCTTCTGTGATGATTCTTTCTCTTGGAATCCTTTCTCTGGCAGAACTTGACCATACAGACAGTCTCTTGGCCTTCTCCTCTGAACTGTTGGGTAACAATGAGAACCTCGATCGTTGATCCGCGATGTCCACTCAGACAGTTTGATGGTTACAGGCGATGTTATAAATTAAAATTGTCCGCGGAGCAGCACGATTTTCCCATTCCTAGCACCTCGTCCAAGCAATGGACCTTTTTTGCTTGCGCTCTTTTCTCATTTGTATATTTTTTCTACTCAACCGCAGTGTCCTGGGACGGCTTGTGAACGCTACAATCGACGATCAGAGTCTTTCTCTGTTCTATTCTCCTGACGATGCCTGGAATGATAGCAAGCATCCGTGCCAACACTGTACCGCACACCCCGATGCCTCGATGACGATAAATGGGACATGGCATGATTCTACAGTGAGTCCTTCCATTCACGCAAGAGTCAGCTGTTCATACTGCAGGTAAAGTTCGACCAAGAAGCGCAGGTTAGCCCTAACCAAGTGCGCAACGTATCCACGACATTTAATGGTGAGTGGTAGTTTCTACTCATAAACGAATTCTTCGCTCAGTGAATGCAAGGCACGGCCATCTATGTAATGTGCATACTCGCCAAAACCACTTCCTCACCTACCGGGAACTCAGACATGAGTTTCTACATCGATGATGACCTCGTTGGCCAGTTCTCACAAACCGCTCCCGGAGAGCCAGGCTTCGAGTATAACGTCACCGTCTATTCCAACTCTTCTATTCCCGTTGGTATGCATAGATTCACAGTTCAGAACGGTCATGCTGGTGGAAGAAAAGCACTGCTTCTTTTCGATGCCTTCATCTACTCGTATGTCCACCACTAATATCTACCGAAACGATTCGCTTACCTTGAAGTTTCAAAGCTATGATGACGGTCAATCTGATCACGATGACTCGGCTGCGACGACCACTATGAGCGTAGGCACCATCATCGGAGTGGTTGTTGCACTACTTGTTGCCGGCATTCTAGGAACAATAACGTTTTTGCTCTATCGGCGTAGAAGACTCATTCTTAAGCTTGGAAACAGACACACTATCCTTGAAGCTTATAAGGATCGAAGACCAAGGGCACCTCCATCAACGATCAATTCCTTTAGGACAACACATGTATTTCCTAGTTATCATCATGCACCGCCATCAAATACTTCTATATCTTCTTTCGTGGCGAATAGCAATCCCAGCTTGCGACAGGCTGATAAACGGCCAATCCCCGACACGCAAAAGCGAGACCGGTTTGGGAATACAACTCCTCGTAACTACCAAACCGCCGAAGAACCTGGGAAACCGTTTGATGAAGAAGATGCTGATATTTGGTCCTCTAGTGAGACTCGAGCGGAGGGTTCGGAGAAAAGTGTTCATCACGAGGGGATCAGAAAATAACCTTGAGATCCTAAAGAGCCTTCGAAAGTATTTTTGTCAGGACTTCCAGTGTTGTATCAATGAAGGAACCCTCGATTTTGCTACCGTCTTCCACTCTCTTATCATCCCTCCTGAGTCCTGAACAGTCCGTTTGTATTACTATATCGACCATCTGCTTGTTTAGCTATCATATTTAACTATACTTATATGCACGGAAGCACTCTATCGATCCTGTCTGACAGGTCGTTTTGACCATTTCTGCTTCAAGTTCAGCTATAGAATTCCGGGTGAGCGTGCGCGTTGTGTCGGCAAGTCCGACTCTCATAAGGTTAGAGAATCCAAGACTATCCATAGATGTTCAAGTAGTATCTGAACTTAGGGTACTGCCGCCGCGGCAATCTCAAGGCTCGGACCGGACCTCCGTTCTTCTCTTGCCCTGCAACCATCTTCGAAGAGTTGACCCTTAGCTTCCTAGCTGCACCCTTTTCACACACCATTGATGACTTCGCGGTAGTATAAATGAAGCTGAGTTCTTTCTATAGTAATACGACGGCGACTCCCACTCCGTCAACTTGCGTCATCCACCATCGAACCATCCCATCGAACAATGGTTCTAGTTCTCTAAAATTTAGGGTTTATCGTGGAATCAGACACAATTCAGATCATTCAAGCCGTGGAACGTGGAAATAATCCTCTGATACCTAGCAACAACGAACGAATCGTCTGGCTTCTGGCTTCTCTTTTCCACTCTATCGCCAATCTCCATGACATGAACGGGATAGAAAGGTTCTGTCTTGGTTCACGAAATCTAGGGAGCCTTCGTGCTTAGGATTTGATCATTCGTAAAGGTCGATGATAATACCTTTGTCTTGACTTTGTTGCCCCTGGCTTTCTCTTGACTTGTCACATTGATACTAGTGTCTTTTTCTGTCAAAGGACAAGTCGAAGCGTCGCCTTTGAGGGCGTATAAAGCCTCCAAGAACCAGAATATGGTCCGTATTACACCCACCAATATTTGACGTCCGAACTTATGTTTCCTTCAGCTCTTCGCCACTCGATCTCCAAGATCAGCCCCCTTCTGACGAACGGCAAACGCTGCGTGGCAGTTCTACCTTCTGCCACGTCAGTCCTCCTCAATCCACGACCAAACGTCTTCGTTGACGCGTCTAGTAAATGGGGTGTTGGGATATATATCGACGGGCTTTGGGACGCGTGGCGCTACCACCCTAAGCAATCGTTCACATCGGCACATATTAACTGGCTAGAGGCCCTCGCAGTGGAAATCGGAGTACGTGCTATCGAAGCGCGAGGTGTGCAGGCAACGATTTTCAGCGACAATACCGGAGTCATTCGTGCTTTCAAGGAGAAGAAGAGTCGAGATCCCTGGATCGAGTCCTCAGTCAAGCGGATACATTCACTACTTGAGGCGAAGAAGATGAAGGTAGAATTGCTTTATGTGTCGACGAAGGATAATCCGGCGGATGCTTACTCGAGAGGGAAGTTTGGTCTTCTAGAGAAGAGGGTTGTATGGCCGTTGGATCTTCCCCGAGAACTGAGTTCTGTTGTTTTGAGGGCCGTGTTTTGACTTTTGGTAAGCTCCTCTGTCCTAATCATCAATCACTTTCGAGCCCGATGTACTTGGCAGTTTCCCAGACGTCGAGGTTCACTACGCAATGAAAAGCGAGTGACTTTACTACAATTGTATCGGACGCCCATGGTTGGCCAGCTGTGCGCGCCATGCCATTTTGGATTGGGCGTCGAGTTCGTCTGCTCAAAGTACGATTATTATGATAGCACTGGAGTCTCTGGTAGTATATCGGTTAGTACACGCGCCTGTCATAGTCATGGTTTTCGCAGCCCGAAATTCGCGCGAAAGCTGGGTTCGACTCCCAGCCAGAGAGACAATTGCTCCTAACTGAAATTACTTTTTTTTTTGTCGAATCAAGATACTTAGCAGGGATGCAAGCGGCGGCGGCGGCGGGGCGGGGCCGGGGCCGATGGCTCAGGAATTTTCAGATGGTTCTTGGAGTTAACGAGGTAGGTGCTCGGACGTGGTGACGGAAAATAGGCTCGAGAGAAAAAGAGAGCGATGCTGAATAGAATAGCCATAGCGTTAATCTCAGCGTGTTGGTAAAAAGCTTTGTATTATATACCTGAATAGAATAGCCAGTAGCGTTACTATAATATGGTAAGTATGATACTAGGACGAATATACGTAGAAGTACTCACATCTCAGCGTGTTGGTAAAAAGCTGAGATGCGAGGCTGTGCAATGTAAACGAAAAAGGAAGGTAAAATCAAATACGTAGTCCATGCGTCTCGTACTGATACCACGTCTAACACTCCCCCTCGAGACGTACGCGGCTCGTTTACACAACACCCAGCGCTTCCGTAAACTTCTTGAACTTTTGACGAGCCAACGGTTTTGTCAGGACATCAGCAATCATGTCATCAGTAGGGCAGTACTGCAGCTTGATGTGACCTTGCTCAATGGTTTGCCGGATAAAATGGTAACGAACTCCAATGTGCTTTGTACGTTCGTGGAATACTGAATCCTTGGCAATAGATAGGGCATTTTGGCTGTCAGAGTAGAGGATAGTGGGTTCAGTTGGATAGATGGAAGGGTTCGCGATGAAGGTGGAGAGCTCGGAAAGGATCTTATGCAGCCAGATCATGTTTTTGGATGCTGGTGTCAGTCCGATGTATTCCGATTCGCCTGTGGAAACGGTAATGATTGGTTGTTTTCTCGATGTCCACATGACAGCGCCCTGACCCATGAACAGCACGAATCCAGACATAGATTTCCGCCCGGGCTGGTTAGCATATGCTGCATCATGATAGCCCTTAGGATTGATATCAGGGCCACCGATTACGAGCCGTTGGTCGTGCGTGCCCTTGAGATAACGAAGGACTCGGAATCCGGCCTTTAGGTGTGTTGAGCGCGGTTCCTCCACATATTGTGAGAGTGCTGAGACCGAATAACTGATTTCAGGGCGAGATCCGACTGCAACATACATGAGGGAGCCCAGGAGTTCGCGATAGAGTGCTTTTTTGCGTGGTGTGACCGGTTCCATGGACACAGAAGGTGATTCTGGGTTTAAATCGAGATTTGCTTCCATTGGTGTCGCAAATGGGGCCATGTCCTCAACACCAAATCGTTTCGCAATCTGGTCAATATATGCAGGCTGTCCGATGCTGATAGTGTGTTTCTCCCAGTCCCGAGTGATGTGCATGCCCAGCAGCCAGTGAATAGGCCCGAGATCGACTAGTTCAAAATGGGAGCCAATTTCTTGTTTAAATCGGTTTGACTCTTCTTGGGAGTCTGCTATGATGGTAAAGTCATCCTGTGGCAACTGCGACAATGGTGTATTTTGTCGCTGATTCGATCCGATAGAAGACGGCCTCATCCGCATTGCTAACTATGAACCCGAGAGAGATCATCGTTGACTTTAGGGTCTGGTACCAGCCTCGGCCTGCTTGCTTCGTGCCGTACAGACACTTGAGCAGCTTGGCACAGACATCCTGGCCCTTGAGGTGTTCCGGGATCTCGAAGAATTCTTCGTATCTGTTCGGAAACTTGATATAGATCTCCTCAGTGATATTGGCATGCAGGTACTGCGTTTTTGATATCGGCTTGATCAATTATTGCATCATGAGATGCAGCCATGGATAGAAGGATGCGGAGAGTGGGGAGATGGACAACCGGGGCATAAGTGTCAAAGTAGTCGACACCTTGGACTTGAGTAAATCCTTTAGCTACGAAACGCGACTTTGCCTTTTCGGGCTCACCAGTTTCATTCTGTTTGACCCAGTAAACGAACCTCATGTCCACGATATTTGCATTCGTGGGAACGTCTTCTCTTTTCATCACCTTCCATGCTTTCTTCTTCTCGCACTGCCTTACTTCTGCAAGCATCGACTCACGCCATTCCCCTTCATCAGGACCGCTCAGTGCCTCTTTCATGGTCACTGGTTCAATATCCGCTATCATGGCATAGTCTACCAGTGAGGGGCCCAATGGCTCTTCATCATCATCATCGTCTGACTCATCTTCGGGAACAGTCACCGCTATTCCAGCAGTAGTGGGACGTTTACGCAAGTCTGGTTGTGCGAGTTGGCCTGGTTTTGGAGCTGCAGAGCGCTTGGGTCAGCTTGGCTGAGGAGTGGGATCAGACTCTATGTCTGTGAGTGGAGATTCCGGACGTTCTGGGTGAGTTTCTGTGGGATTTTGTGGTTCGTCTGGTTGATTTTCGGTGGGCTGAAGGGTTGTAGATGACTTTGGAGCCTGAGGAGAGTCGATATCTTCATCCTCCCCCTCGACAACGAATGGTTCTGGAGTCAGGTCTTCCTTGTTAAAGTAAACATCACGTTCAATGCTGACCCTTCGCTTTCCAGGCCAGTAAATCCTCCAGCCTTTGGCTTCAGTATCAATTCCCACAAAATGCGCCTCAACAGCATGTTCACCAAGCTTTTCCGGTGCCTTGACTCGGACCCAGCAACGGCATCCCCATGGACGAAGACCGGAGATGTTGGGCTTTCTGCCAGTTGCCATCTCAAATGGGGTTTTCCCTGATGGTATTGCTTTCGTTGGGGTGCGGTTATAGACCCATTTCGGCTGTGCCGGTGAGCTTCAGCCCATAGATATTTTGGTAATCCTGAACTGATTAGGAATGCTCTCAGTCGTGTCCATCAGATACCCGTTGGAACGTTCAGGCAATTCCATTTGACTGTGGGGAATCGTGTACTGTGAGGTGCCACTCTGTCCCCTTCGCCTTGAGGTGCTGAGTGAACTCGTCGCTTAGGAATTCTCCCCCTCGATCTGTACCCAGGATTTTTATGACCTCAACACCATGCTGGACCTTGATCCAGATCTCGTAGCGCTTGTACGACCCAAAGGTACCCGATTTCTTTGATAGATACTCGGATTTTGATTCGTGGGTATGTAGGTCACGATATGTGCAGGCATAGCATGCTCCCCCAAGTGATATGACCGACATCGGACCCATTAAGTCTCCAACAACCTTGTCGCCAGTGTTCTCAACGTACTCATATTGGCCTTGCTTAGGGAATGGTTTGCGTTTCGCCTTGGCCTTTACGCAGGTCTCGCAGAATTCCGGTTTGGAATCCAGGTCAAGCTCTATTCCCTCAATATGGCCATCAACGTACATGCGACGGAGAGTGGCATGGCTTCGGTGAGCACAGATATTGTGTAGCTCAGTGATGTTCACTTTGAGCTTGCCTGCCGCCATGGCGACATCTGGTTTTGCTCCCGTGGTCTGGCGTGTGCTTGGGGTTGAGATGATGTATAAGCCTCCAGTTTCAGGGATCTTGGCTATGACCTTGGCATCAGGCCGTGGTGTGCGGATATACATGGTACGGTCAGAGGGTTCGATATGGATGGGAAATCCAGCACGGCTGACGTGCGATAGGGATATGAGGGTGTATGCCATTTTCGGTGCATGGTACGCATTTCGGAATCTTGCGATGGTGGGCTTTTCATCTTTACCCATAGGCAATGGCATTTGAAGGTCCCCTTTGCCTACTGCATAGAAGACTTCACCATTCGCGGCTTTGATAGGCTTCGGGTCAATGTTGGTATAATTTTTGAATCTCCAACGTTCGGGTGAGTACGTTTTCGAAGCTCCGCAATCAGCAATCACTGTAACTTCTTCTCCCCTTGCTACAGTGAGCATCGCCCTCAGCCTTGTAGTCCGACGTGCATATTAAGGCCACATTTGAGTCATCGTTGTCATCAGCTACAACCGCAATGACATGCTCATCATCACTTTCGTCAATGGCCGCTGATGCCGATTCCTTTGCCTTCCCTTTTCCCTTAGCCTTGTTCTTTTTCGAAGCTGGGCCTTGGCCCGCTTTTCCACCACCCTCGCACCAGCAATCTGCAATGAGGTGGCCGGTTTTGCTGCATACCGGGTTCGTGCATTTAAGGTGGGATCTGTCTGGTCTTTGCCTTGACTTCCCCCCTGAGCCCTGACCTCTTCCTTTGTTCTGCCGTTGAGCAGACATTGCCATGTTTTCAGCTGTGGCCTTTGATGCCACTTCTTCATCCCATTCTTCATGTAGTGCCGCAACAAGGATGTCTGATGTGAGGGGTTTTCCAGTGAATTTGCTGGCTGCAGAGAGGGTGCGGCGGATGTGGTCATAGGAAGGTGGGAGCGATTTTTGGATCATCGACGTGTACTGGTTGTCTTCAATTTTCAGGCTCATGCCCTCAATACGTTCACGGAGGATCTTCATCTCACCAAGGTGCTCTCGCATGTTGCCTTCATCAGGGCAGGACATGTTGCTGAGCCAGGTCAGGAGGTGTTCGCAGTACGAGGTCGCCCTTGCCAGTCATGACAGCAATGAGCTTTTTCCAGACGAGAGCGGCTGTCGCTTCGCCTTTGATCTCGTTGAAGGTAGAGTCGGAGATGGATTCGTAAATGATGCAGCGCATCTTTGCCTCTTTCTGCTCATACTCTTCAAGCTTATCCTCCAGCTTCTCCAGGTCATCATCCGAGAGAGGGTGTGAAAACGCAGTGTCGGTGGACCGGTAGAATTTTCCTTTGTGCTCAACTGGGTGAGGGGGTACACGAGCAGTTCCTCGTAGGTGTCGGCCAAGACCCTTGTCCAGGAACTTGACAGTAGTTTTTTCTTCGAACGCTACCCAGTTCGATCCATCGTCTTCGAGCTTTGTTGTGCTGACTAGCTTTATGGCAGTTGTCGTTGACATGCTGGTAGCGGGGCCCATAACCTCTTGGAGTTAACGAGGTAGGTGCTCGGACGTGGTGACGGAAAATAGGCTCGAGAGAAAAAGAGAGCGATGCTGAATAGAATAGCCGTAGCGTTACTATAATATGGTAAGTATGATACTAGGACGAATATACGTAGAAGTACTCACATCTCAGCGTGTTGGTAAAAAGCTGAGATGCGAGGCTGTGCAATGTAAACGAAAAAGGAAGGTAAAATCAAATACGTAGTCCATGCGTCTCGTACTGATACCACGTCTAACAATGGTGTCGTAACTTCTCTCCTGAAAGTCTGAATTAGAGTCTGGATATCGCTACCTCGTATAAATGTCTCACATCCGGGATGATACCACTCATCAGTTCTAGCCAACGAGTTTTAGAAGAATGCAAGGTAAAATAAAGACCTTTCCAGAAGGCGAACGACAATACATATGAAGAGTTTCCCGTCAAACGCTCTACTCGTCCGAGTCTGATGCCGTCTCAGACTCGGATGCGCTTCTCGAATCCATCTGCCGCTGCTCCGGCTGATATTCAAATACACCTGTCGAGTGACCATCCTTGAGCTCTTGGGCAGGTAGGCGGTAGCTCGAGGTGCTGGAAGGACCACTTTGTGGGAAATACACTGTGCCTCTGTATGTGAGCGCGCCAGGAACTCCAGCGGTGTGGAGATTGTTGATGAAATAGGTGGTCCCCCGAATGGTTACGTGGTGGTGCGCGGAGTAAACCGTGCCGTAGGGGAGTTGGTAAAACGCGCTGGGAGTATAGGTGAAGGCGCTGACGGAGGTGGAATAGTCTATATCACGGTGTTAGAATAACAACCTCATGGATGATAGGAAGAGGGCTCGTACAAGTGGACGACATATCAAATGACCAATAGAATTATTTAAGAGAAAGAAAGACGTCTCGGTGAAGGCAAGCTTGAGAGAGGAGAATGAAGTGAGAGATGAAGATATGAAAGGCGCCTTTGGGACAGCATGATGTTATATATCCTCAAAGAACAAAGGGACAAAGGAAGCCGGAGCCACTCGGAATAGGCCGAGAGATAAAGTCGGATTGCGTAAATTATCTACTTTATATACATGTTATGCTCGATACCGTCCGACGATTGTCGCAGGCTGTCAAATCGATTATCCCAAACGTTCGAGTGCTCGGTACCTAGTAGTCCTAGTAGTCATCGTTCCAGGCTGTATAGCTGTAAGCTTGATATAGTCATGACCGGCGATGCAGATATCGGCACAGGAGACAGGTCCGAAAGTCAGAGATACAAGCATTCAGATTCAGGACCCTGGACTTGGACGCTAATGTATTCAAAATAATTGTTCAGAGAATCTAAACTTCAAGTTGCCAGTATACTTACGACGGGAGACCTGCGTAAGTACACAGATACGATTATAATATAGAGGCAAAACCTGAGAGTTGACGCATAATTTCTTGAAGCCACCTTCCAACATACTTATGCCGGCCGACTGTTGATTTCAACATGGAGGTAGGAGACGCGTCTGTGGCGTGGGAATCCATGGGCCGGTTGCCGCTTCTGGCTGGCTCCGTCAGCCTTTAACCGCAACGACCACGAGCTCGACTACTTCTCTGTTTTCCGTTTTGCTTTCTCGGGCGTATCTTGAAATATCTTGGGAGCATAAGGATGTCGTAGAGCAGTACTACATGTACGTATTTTGTCTTTTTTTTCTCTTCCTCTCCTTACCCATATTTAGCTCACCCTGGGCATAGAACGACCAACATGTCAAATAAATAAATAGCGGGCAGGACGAGGACTGCGGTAGCGGCCCAGGTGTGTTCATCCTCATCTCTGTACGTATGGGGTGCTCACGTAGTCTGCAAGTCGAATAACCCCAGACGCAGCTATCAAAACGTTCATGTTTCTCGATATCTCGCCGTTAGTCTGTTGCTGCGATGACAACGAGCGAGCTACAGATATGCATTGCCCAGGTCGCATCCTTGCGATATGGGGAAGATAAAGTCTGGCCGATAAAAAACCTCGCCTATCATACGGAAGGTCGTTCTGGTGCTAGCCAGCCGATGACGGAAATGTTGAACGATTTGTTCAATGAAGGCCGTCTGGCCTGCACAAGTTAGAAATTCGATCCAGCTTTCCGCTCATGTCACTCATCTCAATCAGGTGGACATGTTCAGCGGAAGGCTTTCCGACAACCGCAGGATACGACCTGTGCCTCCTCTTATCCTTTGTCCTCTTCCCTATCGCACCTATTCCAGGCGCATATGCAAGGGAGACTTGACCACATCAATCACCACCACTTTTCTGTAAAGACCATGGCCGAAGCTGAATACCATCAGATAAGCCTCAGCTTTGACTCAGCAATATCAGAGCACGGCGACCCGATCTTCCAGCCAGTTTACAACTAGATTCCCCCAGCCGCGTTCAATGGAATTTCCGGGGACCGCGAGAAGTTGCTGAGTGATCACTGGTCTTCCTAGTACCCACGTTCCGTTATTGATCATTTCTAGCAATTGTGCGTGTGTGCGTTCCTGGCATGTTCAAATCTGCTGACGCTGATAATATTTTTAGGACGCAGATCTGACGAGGAGGCCACGTTTATCACAGGCGACGCACGATGTAAATGCCAGTCCTTGAAGACGCGCTCGTCAGTCTCCTGCTTGGACGTTAGGAGTGAGGGCAGGATGACTGCGTGGAGCGGTAGATTTGCGGTACCTGGTGTTCTTTATTGTGTGATGCACCTTTAGATTGACTTTGCCTCAGGTTCTCCGGCAATGCATAACTGCGCACTTCTTACCATCTGGTTCTAGTTAAAGTTGATCGATATGGTCTCCGTCCCTCTGCAGATGAAACTTAGAAGGAGATGAGCGGAGAGTTCATCATGTAGCGCGACTGCTCGCCCGCATTTCTGGATTGTAAGAGCCGCGTTTTCAATTTTTGCGAAGGACTGAAAGCTTTCTACGCTGGCCGACGACAGAGTTCTTTCGGCACGAGCTCGGTGGGCTATTTGCTATAGGCTGTTCTTATTTCCCTTTCTTACCACATCTCTCCCTAGTCCTCCTGATTGAGTCCTGCATGTTAATTGACGGTCCGCTCGCGTAGTGGGAGTGACTTATTCTTGTGAACGGACAGTATCCTTTGCCTAATGCACACCACATGTCCTCGAGTATCTGCTCAGAATTATGTCGGTTTCTTACATCCCGAGGTCCTTCACATGTTGTTCAGGTCAAGTATGTGAGTTTCTCACTAGCCTGTGGAAAACCTCTCGAAGGACCCAGACCTTAGGATCTGAATATTAATTCGAATATCAACGCAAATTTCCTCCCTAGAAGAAAAGAGCGCTGGACTGCTCACGAAAATTTGGCGCAAAGTTATGGTGGATGGTCAGTGCATGATCCTAGTCTTTCTGTGTTCGCAATTCCACGTCCGTTCCCGTCAAGATATCGGTAGTCAATCGCTATTATCCGGTCATACAAGTTAGAGTTCCTATTATTAAGACTCGGGACCGGCATTTGACGTCTATGTTTCACAGCTCGTTTTCCACCTCAAGATCAGCGTCGGATCATCGCACATTTTCTGACACACAGAATTCAAACCACACACGTGAACCCCGGGTATATGAGGCATTTTCCAAGTTCACTCTCACCACCTGACACCGGGGATCTGAGGTCAGGAACCCTTGAAGATGTGAGAGCCCGCTTCCCTTTCGGCGAGCAGTTCCATCCCGCCCGTTGGGTCGTCACTCACAAAGGCCAGCGAAACACACTCGAGAAACACGTCTGGTGACAACGAGCGCATGCCTAATTTTCCAGGCTCGAAAACCACTGCACTGGTACAAAGTGCACCTTCAGAGTATTTAAGCGGTAGAACGTCCAGCAACAACACAGACTCAAATCTTCACAACAATGCGTCTCCTCTCAATCTTCTCTACTGCTCTCGTCTTCGCACCCGTTGTCATGGGCATTGACTTTGCCGTCCAAGTTGGTCCCAACAACGCGTTCTCGTTCAGCCCCACCGAGATCTTCCCCGCCATTGGGGACACCGTCACCTTCACGTTCCTCACCAGGAACCGTATGTATCTACGTACCCATTTATCCCTCCATCTATTAACTTTACTTTCCTACCAGATTCGGCGACGACGACCACGTTCACCGATCCCTGCCCTCCTCCTGAGGGAGGAGTAGGACCGGGCGCGTTCGACAGTGGATTGTGTGTTGTATTCAATTTGCCTATGTCATCTTGGTGCTAATGCTCTTTCCTTCTTAGCATTGATGCCGTCAGCCAGCCCGGAAGCACATTCACCACCACGATCCTCGACACCGAGCCTCACTTTGTCTCCTGCAGCCAAGCTGCCGGAGCTCACTGCCGCTTGGGCATGACGATGTCCATCAATCCGACTGCCGAGCAGACTCAGGAGCAGTTTAATGCCAACGCCGTCAGCTCTTGAAGAGGTGGTATCTACTTAAAGAAATATGTATTGTGTACGAATCGTGTACGTGGATTGGCAGGTTACTCTGTTTTGATATTGCGCAATGTACTCGAAGCGGTTAACCAGATGTCAAGAAACGATCTACTCAAGACAGAGAAGAGCAATTGAGTAAGTAACTTTGCTGCGCAGTGTATCACGCGCTCCCTCCCGGTGACAACTTTCATCACCCGCGAACCTGCTCGATAGTGTCGTCAGTAAGTTACTTAATACTTTGGAAGTTAACCACCGATCCCCGGTCCTAGCCCCCATTGGACGAATGTAGATTTTACACCCTGCTCACCACATTCCCTATCGAAGCCGGAGAATGATGCAGATCGGTATGATCGCTCTTCGAGCATATCTCGGTAGACAAAGATGCGGTGACATTGAGTCATACTTGAAACATCGGATGAGGGTAATCGCCTAGGCGCGTAGAATTGTCATTAAACATTAGGCTAGACTATTTAACGAGAGCGATGCAGTATTCAAAACAAGACAGTACAATAGCATAGATCGAAAGCAATAGAACTATCGCAAGAAAGATATAATTTTAGCAGCATGTTCACCAGTCCAGAACCGGCGGGAAGAACTTTTCAATTAGGCCTTTGTAGTACGGCTTGAGTTTTTCGACGTCGATAGCTTCGTTGCTTTTGCTGTACAGATCGTAGGGGTTGAACGCTTGGACGGCTACGAGCAATTTTTCGTCTTCTGCATTAGTAAGGTGTGTGTATGCGCCTTCGCGGTGCCATCTGCGTGCGAGGTTAGAATGATTGCTAGCGTCGAGAGGATGTCAAACTTACGGGTAGAAGCTGTGGTAGCGGATCATGGCAAGAGCTTCCTTTGGTAGGGATGATTGGTTTTTGAGAACGTTGTAGAGATACTGAGCGAGCAGTCAATCAGTTATTCAATTCTTATCTAACCAAAAAGAGGAAACAAACTTCATCGTGTCCCCATGATAGCATGACATTTTCTAGTCCGCAGTGAGGCTTGTAGACGCCGTATTCCGTTGAATAAACAGGATCCGCCAAGTCCGGGTTGTTTGCAAAAGTATCCGGATAAATGATCTTATCAGAGAACCGGCACCCTACAACAAACGTGTCCTATGAACGAACGGAAGATGACGACGAGATGATGTCAGTCCTCAAGGTACCACTAGTACAAATCAAACGTTACGTACCCCGACAACATCCCATTGTCCCCTAAAAGAGCGATCCGGAGAGTTAATTAACACGACGGATCATGACAAAAGACGACACTGACTCGGAACCAAAGAGAAAGAGCAGCTTCCCGAGATCATGCACTAGCCCGGTCACTTGCATCCAGTCGGGTTTTCCGTCGCGCCGAATCGACTCGGCGGTCTGAAGGAGGTGAGTTATTTGCGAAAGTTCGGTCTAGTAGGCCATCAGCTGGGAAGATTGATTGGAAAACGGGAAATAGCTGACATCAGGGTCCGATTCGTCAATGAGCGTGTCAAGCATCTCAATAGCCTCCCAGACGCCTGCATGGGCGCGTATCAGTATCATGAACGGAAAAGGGTCTCCACCGAACTTACCCATTCTCGCCCGAACGTTCCTACGGAAGTTGGTGCGCGCCTGAATGTTATACTCCATGGTCTGTTTTTCTGCAATGGTGTCAGATTCGAGGCTGTGAAAAGAAAAGGAAGGGGGAGACCAACCGTGTTGTTCCTTGTAGAAGGTCTTGACTCGATCACACGCGTCCTCGTATTGGCGGAATCGCGTCTTGTCCATGGATTCGTCAAACTCAGATTTGCTGTCCCAGACAGCAGATGCCTTGCCCTTGAGGACGTTAACTACAAGGGGTAGTGGCGGTCAGCGTGTCTCCTCTAAACAACGAGTTTCGCGTTACCTGCATCGACAGCGTCGGAAAGCTCGTCAAATTCACTGGAGATGGTGCGCATGATTGCGTAGGTGAAGGATGACGGTGAGAGTGAGGAAGGAAAAGACTCGAGGGGATGGTGTTTTGGGTATAGCATTGGAACTGCTTAAATACCGATGTCTCCAGGCTGAGTCAAGGTCCGTATTCAACCAGAGATCGTAATCAAACACACGTGAAAAGTTGTGTGGTCCGGACGTGCCCGCAGTCAATCTTTTCATGGCCCGAAAAGTATACAGTCCATGCCTCCCTTGCTTCTCGAAGTCGACCCTAATCCACATTTCGGAAGAACTTCTGCCAACGAGGGAAGTTTCTTTGCAATCAATCATTAACCATCGCGTGCCTTCTATGTCATATGGAGGGGCAACTTCTTTTCGGCGCCCACGGTGTGATAGACTCATCCCTGGGAGCCTAATTCGGATATCTGTAGGGAGGGAGAACTTTTGTCAGGAACTTGTGCGTGAAGTTGGAGCTCCAGCGGCGGCGTCGACTAGACATTTGCTGAGAAATCGAACTTCTATCGATCTAGACTTGAGTTCTACGTCTTAGGAAGTCGGTTTAAGCCGTACAGATTCTCCAGGTTTGTATCTTAGGAAGGGGGCTGGATGTTTGAGCGGCGCTGCGTGGCGTCACCGACTCGCCGCAACTAACTTTCGACGTGGCGTGCTTGGGAAGTTCGTAGATATTGTTAACGCTTTCTGAGCGGAAAAGATGACCTCAGCGTGGGTACGTTTAGTGGCGTATACTGCGTACGAATGCGGGTTTGTCTCGAAATAGATCCTGTTTATTGCAGTAGAGGAAAAGAATAAATATTGAGGCATAGATATAGATAAAGAGTTGAAGGACCTTCGCGACCATTGTGAGTCTAATGGGGATTGCACGGCGGGGCCTATAATGACAATCAATTAGCAACACCCGCAGAAGGAGTTCCGAATGTCATACAGTCCCGCAGTTTTTTAGGCGCTTCATTTATCATTGATGCCGAAGTTGGTGCGTTGCGGAAGATGAAAAACATACATCTTTTTCGATGGGTTGCTGTGATGGAAATGTCTAAAGTCTGACTGGACAGGTTCACGGTGCCATGACGATTGTTATTCCCTGTCTATGCAGCTCGTGCGTTGTACCGCAGAGGGTCCTTGGCAAGAGGTTATCGATGAACATCCGAAGCGTATGTTACAAGGTGAACTTCTTACCTCGAACAAAGGCCAAGGGTCATGTTCTTGAGCTAATAGCGCGGCGGTCGATAACACGATACCCCACACTGGCAGAGATAGTATCAGGTTCTATCCCTAGTTCAAATGGAGAAGGAAAGGCTGCACGTTTTGTGAATAGAAAACTCGCCCTTGTACGGCCTAGTTGGCAAATTTGTAAAGGGTGTAAGACGGTACGTGATAAGATTCAGTGGAGATTTTGTGATCCTGGACAGGGTTGGGTTTGCCGCGAACTGCGATCCCATGTCAATTTCAGTGGCTCAGGGCTGATATCTCCCACAGGCACCATTGAGTCGTCAAGTCATGCGGTTGCTTGTAAGTATATCTGAAGGAGAGATAAGAGTCATACAAAAAGAGAGCCAGTGGCACACGAAATTCCGATGCAGCTAGAGAAGAATTTGGAGAACTTCACTGGAGGGAGTCGATGAGGGGAACAGGACTTAAATGCCGAAAATGCCGAACCAATAGGAGTGTCTACATGACTGACGTTGATTGCCGGGCATTTCCGGCTTAAACTCGAACCACCACCAATAATGTTTCTCACTGCTATGCAGGATATCACTCTGTTTAGGCCATTCGCGACCAAGAAACAGGGATGAATGAAAAATTTTATGTATAGATAGGACTACGGTATTGATTTATTTTTCGTCTAGGCTTTCTCTCCTTGACGTGCTAGCCCTTTCTTAGGCGAATCCCAACATTTTCTCACTCTAAGCAAACTCAGAGTTCAATAACGTCTTGCGTAAATAATACAATGCCCACTTTCGCAGGATTGTACAAAGGTTTTTTACGTACGACCAGGTGTTCGACTCCATTATTGATATCCGTGAAGGAACGTTCTCCGCGACGCGCTCAACTCACTCTGGACAAACACGAGACCAATGATTAACCCACTTGTATCCGCCTATGAAACTTCGCAAACTCATACTCAACGCGCCCGGAGTCACGGATTGTGCGCTGACAGATAATGGCGAGAAGTGGGCTTGCCCGTCTTGAGGGTTCTGGCCGTTGGTGCCAAGAGCCACGAGGACGTATCTCAATGTAACGGTGGTATGCCGGGGACTTTCTAGGACGGAATCGACGAGACGACGGAAGGTTTGTCGTTCGCGGTTCCTTGGCCCATAGCTTGGCTCTTAATACACTTCCTGCCATATTTTTAGATGCTTTGCTGCTTGAGGTGGCCATGTACGATTAAGAGCTACGGGCAGGCGATTGCGGTGTCATATTGTACGTATAGCCCTGCTTTTCGCTCATATTCCGTCTGATATCTACGTTGATTAGGACCACCGTGTGCAGTGCCTATGTTAGTCGACTGGAATTTTTTCCAGGTGAACCGGTGGAGACGGAGGAAATGACACTGAAGAGGTTTAAGAAGGCATTCTTCTCCACCAGTTCCCCTTTCATCGCGGAGGTCGAATCGTAGAACGGAAGCAACGGAGCGGAGACAGCAAGCAAGAGTGTCGCTCATGACAAGGGGTTTGGCAGGCATTCATGAAGTATACCCATGTTCGAGCGTCCCGTTCTTCCCTCCGAAACTCCTGGACCATTCCTGCAAAATGAACTCCGTAATGACCGGAATCTGCACATCTAGCAAGGACAAGGTTTGTATTCACACAACCGGCAGCTGGCTTCGAGAACGTCTCCTGAAACAGAGATGTGCGGTCTTCATGTCAATAACTTTCTTGACGGCGTGGGGACAGTGGCGCTGGATGGTCAATCGGTGGCCGGTTCCGCAAAATTCTATCACTGCCATCACCTTTCATTTTATCCAGTTCTACAGCTGTCGGCACAATGGGAGGTCCTGCTTATCCCTGCCGTACAGCATGGTCAGAGTAGATAACGGCCTCACGGTGCCGGTTAGTTCCCGTCTAACTGCCCATGTATTCCTGCCTGACCTTATACCCTGGCAGGCAGCACGATCGAAAGCTATATAACTTTGATTCCAGGGCAATTTGTCCTGGTGCGGCAACAACTCTCCAGCAGGCAGGCGGACCGCAAGTGCGGTTTGACCGTCGAGAGACGCGGCTCCAATGACTATAAAGTAGTTGGCCAATGGCGTAGCCTTGCCTCGTCACGAGGAGATGGGACGGGGCTTATGAGGCTGCCTACAGTGACGGTCTTTCATATTTCGTGTTATCACCATTGCGCTCACAGTAGGATATCCGAGTAATCGTAATCGGTGGGTGTTGGAAACGTCATTATGAGGACCATCGAAGTCGCATCCGGAGACTCTACAGCTCCGTGACGGAGAGCTGTCGATGGAAGTGGCAAACGTATATTGGCTTTCGTGCTATCTTTGTCTATCTCTTGGCCAAAGATAAGAAGGATAGGGTGATACGACGTCATACGTTCACTCTCTTGTGTCGAAGGAGGACCCTTGGCGGACCAGCATTTAGCCACTCTGCTCCACTTCTATATTTTTCTCATCCTTCATGGCGGCCACGTCCTGGAGTGGGCATCACATCCATTACATATAAAGAATCGGTGATTATTCGAACTGGGATATTAGAGTAATTCTACATTTTAGCTGGTGAGTTCTTACGTTAAGGAGCATGCGATCGGTCTTTCTCATAACAGCTTATTGCAATAGTTCGAGCAAAGCAAGGGCCGCTTTTCGCGTCGTACTACTTACATCTGTCCACGGTGAGCGACTCTGCTACACTTTATTTCTCTATATTGATCCTGATTGTAGTCCAAAAGGGACTCGAAAATGGCTTACAAGATCTCGTCCCCCCTGTCAAGACAATGGTCGCTACGCTAAGTGTGTATCCATTTACTAAGTCGCTCAGGCGACGGGGTCGTCTCAGGCTCGACGATGTGGTAAACTTCGTCTCCCTTGCATTGGAGACTGGGCAGGTGGAGTGAATTCAAATCTGCGCGGACGTCGGGGCGACGGTCTTGATTTCCGCCACACTCCCCACTTAAGAAGTCCGTTACCTTGACAGCCGACGTTCAGGATCTAGGGAGATGTTACTTACTGAAAAGAAGACACGATTGACTACCAATGTACATCTCAGATCCCGTGGTAACGAAAAAGACAAATAATGTTCCTCATCATTCCAAAGATGAGCGGCGCCAGTCCTGGCCGACGGCTTGTCTGATTATTGGGCAACGATTGCTGTTTCCTCTGGTAGTCTCACGGTGTTCACCTGACCGCAGGATTTGGCTTCGAGGCCCGATAACAGAGACAGAAAACTTGTCATTCTTCGATCGCGATTATTCCAGTGTTTTCAATACGATTCATTCGTGAGCATCATCGAGCATTCGGCAGGGAATTATAACATCCGGTTCAGGTTTTCCATCGGCCGGCACCGTTTGAAGGATATCGCCGCTGGAAATTGAGTCAAATGACCATCCTTGTCCCATATTTGTTCCTTGTCGGTCTAACGACAACGGTACGCGCATCTTTGCATCACGCATCTTTGTTTTTCTCCTTGACGACTCGATATGCTTGGATGACGTATATTCTTCATTTTCGAGGAGAAGAATGTCCATCGCATATCAGGGATGGGTTTCAAAGCCGTACGCTGTAGTTCGAGAGAAGCAAGGGGCATTTTTGTATACGACGGCATGTTAACACTCTATTAAGTTGTTCATCGTGAGCGACTTTGCCTTACTTTACTCCTTTATATTGATACTGATTGTAGTCTAAAAGGGATTCGAAATGTACTCGTCCTGCCTTGACAATGATCAGCATTTATCCAGCTGCTAATTCTTTGCTTCATCACGAGGACATCGTGACGGTCACCTTGTCGCACCCGAGGTGACGAGAAGCGCGAGTCAAGTCTTTTCACGATCGAGGATGTCGAAAAAGGTCGAGCAAATTCAAATTTGCGGACCTCGGGGAGATGTTCTCGTCATGGGCGCCGGTTTCTCACTTGATTCATGCCAAGCTGATCCTGCGGGTCAGCCTACAATCACCCAAACGAAGCCTCTTCCACCTGCTGTCCCTGGGCTGATCATCATTCCATCAGCGGTGTCTTTCCTGTCATCCTCACAAAGTCACGCAAAAGGCGAGCGAGGCTTTTGGGATGGGGAGAATTGTGATCCGTTATCGGAAGCGTGGTCGGACGACAATGAGACGCGCCTCTGGAAGACGGAGGATATCGCTGTTTGGTATGAATTTATTGTGATTTGGCGGTATGGATCAGCTCTAACCTCGTTGTTAGTCGTCTAAATTCAACTTTTTGTTATTCGAGGTGGACGCGTTGGATATGCAGGTCGAGTTTCATATCCAGGACAGCACGTATCTTAGATCGCGTTGATACAAGGCCCGGTCCATACCGACTTTCTCCTGGGCTCCTTAACTTCGACCGGGCTTGATATCAAGCATCAGGCGCAGAGGTGTTTTACAGTGAGTCTTGGATTAATGGGTCGCTTTACTATCGGGGGAATGTCCATACCAGTAAGTCGGCTTTGACCATACCAAGTATCATCGGTATTATTAATGAACTCTCAAATAGAACAGTCTCTAGTAGTAGACCGGTTAACACATTTGCCTGAAATGTCGAGGGTATCCATTGTCGGCCGAAAGCTGGGTTCGAACCCCATCTAGAGATCTTGGAAAGATGTTGCATAGCCTTTTTGTTTTTTTGTTGTTCAAGTACTACTTTGTTTGACTAGTGTATACTTCGACAGACCTCAAGTCAGTTCCCTTCCTCGAAGCCGGCGGCCTAGCGAGAGGATACTTACCGGAGAGAAGACACGATCGACTACCGATGTACCTCTCAGCTGCTTTTACCACGGTTGGTGATAGCTAACAGATGGGAAATTATCGATTTTCATCGTGTCCCTTGGTCGCTTAGTCGTTATCTCGTGTGCTTATATGGTTATCGATTCTTTTCTCGGCTCTTGGTATGTTTTCTTTCAGAATCTTTCTGCCATTCATGCGAGCTTGCGAGCTTCCCGTTCGATTTTCTTTCAAGATCGAGGAAACTAACGATGGGTGTAAGGACCCTTCACGGCTGATGAGTTTAGTCTATTCGTGGTACCGGCCATTGAGCCCTCTGGTAGTCTCATGGCATTCACCTGGCCGCAGGATTTGGATTCGAGTCCCGATCAGACCAAGATCAGACAATAGCGTCGTTTTACGAAAAAAGTTCATTTTTGGTTGCGGTTTATTTCTCACATTCGGTATGGGTTAGTTCGTTCACGCTATGGTTGGTCATTAATTGTTAGTAGAATATAGGCCGTTTAAAATTTGAATTGGCTGAGACTTGCATTGGGAGTTTTCTCGTGTACACCGAGTTTATTCAAGGCGCACACCTGGCGATAGGTTAATCCGGTGCAGCATGCTTTTGCTAGGGATATTGTCCTCCTGCTATGGAAGAAATGCGTGGTGGAATGAAGGACCAGTTAACACGAGTTCCGTAATCCAGTCCTGGGTTCGAGTCCCGGAAAAGACTCTTTGAAAGACCTGAATCTTTGAGTCGTACTGAGGTTTTTATCCGTTCTATGTACATTGTATTGTGCGCGCGCCACTCGGTTCTGCGTGTTCCATCGGGCCATAGACTTTGAGTCGAAATACCAAGTACTAGTAGTGATGTTCAGTGCACGCGGACTTAGTGTTGTTTTATTCATACTACCCTGCCTGAATGCGCTATTGATAGCATGTACGAGATACACGAAGAACAGAATTGGTATCTGTGAATTGGCATTAAGCAGCTACCAGGGAAATTCATGAAGCGATGTCGTCGATATCCCTCGTACTATACGGCAATTCTTAAGCTCTCTACAGTTAGAGGGAGCAACTGGTTAGCTGACTTCACGCTTTGTTCTGCTGTCTAATTATAAGGTAATTGACATACCTAAAGTCTGAGGTTCTTGACGTTGCCCTCGTAAACATGTAGATACATATTCGGTGAATTTTACCCTTCGACATCGGGTACAGTGCGAGCAAAACGCGGCCGACTTAGCTCATATAAAAATATGACGAAAAGCACGAAATATCTGATCAGGACTCGAACCTGTCTAAGCCTAGGAGCTTGGTACCGTTAGACTACCTACCTTGCGGTTAATCATATGGGGATCCGTCATAGCAGCTATTCCATTGCAAGAGAGGGGCAAGTGCAAGGTCATCTAGAACGGGTACGACATGTAAAGCAGTCGCCAATTCCTTTACACGTCGTGTTTCCTGAATCAGCGTCAGGCGGAGGAGTGCAGGGGACTATCATCAGCGCTAAAACAGTAAGGGGCAGGAAGACATGTGACTCACCGTTCACCACACCCGCAGAGAGCTGAGGAGACGTGTCCATTATTAGTACATCCAGATCCACTTTGACAAGCACAACATTCGCCATAAGGGCTCAGTTTTCATACGTACTGCTCGCTGTTCGGAGCAGATGTGTCTGGCGGAAGTTCGGAAGATTAGATTGCTATGGGAAAAGTGCCTGCAACAAGGACGTAAGACGTCAATTTTGAAGAAGGTAGCATGGCGCTCACTCGCCGCAGATATCATACTCAGTGGTATTGCTCTGGCAGGACGACCTAGCTCACGCAGCGCCCTCGCCCTGTCTTTGGGTTAAAGTCCGTGGTTTTTCTTTGATGATGCACTGAAGAGGGTCTGTCATAAGTTGGTCATAAGGGTGATATAATTTGACGAAGATTTGTTTGATGGCAAGATGAGAGGATGGCATCGGGCGACGGGACCGACTCGGAGGACTCGGCAATGACGCTGAATCACGTGGTGCGTGTGACTGCTATTTTGAGGTCTTTCCTGTCCAGAATGTCCCGCGCAAGCTCAGCCCAGCTCCGAGTCAACTTTACTCGAATCACAGATATCTATACGGAAACATATCTGGTAATGGACAGAAGAGAGGGTTGCAAGGAGACCCACAGGCCGTAAGAGAAATAGTGCGTGACTTTGCCATTATTTTCCCCCCCATTTTCTCACTATATTCAGTGTTTGATTACCCTCGTCGAGTTGAATAATGCACGAAACCTAGTTCGCGAGATGCATCTCACTAGAATGCGGCAACGAAATTGCACCATTTCCTGCTTGCCTAGGAGGTGATGCCGTGTCACACTACGAATAATTTTCCTGAGAGTGCCACAAAATTCTCAACGACGCCATGAACCGCTTCATCGTTGTTTGGTCGGCAGAGCGGTGCACCCTTTTCAGCCCGTCTCTCCCCGTCCGACAAGCACCTCGGCGGACCACCGAGCGGTGGGCAGATCATCCGCATTCGACGCTGCCTGAGCCATTGAAGAGTGCAGACCTACGCCAACCAGGACTATATCCACTCTGATACCACGGCACCGCGCTTGCGAATACAGAGAATCGATTCCTACCTCCAGCGATATGCGTGCGTACGTGGAGGTCAGACGGCTCACTCAGCTTTTGGTGGGGAAGTGTTTCAGCCCGTAGGCTGGATGGAAGTTCTGTATGTGTTTTCTTCGTCCCGCTCTTCTGCCCTTCCTCATAAAGTTCTGCCCTTTCAGAGACGCCGCTAAAGCCAAGACAACTCGGGCATCATTCAATGTCACATCCCTCACGTCAGCTCTACTCAATTTTGCCTATCGTGAGCTGCTCTTCTATGCTTTATTAGTAACTGATGTTGAATGCTCGCCCGCCCTAGCTTGACAATGGTCTTTACGTGCAGCGTTTATCCGTTTACGAACTTTCTGCTCCATCACTCTGACCGCTTTGTCATGACCGGAGTCTTTCCAAAGCTCGAGAGCGTACGACTCCTCGACGCTAAATAGGTCAAGCGGACTCAAACGGTCTCGAGTCTTCCATGCCCGAAGTCCGTTATTTTGGCAGCCGACGTTGGGTTGGTAATACAGAACAGATGGGAGATTATGACAAAGTTTAGCGTTCTGTGGTGGCTTAGCGGCTATTTCGTGGGCATGAGAAGAGTACGGAAAAGCATTTTTGTGCCCCGGTACGATTCTTTCGCTACCTTCCAGGCTAAGTACTTTGTAAGGTTCGTTTCTCTGTCAGGTATCGTGCTTGGCCCTTCATGCTCCGTACTTCAAGCTTCATTGGCTGGCGGGGTTAGCATTAATCTGGCCGTAAGACCTGGGTTCGAGTCCCGATCGGAAAATGTGACTGCAGTTCCTGCTTTTTGTTTCTCGTTTCGATAATTGTTGCCTCTGGAGTCTGGCATCGTTGGGAGTATATAGGATTGAATTGGCACTATGGATCATGGTCTCTTTCTAACTTAATAAGGCGGACCAGTTTCTCGGAATAGATATTGGAGTCGTAAAAGTCTCACACCTGTTAATTCAGTGCAACAAGGTGCCTTCGCTAGTGAAATGGTCGTTCAGCGCTCGCTACAGTAGGAATGCATAGCACGATGTAACATGAATCATGTCGGTGTCATGGTAGTTTAGCAGCAATATCATGGCTGTGTATGGTTTGGGGTTCAAATCCCGGTCAGAAATTTCGCTGAATCTTGGAGCTTTTTGAGTGGGGTTAAGCACTGAGCACTGAAGTACTGAGGCCTAAAGCTGAAGGTCTGACTTTTTGTCACGGTTCCTGTCGTCGCTAGCTCTTTTCCTCTCTGTATCACCGTTAAACGAAAGCGTGTTCTGCGCAATGACCTTTCGAGTCCGGGTAGTAGTGGAACCCAGCACGAACACGGCCTTGGAAGTTACCTTACTCGTACCATCCTCATGAGTGACTCTTCTGATGGTAGCGTGCATGGGGTACACGATAATGCCGAATGTGTCAATATCAATACCGGAGATCCGGAAATCCAGGCTCCTACTTAGTAATTCTTAATCTCTCAACAGTTAGAGGAAGGAGTTTATTAATTGATTAGGTTTCGTCGTGAGGTCTATACTAAGGTAATCCAGTCATGGTCACTCTGGTGGTAGTATAACGGTATCAAGCTTCTGAGCTTAAATAAACAGGTTCAAATCCTGATCAGAGATTCGGTTCTTCCCTGAGTAATTTCTATTACATGATATAGCATACAATGTGTCTCAGTGGACTGATCTTGAAGGGAATACATTGAATGGGTAGCTATACATACCCAAATTTACAATGGCGAAGTTAAACGCCGTGCGACGTCCAGGGAGATTATCCGCGATGGCAGCTACCTCGGCAGCCACATGTATCCGTACACCCTATTGCAAGAGACGCGCAAGTGCAGGGTCGTGCAGAACGGGTACGATATGGAACGCACCCGCCGACGCACTCGCACGACGTGTTGCCTGGGTCAGCATCGGGTGGGGGAGTGTACGGGCTCATGCAGTTGCTATCGTCAGCCCTAAAGCAGATGACGTCAGTTTTAGCAGGGGCAGAAGAAGTGACTCACCGGCCCCTACACCCGCAGAGAACAGAACACGCGCCTCCGTTATTGGCACATCCGCAGCCCCCGATACCACTCCATTGTAGATAACATCCTTCTCTGCAAGTACAAGGCTTCGCATCGGGGCGCAGTTTCCATACGTGCTGCTCGCTGCCTTGGACGTCCGGAGCAGACGCACCTGGGGGAGGTTCGGTGGAGTAGACGACCATGGCGTCGTCCCTAGACAGAGACACATGAGATATGGATTCAGGATAAGGAAATGCGGGGCTCACCAGCAGATATCACAGTCGTAAGGGTCAGGACGGGCATACAGCTTGGTCTCGTCTCTCACGCAGCGCCCTGTCTCCGGGTCAAAGGTCCATGGTCCTTCTTTGACGATGCGCCCAAGGGAGTCCCGGCTGTAAAGGTGGTAGAACTCGGCGAAGGTTTGTTGAGCATCACAGACTTGGCAGACGAGGATGGCCATGATGGTGAGAGGAAAGATGGGAAACCGGATGACTAATAGTAACGGCGACGCGTCTGATATATTGCTAAGTATAGTCACGTGGTGCGTGTGACTGCCGTTTCGAGATAGTGAACTTCCAAGTTCCGGCCCGACGCAGAAGGACGGACCTCCTGGTTCCGACCGATATTTCACTCGAAGGTCGCAATGAATATCGCGTTGCCTAGGACGTTCAGAGTACAATTGTCTGGCACTTTTCGCCCTCAGAGCCTCACAAAAATGGCTGGTTGCCATGGAACCGGTGGACGAGGGAGGCCAGACTTCCTTTCTTCCCGTTTCTATTCTACCGCTGCATCGTGAATATCAGGCAGAAGAAAGTCATTGTCCTGTCGTTTTGGTCGACTGCAGGTGCGGTGGGGAAGAGTTTCTGCCCATGGCTCGGTAGGTGCTTTCTTCCGCTCTTTTTGCCTTCGTCATAAAATAATCTTTGTTCAGTCTTACGACGATTTTGTCTGCCGAAGGGAACGTGGGAATAACTATGCAATCTCAGTGTCGTTGTTACCCTCTGGCGATCACATTGCAACGCGTATTACTCAAGAATGCTCACTGGTAGGTGGAAGGGAGCGAAAGGGCACGGAGAAAGGACGTACAAACGAAGACGGTTCAACCATCTACGGTATGTGACGAATGCCTCAGATACAGCAACTCACACTCACGATGTTGTTATCTCGCAGCACACCCAGTCGAAGCGCAGAACGCCGCCAGATTCATGCCAGGCCGAACGGCTTCTTCTGTACAAGCGGGGCAATACAATACGGACATCACCGGACTGCAACTTTACCTTGTCTGCGGCTGAAGTATTGCCCGTGGAGGTGCTGTCTCGGTCAGTTTTCGTGTGAATTCATACTTCTTCCTTTCTGACTTGTATTCCAAGTCCAGTCACGGCCGGTACCTGTCATCCTTAGCCAAGTCCTAGTGTGATCCTGCTAGTAGGCTACTGTCCTTGAGCAAAAGCGCAGCCCAGATAGCGAGATCCAACTGGGAATCTTTCATGGACGAGAGGCTGGCGCAGCTCGAACGGTGCAAGGTTTGCGAAATTCTAACAACTATAAGTAACAAGATGAGAGCTATCAGAGGGCACGGACCGGTGTCTCCGTGCACTCTAGGGCAGGTTTCGGAGGTTTCGCCGTTGTTCAGTTCATAGCTCAGCGCTCATCATTTGCACTATCGTATCTATTTGCTTAGTGATCCCTGCGATACGGTTCCAGCGTTCATCCATACCGCCAGGCAACAAGCTTGTGTTTCAAAGATGATTTCCTTCGTCGCCCAATTCCTTCCCGCCTCACCGCTTGTTCGCATCAAACCGCAACGGGCATCCCAGAAGACTCGCTCTCCTTGCAGCACGGCGATAAACTCCAGAATACAGCTGGGATAGTATGCGGGGAGGGATCGCTTGAATGACTGTGAAACTGTCGAGACGGGCTTCCAGCTAGCCGCCCTATCCTTCGATTCCGGGGAACATACGCTAGACGCCGCGCCTCTCCCTTCTAAACATCGCCCAGGTTCTCGCAGTCCATAAACCCACCGCAATCGGTAATCCACAGCTGGAGAGCCGGACAAGCCAAACACGCCTGGATGGGAGCTCCGCTAAGGAGCTGATCGATACGAAGAAGAACAGTACCCCCGCGGGGAGCCCATGAAGAGATCATTACAATTGGACTGTAGTGGTCTAGTGAATCGACTCTTGTTTTATTTCCTCTTTGCGGATCCTGATTTCTATGTAGCTTGCAGATGAGGGTAACGAGGTATAACGTACGGCGGCCAATCTCAAACCATTTCCCGTGTGGTTAGGGCGCCTGTTTTGGTACCCATACAATCAATTCCTAATCCAGAATGTTGCTCGATTTCAATAGTGCGATTCTTCGTTAAGATGCCAGGCTTTTCTCCGAGATCGCGCACATGATACCAGGCTTCTCACATTGAACTGGTATCCAAAGAGGCTTATTTGCCAGATACATTCCCTACGATCAACCGCGCCAGATCATGCGCATCGAAACGAAGGTGTATCTCGCTCTTGATTGGAATTCAACGGGCAGCGGATAAGGCACCCTGTTGGGTTGTTTTAGGTGGGATGCCGGTGCCTTGGGTGTATTGCTGTGAGGGCGATGAAGACCGCCGTTAGGCAATCAAGGTCCCTATAGTTTCGCCCCCGCCACTCTCAATTGTTGCTGCTGAAAGGGCGAATGCTGCTGCTGATACCAACCTCGGGCAGTAATAGTATTCCTTGGATGTTCGCCTCCCTGAACAATTGAGTCGAAGACGCACGCTTATACAATCGCTTCGTAGATCGTCAATTGTTACCTATATTCCTTGGATGTTCGCCTCACTGAACAATTGAGTCGAAGACGCACACTTATACAATCACTTCGTAGATCGTCAATTGTTACCTATAGCTCCTCTATCCGACTGCTCTGATGCGTCCACACTCCTGAGGAATATCCTCCATCCAACCAACCCTCCGAGGAATGACATGGATCAAAACTAATGTTGCGATGTCACCTTGGTAAAGCATACCGGCGATCCCACCCTTGTTCATCATCACGGAGGTTTGCATACCAGGATCCCTGTTTCAAGATTTCCTGTGTACTGACTACCTCCGTACTGTGGTACAGATAACCCACTGTCATGATACGCGAAATGGTGGATCGGCGGCTTCACTTGTTATCTTTTGATCTTTGTGCCATCAACGACGATACATGCTACACGTGCTAACAATTAAGAATGCGCTGCTCTTTTATTTCCGAGAATGCTGACGTATACTGAAAGGTCGGTGCGATGACAGCCGATTTGTAGCATGCCAAGGATAGAATGTGCATCATTATACGCCAGGGTATAAAAGGCGGCGTATGAGGAGCGGCTTTCTTCACTCCACTACTACTTATTTACTCAAACCATCCACCGAACGCACTGCAGACATGCAATTCAACATTTTCCAGTACCTCCGAGCCATTGTTACGTCTATACGGTATGCATCGTCTCATTTCCTATCTGCCTGTCGGTGCTCACAGTCTCTTTCACAGTGGAGAGTCATCCAGGTTCGCAGCTTGATCGCTTCTTTGTTCTTCTTCGTATTGAATGTTGGTTAGTGTGTCGATGTCAGGAGAAGGGTACGCGAGTTTCACACTGGCGAGATGTCTCATCGAATATTTCATAGATACGTTCCTCGTGGACCCCAGACCAACACTAGTGCAGGCACTGGGAAACCTGGAAGTGGACCGATTAAGCAGCCTGAT
This sequence comes from Armillaria borealis, assembly GCA_030435635.1. Classification (NCBI taxonomy): domain Eukaryota; kingdom Fungi; phylum Basidiomycota; class Agaricomycetes; order Agaricales; family Physalacriaceae; genus Armillaria; species Armillaria borealis. The sequence continues at coordinate 137,917 of JAUEPT010000025.1, read as the reverse complement.
GGAACCAAGACCGGAGGACAAACCAACACCAGCGCAGGCTCAACAAGACGGGCCGCGTAAAGGTCGACAATGCTAGGAGACATCGATAGCATTATGCGTCTGAGCTGCTCTTATATCTCATATCCATCCACTAGAAACAATTCAACCTCCCTTGCCATTTTCTATGTTATACTTAATATTCCTTTACTTACATGATGTAGTCTTTTCTTCACAGCGAGCAAGAGCTTCGCACGCTTCTATCGATTTGTGCTACTAGACCTACTTACACGTAATATAACTCTATCCTGGTTACACAGATACGCTGTCTCGCGAGCCAAGTATTTCTCATGAATAGTATGATGAGGAAAGCCACACATGGGAAATACATCCATAGTTTAAAATTTAGAGGTAGTAAGAGATTGGAATCCACAGAGATACGCGCCTCCGTTATTGTCACATCCACAACCCCCGAGACCGCTGTATTGGAGGGAACGTCCTTCTTTGCACGTGCAAGGCTTTGTGTTGCGCACCGCCTTAGACGTCCGGAGCAGACACGTCTGGGGGAGCCTCTGTAGAGTCGACAACCATGCATCGTCCTTGCGACATGGACATAAGGCATAGATTTAGAATAAGGAAATGTGGCGAGTCGGAGGTCCATGGGTCGACGTGTCTGAATCGCGAACTTGGAAGAAATATGATCACGTGGTACGTGTGACTTCCGTTTCAGCTTTCGAGCCTTTTCCCGGTCCGCGCTTTCCTGTAGCTTACGACGCCCACCAGACACTGCAGACTGTTATTGCTTTGATTTTTTGCGAGTCCAGCGTCCAGCCGGCTTCAAGACGAAAACCAGTGGAAGTGATTCACCCCGATATGTCAGGCTAGCCCAGACTCGAAGCATACTTTTCTTTTGTTTTGGCCGGAAACAGGTCTCTTTGCGGACAGAACAGTGTCGCACCGAGATCTGTGAGGCAAGAGAGAGTTGGTGTGTGACTTGACCTTTGCTTTCTCTCACTATTCTGACTATATTCAGTGATTGACTACCACAGTTTGACAACACTTTTCCATGTACAATCTCACTCGGAAGTGGCAATGAATGTCGCAGCATTTCCCCCTAACCTAGAAAGCGATGACACACTGTTATCGCATGATTTCCCCCCAGAACCCTACAAAACTCCTAGCGAAACCATGAACCGTCTAGCCGGCAGCACGCTGCAACATTTTCAGCTCGTCCTTCCCGTTCAACATCCTCTTTTATGCGCATTGGCTCTTCAATATTCAATGCGCAGAGGAAGATCGCTAGGTGGACGGGGGAAGTATTTCCTTGCGTATATGCGACCTGATGAATTCGGCAAAGCCCATCCGGAAATCAGAGCGCTGTAGATACCTCAAGTACCGTATCCCTCCGACCGGTTTGTAGTAATCCTACCACGGCAAGAAATGTCCAGTAAGAGCGACTCTACTATGTTTCATTCGCTTATACTGATGCTGGTTGTAGTCTGAAGATGGCTGGCCTGTGCTTGTCCGCCCTGTCTTCGTAGGCATAACGGCTACTGTCAAGTCTTTTCTCCATCGGGTCTTTTTTGTCGTGACCCCGGGCACATCACCTCGTCTTGCAAGTCACGCTCGAGGATGTCTCCTAGAGACCAAACCGATGAGCAAATTCAAATCTGCAGATCCTGTGGCGACGTTCTGCGCATGATTAGCCAGCCCAACGGTGCTTCTCGCACCTACGATACCATCTTCCTATCGTTGCCGTTTGCCTCCATGCTGGTAGAAAAGTCACACCAACGACGAGTTTCTTGCTTGCAACTTCGTCAAGGGTCCAGAGAGACACTTACGAGTTTATCTCTTCCTTTCTTATAACTACTCCATAGACCTCCTGGTAACCGACGTCCCACTCGAAAGCGGCAATGAACATTACACCATTTCTCGTTCGCTAGGATGTTATGATGCCGATTATTTGGCACATTTTTTCCTCAGACCCTCGTGAAGCTCCCAATGCCTCGAACCTATTTCATCTTCTAGTCGGCAGTTCAGTGCCAGCCCTCCCGTTCGACACCTTTCATGCATTTTAATTTTTCCCCCCAAGACCTAACATACGGAAAAGGCATGGCTGACTGGATTCGGCAGCCGCCAACCAGGATGACTATGATGGGCGGACTTCCTTTTTACCGCTGCATCGTGAAGATCAGGCAGAAGAAAGTCGCTATTCTGTCGTTTTACGTGGACACAGATGGGGAAATGTTTCAGCTCGTGGCTTGGTAAGTGCTTTGTCTTCCTCTCAAGTTCATTTTTGTTCAGTCCTACGCCGACTTTGTCTGTCGAAATGAGCAGGGAGGTGCTAGCGTCATTATCACCTTCACCCGTATTACTGAAGAATGCTCACCGGTAGGAGGAAGAAAGCGGCAAGGCATGGAGAAAGGACAAACAAACAAAGACGGATTCAGCCACGGTATGTGACGAAAGTGTCAGATACCGCAATTCACACTCACGATGTTGCTATCTCGCAGCACCCCAGTCGAAGCACAAAGCACCACCAGATGCATGCCTGGTTGAACGGCTTCCTCTGTACAAGTGGGACAACAATGACGCGTCCAGCCCTGCAAGACAAAAACTGGAGACCTTGTCCTTCCTCAGCCTGAATTACACTCGTCCAGCGCCTTCGAAAATATAATCCAGTTCAGTTCATACATTCATAGTTCAGCGCTCAGCATTGCAGCGAACCCTGCGATACGTTTATCCATGCTGCCAGGCAACAGGTTCGTGTCTCAAAGATAATTTCCTTCGTCGCCCAATTCCTTCCCGCCTCACCTCTTGTTCGCATCCAACCGCATTCCCGACAACAAGCATCTCAAATTTCTCGCTCTCCTTTGATCACCAGCAGCGCGGCAGAGCACGGCTGGAGTAATAAGCGTGGTGTAACCGGGGACACCGGTTATCTACCGGAGGTAGCCGGATGACCGAGATAGGCAGCTACGTACGTTTCCCTCTCTTTAGTCTACCACCACCTGTACCATCGTTCTACGAATACCGAGCTCGTTCCTTGCACGTCTGTGTGAGCTGAGTCTTAGTGTTGCCCCGTGGCTACGGGCTTCCACGTGGAAGGTATTGCTTGCAGTGACTGTACGATCCTCGAGCGTGTCCTGCAATAGAGGGATCATGGAACGTGGAATAGTCGAGACGGGACTTCTATAGTCATCCTATTCACCCTACTGAAACTTGAAACCGCCATGCCGAGAAACATACGCTAGATGCCCAAACAGCCACGCTCTCCCTCAGAAACAAAGCACCACTCAGATTCGTGCAGTCCACAAATCACCATCATCGATGATCCACTTTCGAACAGCTGCTGATGCAGGAGAGTCCGATGAGCCAAACACGCCTGGATGGGAGCAGCTATGAAGAAGAACGTGCAGAGATCGTTGTGGTTGGACTTCAATTGGGCGTCTCTCTCAGAGCTAGTGAGGCGGCTCCCATTATTTCTCGCTTCTGTCGACCTTGATTTCCATGTAGATGATTCAGGGCCAGGGGGACACATAATTCCAGATGAATTCTATGATGTACAGCAGCAAGGAAATTCATACCGGGAGCCACTAATACATTCCTCGTTCGACTATGACACTTGTCTGCTACCCACAGAATCAGTGCGCAATAAGAAGGTATTTCTTGATGTCAATTGTACGATTCTTCGTTAAGATACCAGGCATTTCTTCGCGATCGTTGGAGATGTTCTCGCACAGAGATGTCAAATTACTGATCTTACGCTTCCGATCAAAGCTCGCTGGAGCGTGCTTCATACAAAGCAGATCTTGAAGGTGTCTGATTGAATAACAACAAGAGCAGCAGAGAACATACCCAATTGATGGTTCGCTTGGACAAACAATGACGAAGAACTGTTTCCAGGTGGGATGCCAGCGCTATGTATGAGAGCAATGAAGTCCGCCACTAGGCAATCAAGGTCCCTATAGCTTCACCCCCGTCACTCAACGTTTCCGGCTGAAACGAAGAATGCTGCTGCTGATACTAACCTCAGACAGTAATAGCATTCCTTGGACGGTCCTGAACAATTGAGCCAAAGGCGCGTCTTTCGCGGCAGGGCGATACGACTGAAAATCATGTACAAAGACTACCGTGTTCCTGCCGAAGGGACGAATGATGTTATTGATAGGCCAAACCTCGGACCTCGGGCAATAATAACATTCCTTGGATACTTCGACTGCTGAGCGCTGAAGAAATGAGCCAAAAACGCGTCGTTCGCGCCAGGCACTCAGTACGGTGATCCGGCTGAAAATCATGTACAGGGACTAATATATCTATCTTTGCAACAGGCGCACGCTGAAATATTATCCATTCCACCAACCCTCCGAGGAAATAGACATGGTTCAAATAAAATGTCGCCATGTCACCTTGGTAAAGCATACCGACGATCCCGCCCTGTTCATCATCACGGAGGTTTTGTATACCAGGATCCCTGTATCAAGGTCTCCTGTGTACTAGCTACCTCCGTACTCTGGTGCAGATAAACCATTGTCATGATACGCGAAATGGTGGATTGGCACCTTCACTTGGCACCATCAACGACTATACATGCTACACGTGCTAACGATTTACATTGCACTGCTCTTTGATTTCCGGGAATTCTGACGTGCTCATGGCGTATACTGAAACGTCGGTGCGATGACAGCCGACTTGTAGCAGACTAAGGATGGAATACGCATCGATATATGCTATGGTATAAAAGGCGGCGCATAAGGTGCGTATTTCTTCACTTCACTACTACTTCTCTATTCAAACCACCCACCGAACCACTGCAAACATGCAATTCAGCATTTTCCAGTATCTCCGAGCCATTTCCACGTCTGTACGGTATGTACCGTCCTATTTACTATCTCCCTATCGGTGCTCACGGTCTCTTTCACAGCGGAGGTTCATCCAGGTTCACCGTTTGATCTCTTTTTCGTTCTTCCTCGTACTGAATGTTGGCCAGTCTGTCGATGTCAGGACAAGGGTATGCGAGTTCCGCACTGGCGAGATATCTCAATTGAATCTTTCATAGATATATTCCTCGTGGACCCCAGACAAACACTAGTGCAGCCTCTACGACAACTGGAAGTGGACCGATTAAGCAGCCTGATGGAACCAAGACCGGAGGACAAACTAACACCAGTGCAGGCTCAGCAACATCAGGAGGACGGGCCGCGTAAAGGTCTACAATGCCAGGAGACCTCGATATCATTATGCATCTGAGCTGTCCTTATATCTTATATCTATCTACTAGAAATAATTCACGCTCCCTTGCTATTTTCTATCCTATACTTGATATTCCTTTACTTAGATGATGTAGTCTTTTCTTCACAGCGAGCAAGAGCTTCGCGCTCTTCTCTCGATTTGTGCTATTAGACCTACTTACAATAATATAATTCTATCCTACTTACATGGATCCGTTGCCTCGCAAGCTAAGTTTTCTGATCCGTGGTACAATAAGGAAAGCCGAAATGGAGAATGCATTCAAAGTTTTAATTTTAGAGGTAGTGAGAAATTGGAATTCACAGAGATATGTGCCTCAGTTATTGGCACATCCACAGCCCCCGAGACCGCTCCACTGGAGGTAGCATCCTTCTTTGCACGTGCAAGGCTTTGCATCGGGGCGCAGTCTCCATACGTGCTGCCTTAGATGTCCGGAGCAGACATGTCCGGGGGAGGTTCGGTGGAGTACGAGCATGGTATCGTCCTTGCGACAGGGACATAATCATAGATTTAGCATAAGAAATTGTGGCGGGTCAAAGGTCCATGGGCCTTCTTTGACGATCCGTCCAAGGGAGTCCTGGCTGTAGGGGTGATAGTACTCAGTAAAGTCTTGTATGGTATCACAGTCTTGGCAGACGAAGACGGCCATGATGGTGAGAGGATAGATGGGAAATCAGATGACTAACGGCGCCGACGCGTCTGAATCGCGAACTTGAAAGAAATGTGATCACGTGGTACGTGTGACTTCCGTTTCAGCTTTCGAGCCTTTTCCCGGTCCGCACTTTCCTGAAGCTTACGACATCCATCAGACACTACAGTTATTGCTTTGATTTTTTTGCGAGTCCAGCGTCCAGCCGGCTTCAAGACGAAAACCAGTGGAAGTGATTCACCCCCGGGCCGACCTGTCAGCCTAGCCCAGACTCGAAGCACACATTTCTTTTGTTTTGGCCGGAAACAGGTCTCTTAGCGGACAGAACAGAGTGTCGCACCGAGATCTATGAGGCAAGAGAGAGTCGGTGTGTGACTTGACCTTTGCTTTCTCTCACTATTCTGACTATATTCAGTGATTGACTACCACAGTTTGACAAGACTTTTCCATGTACAATCTCACTCGGAAGTGGCAATGAATGTCGCAGCATTTCCCCCTAACCTAGAAAGCGATGACACACTGTTATCGTGTGAGTTCCCCTCACAGCCCTACAAAACTCCTAGCGAAACCATGAACGTGAGCCGTCTAGCCAGCAGCGCGCCGCACTATTTTCAGCTTGTCCTTTACGTTCAACACCCTCTTTTAGGCGCTTGGCTCTTCAAGCCTCAGTGCGCAGAGAAAGATCGCTAGGTGGACCGGGGAATGTTCTCCCTGAATATATATGACCAGATGAACTCTGCAAACCCCACACAGGAATCCGAGTCTGAGCGCTATAGATAGCACCTCAAAGACCGGCTTCTTTCCTTCCCGTTGCTAGGAATTCCACCACGGCATACAGAAAATTGGGTAGACTGAAACCACTATCGTCTCATACGGCACCTAGTTCGACATGCGACGAGGAAATGTTCTACGCCGTGGGCTGGAGAGATCTTGGTATCTCGTATGTACTTTGTTCAACCTGCTCATTTTGGCCTTCCTTGTTCAGCCCTTTGAACGGAGTGTGGAGCAGCTCGCTCCTCTACCGAGTTTCCTTCGCAGCTGCAGAGAGAGAAACTTCGGATATCTATACAAAGCTTGGCATCATCGTCACCCTGGAAGGTGAAGAGACCTTCTGGCGGTCGTATTGCTGACCACGGCCGCCTTCTGAAGCTGCCTGGGAGCCTTCCACTCAGCTTATGGAGCGAGATAGCAGGTGGAGATGCGACGCCGATATCCAAGCAAAGATTTAGGCGTTGATGACACTACTGTATGTGACGAACCCCCCTATACCGTCATTTATCATGATGCTCACTTGCGTTGTTCTCTTGCAGTACGGCAAAGCATGAGATGTCACTCCCCATTTTTCGCGTCCCTGGATGACGTCCGGGAGAGGCTATCACGTCCCAAGGATGGGCTTCAAAAGATGTTCGTTGATCATTTGAACCGCAATATCGAAGTATTCCGCATCATAGCTACAAATTTGTGTAAGTCCTTTCGTCAACGCGCACATTATCGGTCTTTTTCATCACAACTTGTACACTACAGTTCGAGCGAAGCAACGTTACTTGTGCATGACGGCACGTCAGCGCATCAGCACTGATTAAATTTGATCAGTGTGAGCGACTTTACTTTGCTTTATTCTCTTATATTGATGCTAGTTGTAGTCCAAAGATGTCTGGCCTGTGCTTGTCCGCCCTTTCTTCGTAGGCATAACGGCTACTGTCAAGTCTTTTCTCCATCGGGCGTTTTTGTCGTGACCTCGGCCGCATCATCTCGTCGCGCCAGTCACGCTCAAGGATGTCTCCTGGAGACAAAACCGGTTGAGCATATTCAAATTTGCGGATGCTGGGGCGACTTTCTGCGCATGATTGGACAGCCCAACGGTGTTTCTCCTACCTACTATACCATCTTCCTATCGTTGCCGTTTGTCTCCTTGCTGGTAGAAAAGTCACACCAAAGACGAGTTTCTTTCTTGCAACATCAAGGGTATTTACGAGTCTATTTCTCCCTTTCTTATAACTACTCCATAGACCTCCTGGTTTTAAACCGACGTCCCACTCGAAAGCGGCAATGAACAGCACACCATTTCTCGCTCGCCTAGGACGTTATGGTGCCACATGTTTTTCCCTCAGACCCTCACAAACTCACGAACCTCTTTCATCTTCTAGTCGACAGTTCCTCACCAGTCCTCCCATTCAACACCTTTCATGCATTTTGGTCTTTTGCTCCAGGACCCGGCCCACGGAAAAAGCATGGCTGGCTGGATTCGGCGGCCTTCAACCAGGATGACTATGATGGGCGGACTTCCTTCCTTCCCGTTTTTACCGCTGCATCGTGAGGATCATGCGAAAGAAAGTCGCTATCCTGTTATTTTACGTAGACGCGGATGGGGAAATATTTCAGCTCGTGTCTCGGTAAGTGTTTTCTTCCGCTCTTTTTGCCTTTCTCATAAGATTATCTTTGTTCAGCCCTACTCCGATTTTGTCCGAAAGGAGCGGGGAATACTGTACTATTTCGTTCAATTCGAACGTCACGCGTTACAGCCAAAAAATCTGAGAACGGAAATAATTTTTTCTCGATTATTCCGATTTCTTTTGGATTTTTTTCGGCCCAAAATTCCTGGATCGCGTTCGAATTGATCGAAATAGTACAGTACCTATACACGCTCAGCGTCATCGTCACCCTCTGGCGATCGCATTTCAAACCTGTATTACTGAAGAACTTTGTTCACCGATCGGAGGAAGTGAGTGGAAGACATGGGGAATGGACGTACAAACGAAGACAGTTCGGCCGTCTACAGTATGCGATGAACATCTCAGATACCACAATTCACACTCATGAGGTTGTTATCTCGCAGCACTCCCTGTCAGGCACGAAACACCACCAGATGCATGTCAGGTCGGACCGCTTTTTCGAGTACAAGTGGGACGACAGTGACGCGTCCACCCTGCCTGATGCAAACTAGAGACGACAACCAAATCACTTGTCCTTCCTCGCCTCTGTTTTCATGTGAATACTTGCTTCTTCCTTTTTGACTTGTATTCCAAGTCTAGCCACGGCCGGTCGGCTCAGCCCTCGGTCCTGGTGCGAGGTTTATCGTGGGCAGGTGAATCTGAGAGAGAGATACCGGTATACTTATTCCTCGATCACCATCCTAATTCTTGGACTAGACGCCTACCCTGATGGTCTTTTTTATCGCCGGTGCGCGCAGAGCGGGATGCGCGTGTTGGGTGCGTGTAATGTTGTTGCAAAGACTCGCTTCCCTCTACAGCTCCGCGACAACGAGCTGTTAGTCGATGGAAGGAACAGACTTTCGTCCAATCTTTGGTGATTAGAGATAAGGATGGCGTGATTCCGCAGTTTAGCTACGGTGGACTGGTAAATTCCTACGTCAAGGTGCATACGATTGGTTTTTCTCATCACAAATTATGTGCTGCAGTGTACGTCAGCACTACTCAAAAATTTGACCGTGAGTAATTCTGCCATGCTTTATTTAGTTATACTGATGCTGGTTGAAGTCCGAAAATGACTTGCCCGCCTTACCAGTTTGCTCCATCATTCAGACCTCTTTGTCATGACCTCGCTAGTATGACCAAGCAGGTCTAAATTTTTGTGGACGCCGGGACGATGATCTCGTCCGAGCGCAAGTTTTCCCACTGCCGAGTATCTTCAACAATTGTTAGTATCGTGTTTTATGTTTTGGGCGTGTGGACGTGCAATTCTCATGGGCTTAATGATAGGTTCAAAACAAATACGACGGCCAGCCCCAAAAATCAATGCAATACCAAGGGTTTTGTTGATGTCAATGCCGTGTAATTCTCCGTTAAGACGCCATTCCAGGTGTTTGCTCCGAGGCAATCAATGCCCCGTCATTCTCAACCATTCCTGCTGAAAGGACAAATGCTGCCGCCGACACGAACCTCGGGCATCGACTGCTGAGCGCTGAAGAATTGAGCCAAAGCCGCGTCTTTCGCCCCATAAAATCATGTACAGAGACTAATATGCCTATCTTTGCAGCGAGCGCACACTTATACGGGTTCATCGATTATTCCGTAGATCCTCAATCGTTCCCTATATACCTCCTCTACCGGACTCCTCTGATATGTCCACACTCCTGAGGAATATACTTCGTCCAACCAACTAGCCGACGTCTCCGAGGAAATAGACATGATCAAAAATAATGTTGTGATGTCACCTTGGCAAAGCATACCGGCAATCCCGCCCTTGTTCATCATCACGGAGGTTTGCATACCAGGATCCCTGTATCAATGTTTGCTGTGTGCTGGCTACCTCCGTACACTGGTGCATATAACCCGCTCCTCCCTAGGGTCATGATACGCGAAACGGTGGATCGGCTGCTTACCTTTTGATTTCTGTGCCATCAACGACGATACATGCTACACGTGCTAGCGATTTAAAATGCGCTACTCTTTGATTTCTGGGAATGCTGACGTGCTCATGGCGTATACTGAAACGTCGGTGTGATGACAGCCGACTTGTAACATGCCAAAGATGGAATACGCATCAATATGTGCTACGGTATAAAAGGCGGCGTATGAGGTGCGTATTTCTTCACTACACTATTACTTCTCTATTCAAACCACCCACAGAACGCACCGCAGACATGCAATTTAGCATTTTCCAGCACCTCCGAGCCATTTCTACGTCCGTACGGTATGCAATCATTTCATTTCCTAGCTGCCCGTCGGTGCTCAGTCTCTTTCACAGCGGAGGTTCATCCAGGTCCGAGGTTTGACCACTTTTTCGTTCTTCCCCGTACTGAATGCTGGCCAGCCTGTCGATGTCAGGACAAGGGTATGCGAGTTGCGCACTGGCGAGATATCTCATTGAATATTTCATAGATACGTTCCTCGTGGACCCCCGACTCATACTAGTGGAGCCTCTACGACAACTGGAAGTGGACCGATTAAGCAGCCTGACGGAACCAAGACCGGAGGACAAACTAACACCAGTGGAGGCTCGGGAACATCAGGAGGACGGGCCGCGTAAAGGTCGGCAATGACAGGAGACCTCGATCTCATTATGCATCTGAGCTGCCCTTATATCTTATATCTATCCACCGGAAATGATTCACGCTCCCTTGCCATTTTCTATCCTATGCTTAATATTCCTTTACTTACATGATGTAGTCTTTTCTTCACAGCGAGCAAGTACTTCGCGCGCTTCTCTCGATTTGTGCTACTAGACCTACTTAGACTTAATATAACTCTATCCTAGTTACACGGATACGCTGCATCGCAAGCTGAGTATTTCTCATCAGTGGTACGATGAGGACAGCCAAACATGGAGAACGCATTCATAGTTTTGGATTTAGTTGTAGTAAGAGATTGGAATCCACGGAAATACGCACTGGGGGCATACCTTCTGTTCAGTTAGGCAGGGTATTCTAATTAGTGTAACAGGAATATTATTTGCGCCAACGGGAACTAGGGAACCTCTATCGCCTTCACTGTCCACGATCATACAGCGCTTCATACTTGCCTAACTGATAGCCTCTGATGCAACCAAGCAGTCTGACGGTATGTGTTTACCATGACATGCCACTATGGGTATTTAGTGCTCAGGAACCTCTTCACTGTGAGGCACGTGCTATGAGGACCAACATACCACAAGAAGTCCCGGCGTAACAAAATCGTTAATATGCCGGCGCGTCATTGCCTTTCACGTTTTCCACGTATGACCTCGAAATGCGTCAGTCACCGGCGAAACTCATGACCGTCCTTCCTAAAATTACCTCCGAGCATTCTGTCCTCTCAAATAGTGGTCGTACACGTCGCACCACTCCCTGATCTGACGCTCAAAGCAGAAACCAAAGTCGCATTCGTCATGACACAGTTCTTAATATGACCAACGATGTTATCGCAGTGGTAGAGACGGCGTATCCCTCAAGTTTAAGCTGCAAAACATCGAGCTTGGATCTCCTTTCGGATATGTTGAGCTTGACGAGGTCTCTGCTATCCGGTTTCTGGACTTCGGAGCTCGCGCGTCAATGCTGTCGTCGTAATCAGCCCACGGGCCACAATCATTAAGCGGCAATTCCTGTCGGTTCTGGGTTCAAATGATAAATCCCGATCAGAAATTTCTTTGAGACGTTCAATGCTTTCTTTGAGTGGGGTCGAGCGGAGCTGAACACCTAACGTTTTGATCGTCATTGCTCCGAGTTGTCGCCTGCTCTTTTCCTCTCTGTATCACGGACCATGGTCAAATGAAAACCGCGTTCTATACCATGAACTTTCAGTCTGGGTAGTAGTGGAGTCCAGCACGAATACGGCCTTGAAATTATCTCACTTGGACCGTCTCATGCCAAGTGACTGTTCTGATAGAAGCGTGTAGTATGATATATACGATAATGCCGAATTTGTCAATATCAATACCGGAAGGCCCAACATGGTAATCATTGATTTAACAATAGCGGGAGAAAGGGATCGGCTAAGTAGGTGATTTGATTTCGTTGTGAGGTCTGTACTAAGGTAATCAAGTCATGGTAACTCTAGTAGTCTACCAAACTTCCGCGCTTTTACAGGTTCGATTCCTGATAAGTGATTAATTCTTGCAGTGTGGGTTTTTTGACACAATATCGCATACCGTAATGTGTGTCGGACCTCGGTGGATTGATATTGAAAGGAAATAAATTCAATGGGTAACTATGCATCTACACTGACGAAGTCAAAAGCCGTGCGACAGCCAGAGAGATCAGCCGCGATGGCAGCTACCTCAGCAGCCGCATATATCCGTACCCCCAATTGCAAGAGACGGGTCGTCCAGAACGGGTACACCACGTGTTGCCTGGGTCAGGACTCAGCATCGGGCGGGGGAGTGTATGGGCTCATGTAGTTGCTTGCTATTGTCAGCCCTAAAAGCAGATGACATCAGTTTTGGGCGGGGTAGAAGAAGACGCAATTCACTGGCCCTTACACTTGCAGAGAACAGACTAAGTATGCGCCTCCGTTATTGGCACATACACATTCCCCAATACCACTCCATTGGAGGTAACATCCTTCTTTACACGTGTAAGACTTCGCATTGAGGCGCAGTAACCAGTTTCCACATGTACTGCTCGCTGCCCTCGACGTCCGGAGCAGACGCGTCTGGGGGAGGTTCGGTGGAGTAGACGACCATGGCATCGTCCCTGCGACAGTGACAGCGACATAAAGCATAGATTTGAAATAAGGTAATGCGGTGAGGCTCACCAGCAGATATCACAGTCGTACGGATCAGGACGGGCATACGGTCTCTCACGCAGCGCCCTGTCTTTGGGCCAAAGGTCTATGGTCCTTCTTTGACGATGCGCCCAAGGGAGTCCCGAGGATGGTCATGATGGCGAGAGGAAAGATGGGAAATTGCATGACTAACGGCGACGCGTCTGATAAACTGCCAATTCAGAGTCACGTGGTGCGTGTGACTCCCTTCTTGAGGTTCTTCAGAGAAGTTTCTCGAAGTGCGAGTCTGATGTCCAACACGGTCCAGCACCGACAAATCGTTTCTCCTGCTAGACTCTTTCTCTGTTGCTAGTCTGCATCTGAAAGCGACGACTATCTCAATCTAATCCTGAATTATACTCAGCCAAGCTTCCACACGCGATCGCCGATAACGGTTTCAACTGAATTCCAATGCAATCCAACTACCACCAGACTGGATTCGTAGTGGACCGTAGAAGTCTTTAGACGACGCATAGGTCAGGAGACCGTGTAACTTTGCTATTCATTTTTCTTTTCTCTCACGATTTCAGCATTAGGAAGCATACATACGAGACCGTTAGACCTTAGGTGCCGCTGAGGGATGCCTAGTCTAACTCGCGGAACGATGATATACTTGTGGTCTCCAGATCCTAGCTACCATATTGTATGTTCGGTCGGTTTTTGTACGACTGTGCACTTTCCATTCTGATTTGCTCGCATTCTAGTCGTCATCGATTGATACAACGTCGGCCCTAGTGCAGATGAAGCTGAGAGGAAGATGGCCTGAGAGTTTCTCATGGTGCGCAACTGTTCGTTCGCGTTTCTCAATTGCAGAAAATCTAATTCTCGGGCTAGATGTATCAATGCGCCTTGCCTCATAACGCGTAACACCTATAGAGCCAGCGACTATCTCAAAGACCGTCCAGATACAGAAATTAGGAGGACGTGTCTCGAGTACTGCGTTCTCCACTTTGGCAAAGGACCGAGATCTTTACTATAGTGCTGGTCAAAGATTTGATCCAACAAAAGCTCCGTGAGCCGTTGCTATCAGCCGCTCTTCTGTCCCTTTCGTATAACTTCTCCATAGTTCTCCTGGTTCCAAACCGATATCTCACTCGAAAGTCGCAATGAACATCACGCCATATCTCGTTGCCTATGTAGGCCGTGATGATGACACGATTATCCGGCATCAGAGCCCCGCGAAGCTCTCAATGACGCTACGAACCTCTTCCTTCTTCTATTCGGCTTCCCGTTCGAAGGCATTTTGATTTTTGGATCATAACCAACGCATGGAAAGAGCATGGCTGGTTCACAGAACCGGCGAACGCCTTCCTGACCGGATGGATTCAAGTTTGGTGGCTGTCAACCAGGAGGGCCATGATGCATGATGCATGATGGGCGGACTCCCTTCCTTCCCATTTCTAACCCTGCCCCATGAAGATCAGGGATCATTGTGCACGCTCGTCATCCTGGAAAGTGAAGACACGCTGGGTCGCATCATTCACTCAATGCAGAGGAGGTTATCCAGAATATGGGCATCCAGTAAGGACCGCGCGGACATGTTCCGTATTATTTGCCTAGTATTGATTTGTGCTGCCAACAGCTGTGGAAGAACTTTGTACATCAAGCGCAGCAAGGAAAACCCATACGGTTCGAGGAGGTGGATGGAAGGCACATTCATTCGCCTGGCCGGAATAAAGACCATGCGTCTAAAGGTGGAACAGGCCGACAACCATTCATATCGAGACCTTTAATTCAGAAGGGTCGCACGTTTCACACCTAATCTCTTCTTCACAATAGCGGGAGCGAACGTATGTTGTGGAGACATACGGAGCGCCCACAGAGAGGAAGCCTATTTAAGTGGGAAGGCCTTGTCTTTCAGCACTTTTGAAGCACATTTTACTCTCGTTCGGACGCGGTTACATGTTTGCCGCTTTTTTTGTTGCGTGCATTTCTTCCTTTATGACCGCTCCGGTTACATTGTGCTAGCATGCGGCTCTTTGCCGTTGTATGAGCGAGTAGTGTTCTTCTCACTTGATCAGTGTGGTGCAAAGTCGATGCGCGTATCGGGGCTTCCACAAAGAGTCAAGACGAACGTTACTGGTCGGCGGCTCGATTACCAGCACCAAGACGATGATGCAGCGTCTTCCGCCATGCTTGACCGTGATCTCTTTTCATCACAAGCCTCCATAAATATCCAAAGGCGTCACCATCGCGGTAGCGCTGTTATTGTCCTAGCTGTCCCACCGAGCACGGTCAAAATTAGTAGGCGCGACATGATGGTTACGGAGCTGAGGGACAACGTCCCGAGTAGTTTTATCTCCTCCGTTTTGGGATTAGCGTGAGCTGGGGTACCCAGTCGACTGTCCGGTTTTTAGCAGCTCTTCAAAGTGATTGGTCCATAAAACAACCTCAGACTCAGTAGATACACATAGATGCCTATGTACAGGATACATCAAGGATTCATACTGGTACTGGAAAGACACAGGCACTATATCTTGACCCTTCAAAGTTCAACTGCTTTGATCGTTACTTTCACGGTGTACGTACGCGCTTCCTGAACGACACCTTGCTGCTCTGATTTGGCATCTGATTACCGGAAAACCACACTGGCATGGGGAACTTGTCCATCTTCACGTCAAAGTTCAGGAGAACGTGGGCCATGAGAGCTTTCAACTCGTTGACAGCGAAGAAGCGGCCCGGGCTGCGAACAAATATGTCGGCTTGAGAACTTTTCAGAGAGCTCGACCTATACGCACCATGCTGGCCGCCCATGGCCGAAGAAGACGAAATCCAGACTCGGTGCGGCCATGTGGTGGCGAATGCCTTCGCCTTCTTGTTTTCTCTTTTCAGAGAACCTCCATGGCTTGAATTCTAACGGGTCTTTGTAGTTCTCCTATAGGAAACCGATGAGAGAGACCGCCAGGGTAAAAAAAAACTCGTATGTACTTCGTCTGTATGCGTGGACAGAGAGGCCACGACGATTCGAACTCCAGCGGGAACCACCATCCCGTCTGAAAATACAAAGTCCTTGCGGGTCGTACGTTGCATTCCGACTGTACCCAATGGTCAGAAGGGATTAATGCAACAATCAGATTGACGACTCACAGACACCCATGTTACCATACACTCGCTGCGCTTCTTTCAAAAAGCTGTCGAGCTGGTTCATCTTTCCCATTGCGGCCTTCGTACATCCTTCTTCGTTGATGATAGATTCCACTTCATCACGAAGAGTTTCGGCATACTCAGGGTGTGTAGCCAATGCGTACAGGGCAGTAGTGAACGTCTATAAGCACGCAATCAGCCGTAGCTCTGCACCGCATAATCCGACATACCATAGACGTCGTATGGATAGCTGCCGTATTCAAAGCGAGCACCCTACTACAATGATCCTTTACTGAGCGCCTCTTGTCATCGCCATAAGTTATGTCAAGCAGCCACGAGACGAGGTCATTCTACCGTCGTGTCAGACAAACAAAATGAACTCAAAACTTCCTTACTGGTTTTCCCGGCCAATCTTTCCCATAGACATCCTGCTGGTGCATTCGTTCTCGAATGGTTTCGCCAAGGAATTTCTCTGCCTTGGCTATAGCACGCCTGCGGGGCGTGAAGATAGGACTCAGAAGCCTAATCGTATGAAGTCAGTGCCAGGATGAACAGTACTGAGTGAGAATGACTTGCATTTTCAGGACCGTAGGGAGAAGGTTGATAATACTAGCAAAAGTGAAAATTTCGATGGTGTAGTTGATATTGAGTTTGATATATTCTCGGTTGCGGCCTCAAGAACGAGTTAATATCAATACGGTATCGAGAGTCGAGAGGAAGAGGTGACTCACAGAGAGGAAGCCCGACAAACATCCGGTTGCTCGCTCTGCATACAATTTGCAAAATAGTGTCGTAGGCAGGTATCTCGACCCAGTCTAAAGTAACGTTAGCCTGAGTAACTGAAAACATCGTTAATCTTAGCACCTTCAGTCATCGGTATATTGTCCTTGAAAGCTACTTTGATCTCATCCTGAACGTCCGCAAAGCAGGTGGCAATATTGCGGGTCAAGGCGCCTCGTACCACGTCTAGATGGTAAGGGTCCACCCTGTTGAAGCGACCAAAAGTATAGTCCATCTAGTTATCGTAAGCCCAACTTGAATAATTCATGCACGACACATAGCACTCACGTCTTTACTCATGGCACTGGTAGACAGTTCTTCCAGTGAAGACTTTCGGATGTCATTAATTCTCTCTGCTCCGCTAACCACAACCGTCCATCTGTCGAGCAAGGGCACTTTGAATATCGATCCATACTATTCAGAACTAGTCAATTCACAGATCGTGAGACAGACCCATACACACCATTCTCTGACCTTCTTCGGCGATTTCCTTTGCGTGAAAATTGAATTTGAAAGCGTCTATCCATGACCCAATGATACCAGACGACCTAACCGTAGGAATTGATTTCAGCTGAGACGATATCAGCATTTACCGGGATGAAGTTGGTGTAACAATCACCTTTCGTCTAGAGACCAAGGCCTTTCGAAGTTGGAGTGCCAGCAGAAAGACGGTGGCTAAACCAACGCTGCGTAACACTAAGGTTTTGTCGACTTGTCGCGCGAGATCGACGTATTCTTCGATGGGCATTTTATGAATAAGAATAACACGAAACAGGAAAGTTGGCAATGGGCATTTATATACGCACCACGAGAACGCAGGTTAAAAGCACCGAGCTCTTCCGTCCGGGCTTAGTCATTTTTATTTGTAGCAGTTCCCGCGATCTGTTCTGAAGAGAACAGTGTGGCAGTAGTCAGCATCACTCCATGCCGCGAATTTCAGGGTGTATCCCAGTCCTTGGCGCTGGGCGGAGATATCTGCACGTCAAAGATGCTACGTAGTCGCCTATCTTTGCCTAGAGACCCGAGTGGTAGCTAGTCCGCATACGCTTCTACCCAATACAATTCGTGTCATTGTAAATGTCCTCACTTGGTGATGCATGAGCGGGTGATCCCATATGTTAACCGAGGACAGCTCCGGAGTAACGCGCTCCCTGCTTTCAGTGCGATGGCGTAGTGTAACTAAAGAGAGCTTGAGCTCACCATGATGGTCGTTGTGCAATGGCCTTGTTTACCCGTTTCCTCCTGCGAGTTGCCAGATGACCGGTCCAGCTTTCGAGTGAGGGCTGGAAAAGTCTGTACAAGTCAAGTCAAGAAACTATAAAGAGCGGAAAGCAATTAACTTACAAGCACAATACCTGCTATGACTGCCAGCGCAACCTTTCCTGTCCGTGTTGTACACAAATTCCTGTAGTTACAGTGGAACGAGTTGTACACAAATCCCTGTAACTACAGGCCCAGGGGGACCAACGTGCACACAGGTCAGGGAATCGGGCTGTACAGTGAGTCAGCCATATTGTGACGCCTCTTGTGACTCCCTGGTGCGTGATCCTGTGAGCAGTCGAGCTCGCTGTCGCCGTCGACGTGCTAGGGTCCTTAGGCGCTGTGCTCGACAAGCTAACCAAGGCTCCCCGATGCCTGCCTAGTATGGGTTGAGTATCGAGATTGGGTGATTGGTGCCGGCAGGATCATCGAAGCCCGGCAGGAATGACCATCATGATCGCTAAAACCGGGAAAAGCTACTATACCGTTACGGGTGTTGTAATTTGTCATGATGATCACGTCGCCTCGTAATGCCTTGTATGGCCTTGCGTCTTCGCCATCATCCTTGTATCAAGTTACGCTTTTGCTGGCAGCCTTGCGTCGGGTTATATGGCAGTTTTCACCTTATAGGTGCCTTCTAATACTCATGTACGCATTTCTATTGCAATATATTTCCTAAATAAGCGATGTATGCAGGATATGACCTCGAAATATCAATAGTCGTCGTAGCCGTTGTCTTCGTAGCCAATATCTTCTTGCTGATCATCTTCCCTTCCCTCTTCAACGCCGCCGTCGTCGTCTTCTGCTTCGTCCTCGTCTTCCTCCAAGTCCTCATCCTCAGTTGCCCTTTGCTCAACCTCGTATTCATCTTCCTCATCAAGCTCCCTCTCAAAATCGGCACTCGACAGAAATAGCAAATCCTCTTCCTCGTCGTTTTGATCTTCTGCTACAATCTCATCGAAGTTCTCCAGTAACGGGGACAAACCCGTTCCCAGATGCCCAATTCCTCCTCCGAAATAGCGCATCACCATGTCTCGATCAACAAAACTAATGGCCGTAAATACATGTGAGTTCAGAAAAGTGTGACGACTCACATATTGACATAATAATTTACCCAGTCTTCCTCTTCCTCTGTTTTACGTGCGATTGTTGGGGCCGTAGTCTGTAACAACTCCGTTGTCCGACCACCACAGAAGTCGGGCAACAAATGCACTCCACGAATGACCACCGAGGGATCAAGGAAGCCAAACGCGTAGTCATCGGTGTCAGGAACGAAGCCGATCTTTGGCAGACGAGCGAATTTTCGGCCTGACCTCCATCCCGGCTCGTCGCCCAGCCAACGCACCCAGAGGAAATGCATTGCACGGGGGCGGATATCAGTTGACCCCGCACCAAAACGCTGGACGTCCGCATGATATATGCCAAGGACTTGTGCATACCAGTACGGATGGACCTCAGAACCCGTCTCCGGAGATTTGACCATGACAAAGGCATATCGGCTCGGATTGATAGTGTTATAGTCTCGGCGAACGTCGTATGTCGTGTAATTTACACGCATAATATGGTGACAATATATGCGGTTGTTCACGATCCGAACTGAATTCCTTTGTTCATTTGTAAAGGTCTCGTGCGTGTCGCCGTCAAATTCGCGTTCCATAAGGCGACCCAGCAGATGGTCTTGAAGCTTTGGGATAAAATTCTATCCCCGAGTCAGATTTCATTCCCGTTAAGATGATAGCGCTTACCTTTTTGGCAGGATCTATTTGGGGGGAAGATGATGATGGATTAGGGATCCCCATGACGAACTTGAATACATCAAAGTGCTCGTTTCGGCTGTCCGAAATGAAGTGGTGGGCATCAAAGGAAGACGTGGCGACAGCGATTCGCTCGTTTGAGCTTACACCTGCATACATATTCTGAAGAGCGCGCATACGTGCGTATTTCTTTGCTACTTGAGCCATAGCGTTCTTCTTGTTCGTCAACCCGTACAGGTTTTTAATCAGGCGGTGAGCTAATTCACCCTGTAACTTGTCAGCCTGGCGCTTCCTGAGAATTAAGAATTGACATTACCATTTGGGTGGAGTACGAGTCCGTAGTTCCAAATAAGCGAATAGACGCGACGTAGTCTCCAAGCGAATGGAATTTGAAGGTGTTGAGGTTCAGTTTCCGGGGTCGACGTGCACTACTAGCCTGAGGACGAGGAGCGGAGGCCTCAGTACTTGTGCTGGGGTTCTCAGTAGCATTTTGCGGTGCACGACGTTCCGCTGCAGCCTGTGCAGCTCGATCACGGGCAGCAGCCTCGCGGGGAAGCTCAACAGTATCAAAGTGCGATGTTTGATCGCGGAATTGGCGCATGAGTCGACCGAAGATCTGGGTGGAGGTGTCGAGCCAAGAAAGGCTTTGCTCTGTGTGCATACGGAGCTTTGCCAAGGCGTGCCATTCTGCAACCCGATATAGAAGGGTTAAAAGCAAGCCATTGAATGGCTCTGGAAGGAGCCCTTCAAAAACAGGGATGGCGCACTGAGAATGTCGTTGAGTGAGTGTTTACACTTGATCAGTCTAAAAGCAGGAGCTTACCTGAAGTAGATCTTCGAAATCTCGAGCGGCTAGCTTCTTCATCTCTGCCGAGTTTTCCGCAAATTTTCGAATTGTTCCGCGACCAAAGGCTGCAATTTGACGGTACCTGGGTTGGTTCAGTCCTTATCCTATTGCGTGCAGACGCATAAACGCACCGCAAATTCAGTCTTGAAACCAGTTCCCCGCTGGGGTCTTCAGCATATAACAGTCGGATTAGGTGAGTGAACAGTGCTTTCCAAACACCGAGTTCAAACTCATGCAGCTGATCAACGACTAGCATCTGAAAGGGATTGAAATCGTTGCCGATCCGGTTGATGAATGCATTCTGAGACCATCGATACTTAGCATACCAGTTCAAATGATCTGCAGAGATAGACGTACAAGTGTTGGCACATGTGATGTAGACTTGAGAAGCCTATCAATCACAGATCCACCGATGGCACGTCCAAGAAAATAGATTGCTTTTCGTGCAGTCTGAACGCGGTCGAGCAGATAAGTCCGAATGTGGTTTTCACGTACTTTACCATCGCGTTTCTGGCCCAACAGATCCAATTTCTGTTTGAGGATGAGACACCTGGGACATGGGCACAGGCCGTTGTCACGTATAGTTGCTAACAGAACCCTGTAACGACTGTAAGTCACTTTAAAATCAGATGAGAATAACACAAATTCTCACTTTTCAGGGTAGTCTGCGGAGTACGTGAATATCCTTGGGTAGACACGCCGCCTAACACCATCAAGGCACTCAATGACCATTCCATAATGGTACGCATGCATGAAGTCAGGATCAAGAAGGAAATTCCACACTGCATGCATCAACTCTCGTCGGCAGTGGGCAAGAATATCTCGCTTCTGAGTCTTCCATTTGCAATGAAAGGTGCGAGCAAAATCCTGAAATGAATCCGGTAACTGGTAGGATGTATTAGATACAAGTTAACATAACGTGTTTGGCTAGCAATGAAAGATACGTACCGAGGGAACATAGGCCAAATGATGCATAGCCCCAGATGATGGTCGAGAACGAAAATACTTTGATAGATTACCAAAGGCAAGGTAAATCGGCCAAGCCTTGGCGTTTCCGAACTGTGCTAGATGGGTAGCATCAGAGAAAATGATGAGCGCGGCGATAACCTTCTCCAAAGTACACCCTGCGTCATCGGCGTGTAGCTTCCCGTGGAAACGGACTTCATCGTGGGCCTTAAGGAATGCGTCTGAGTTGTAGAGCTCGCTATAAATGCGAGTATCCTTGCCAGTATCCTGAGAGTGGTGATAGAGATGAAATGGCGAGAAATGAAACTGATGGGCTAAGGGCTCAGCGAATGCAGAGCGAATCACATCAGTGATTTTACGATACCATAAGCCAGGGACTGAGTACTGCTGTGACGGAACATTTGGGTCCCCTGATGGCACATCAATGGACACACCCATCTCTTTAAATGCCTGAAGCAGAGGATTGTCGCCCTCAGCAGCTGCAGTATCCATGCGCGCATTCTCCGAGTGACAGTGGAAACCTTTCAAGTCGTCTTGGTTAAAATGGGGGGACAAGATGACATCGTTTACGAGCTTGTCGACTTCGGCCTCGGATTTCTGATTATGACCATTATTTGCCCATGACATGAGTCTGAAGCGCGTCATGTTTGCAAAAGGCCACGGAGGTGGAAATGAAGAGGAATCAGGCGTAGCAGGAGGAGGTTGAGCATTAAGCAGAGAATCAGGATTTATGGGTGAAGTCTGACTGGAATCATCACGGAAGTTGGACAGATCCTCAGGCTGGAGAAGGGCATCAGGATCATATGATGGGCGATGAGGATACTCTCGCCATAGACCAAATGCATTTGCTGCCGTTATCAGCTTATCTCGTACATGGAGAATCACACGCTGAGGCCTGCGAATGGCTGGCTCGGCTGGTGTATTGGCAGGCGTGACCGTCGGAAGTGGCTCTAGAGGCTGGGGCCGGATATCACGAAAGCGTAAGGGAAGCATATGATTGCGTCTCGGTCGGCCAGTCGTTGTTGTAGGTGGTGGAGAAGGGGAAGGGTCATGTGGAGGATCATCGACTTGCATGTCGAAACTAGGGTCACTGGGAAAGGGTTCGGCACTGAACTCTGCGGAATGAGCGGATGTCGTTCTTGCAGAGAGACCAGGAGTATCATCCAAACTACTGGGTGTAGCGGGAGGAAGCTTGGACGATGATGCGACCGTGTTGGAACCCTAGTAAATCATTACACATTGAATTTACTGAATCATATTGGAAAGAAAATAGCAAATACCATGAGATTCGCTCGTTTTGCTGCTTTGGCCGATTTGAGAGACGTCCCCAAATTATAGGGATTGTCAGGCTTGCTCAACGCATCCATCCTTTGTTGCCTTCTATGACGCTGAGTAGCGTTGTATATTGTGCATGCCCTCTGATGCTGTTCCAGGCTACCAAGTCATGTAAAGGGCTTAGAACTGCACTCATCGACACATTTGTATTCGCTGCGTGATGGACCCATGAGATGTGAAGGACTTGAATAGATTATCAGAACTATAAGAACGAGAGCAAGCACTAGAAGAACACCGTGACGCCAGTGCTGACTTCTGTGTACTTGCATTTCAGCCTGCAGGCAAGGGAGAGAGATGCGGTTTAAAATTATGGTGCATATTTAAATAATGTGTCAGAAAGGGATGCCGTGGAGGGGCTTAATGAGCAAGAGATGCGTCAAGCCTGTTTCAAATTGAATCACATGCCGCCATCCATTGTTGATTGCTGCTAGTGTTGCCACGGCTCGGCTCGGAGTCGTCGAGCCGTCGAGCGGAGTCGAAAATGTACCGAGTCGAGTCATGGCAACGACTCAGGCCCAGAACGGCTCCGCTCGGCTACGACTCGACTTTTGGCGGCTCGAAGCCGGTCGAGTCATTGGTTGTACCCAATTAGGAAATATATTTCATATGCTCTTTCATTTGGCTTCGGTGAAGGATATGGAGGCAGGTTCAGGCATGTAAGGGATCATATTTAAATGTATCAACTCAAGAATGTCAATTAAGTGCTATATGAATGATCCATAAACAGTATACAAAAGCATGAAAGCAAAGATTTACTCCCATTTTGAGATATCAGCATGTACATTGGGCATTGAGGTTTGCCCTTGAATACGTGGTAGAGGGATGAATGAAGTGTGAGGATTGTGTGGAAGGTAGCATGGAAGTACTGGTGGCCGGCCAAAATGAAGAAAGAATGTATCAACGTAGTATTCAGTCATCTCCGTCTCCAGCTGCCGAATCTCGGTCTCAGTCCAAAGCCAACTCGTTTGATCCTTTGCTATGATTTCCGGCTTCTGTCCCACCCAGGTCTGCATCAGTCGGCGCAATGAACATAGATATGGAGCACGGTCAAACCAATTTGGATGAGCAAAACCCATATTTGCACTTCCGACATCAGCAACGGTGATGGGACCAGCGAAGCAGCGTGATACAGCAGTTTCACGAGCAGTATCATGATTAGGTGCAGGCAACTCGCATCATTTGGTCAAGCTCCACCAGCTCCAAATGGAATTCCAGTTCGGAAATCTCCCATACAATCTCTTGATGGTCTGCAGCCGTCAACTCGGTGTATGGCCTTCCTCTCCAGAGGACGGATTCTTTTTCTGCGATTCCTAAGTCCATTTCAATTTCATCACAGCATCCTTTGAGAAACTCCCTCATTCTCTCCTGCTGTTTAGCAGCTTTAGTGTCACTGCTTTCTTGTTTGGATGCCATGCCGAGGTAGTCAAGCGATACAAGAGTCTTCCAGCTATTCTGATCCATAAGAGCCGGTGTGTAGAAGGTTGACGAGAGGCGAGCAATCATGGGAACACGAATACGTAGCCAGAACTTGAACATCATCTGTATTTTGAGGGGATTCTTGGCGGTCGTAAGACAAGAAGGAGGAGGTAAGGCATATCCACGTGGTTTTGCGCCGACAGGTCCAATGCAACGAGATTTATCAAACACGAGAGTGGATAAGCCCTGACCCCAAACAGCGACAACAGGTGGAAGGAATGAATGCGCAGGCGTCTGATCAACAAAAAGCTTTGAAGAAGACGACGAGTTATTATTCAGCGATTGCCGAGAGTCTAGAAAGACGTTAAAATCGTGTATTAAGACTGAAACACAGAGAAACTAACAAGGCGACATCTTTCAGCCTTTTCTTGATGATACAAGAGACAATGGTGGCACAGGGATGGGAGGATTGACTAATGGAAGTGAGCCAGTGCTTTGCATCCAAGTGAAAACATTCGGGAATCGGACGTGGCTATGTGTGAACCTGTCGAAGGTATAATATTTTTCAGCAGTCAATCCATGACCTTTGAAAATGGGGTGAAACTTGGTGCGATGCTGGTCAAGGGGCATGAAGAGATGCGGTTCTCGGAAATGATCTGTCTTGTCGATATGGATGTTTGGAAGTTGATCGACATGCCGAACAATCCACACTGGAATCCCTGCACGAAAAAAGCATTGCGCAATCTGAGCGTCATTCGTAAACGCCCCCATCAGCTTGGGATCTGCTTTTCGTGACACTGAACTGTCTGCCGCAGTATCCATACGGGGTTTATAAATCAACATATAATCTATCAGCGCCTGCAAGTAGAGTACAACACGCTGAGTCTCCCGAACACTTAATTGCACCTTTTCAAGAGACATAGGAAGGTACTGAAGGCGTTCCAGAAGGTCATGGAGCAACACCGTATAGCTATGCTTTATATCCTCAGCCCCTTTGGAAAACGTTGCTCCTTTCCCACGTTCTACAGTTTTATCTACCCGTTTTTGGAACCAGGCAAACTTATGACGGAGTAGGAATCCTGGACCCCTGCATTCGCCGGCAGAATCAGCTTCGTAGAAGTCAGTTTTGCTCAGAAGCCAGTATAGCGGAGCATCGGGATGGGAATCAGATGGGTTCAATAGCACAGAACGAATAATGGGAAAATGACAGTATTGAGGGACATATGGCTGAGGCCAAGACAGAGGGTCATCGTCCCCATAGCGGAGATCCAAACGAAGATACATGACTCGATTGCTTCCGAGTGGCGGGGCCCACAATGCACTAGCATTCGGTGTGGTAACAATAAATTTATCGTACAATCTGCCCAATGCTCCATCGAAGGCAGAGACTTCTATAAGAAAGATCAAAAATTGTCAGTTTAGGGTTGAACGAGAGGACGAGAGTCGGACGAACTTGCATCGGGGTTCCTCTTGTGGAGTAACAGCTCTGGATGGAGTTTAAGATGTTGAAGGGAAACGTCAGGCATAGCTCTAGAGGTAACAATTTTATAAAGTGAAAGGAAATAAAAGAGAGTATACTCACGAACAATCTAGGGTACTGAAGAAGACAAAGTTAATACCAGTCAGTCAATTCTTCTGCAGCTGAGAAGACCATTTTAAGGAGGCCTATCAACAGGCCAACGACAGATTTCACGCCTGTGTGTAGCGGTTACATGTACCACCGAAAAGAAGGGCATCGGACTAAATAAAAGTGAATCCACTGACGCATGGTACAAGTGGAAATGGCGACAATATGTACAGCCATGAATAGAATAGAAGCAAAAAGATACACATACCAAGACTTAACAAATTGAGTGTTCATTCAGAATACGTAGTATCGAAGTGTCGAGATGAGAGAGCAGGTCAAACGCGGCGTGCGTGTGATCGAAGGCTTTGATAAACAAAGTCACGTCATTGATGAACAAATAATGAAACACGTCGACAATTGTCACCCACCTCGTTCACCCTCGGGACTGTACATACTGTCGTCCCTGCAGTCTGTACTTTGCGTCGACTGCTTGCCATTCCCTTCTCTGCTGTCAAGGCTTCTTCCTTTTCTTTCGGGCTTCGTGCCACAAGCCACTGCTCGAACGTTCACCCTCGGGACTGTACATGCTGTCGTCCCTGCAGTCTGTACTTTGCATCAACTGCTTGCCGCTCTCTTCTCCGTTGTCAAGGCTTCTGTTTCTTTCGGGCATCGTGCTGACCACAAGTCCGAAAGATCGTGACACCAGGCTGTTCCAAATTCCAATGTCCATATCCATACTTCCTCAGTGAGTCTTCTGGCGCATGTTGGAAAATTTTTTAATTCCTCACCTTCTCTGAGTAGCCACAACTCGCGTTGCACAAATTCAAGGGTATTCGACGCCGCGTAATGAACTCATGAATATTGGTTGTCGGTGTTCAGGAAGACGGTACACAATTTATGCTTGTTTGGAAAGCACAAGCTCACCGTTCTAGTTATTATTGCTTAGCATAGAAGTATGTTTTTGGAACACGTCGATATTAGCACCTCAAATTTACATATATAAGGCTGTATCGGATTGAAGAAAATATCATCACTTACCTGTCCATGGCTACTAGCAGAAAGCGAAGCGCACCAAGTACCAACGCCGAATCTTCCTGGACCACGCTGAAGAGTCTCTGTGCGCGCAGGCTAGAAATGCAACAGCGTCGAAGACACTGATCACACCCACACCCAACACTACACACACACACAAACCCTCAAGTTCGTGGGGGATTCTGATGCGATAGAAGCAGATAAAATTAGCACAACCAAACTCTCAGAATATATGATACGTCATATAGCGATCGCGCTCGTATGGTATCTAGATTTCTCTAAGTCCAAAGGCTTTTAAAACAAGAGGAGCGACAGTTGTCGCTGGGCCTCAAGGCAAAGGTGTAGTAACAATACACACAACGTCAAGAGACGCACACAAAACCCTCAATAAGTCTCAAGCGACACACGAAATGACCTCAAACAACTTAAAACACACAATACACGACTCAAAGCTTCGCGCTCTAAGCAGAAACCCTTCACAAAACCGTCCACTAAAGCCACAGGATTCAAACCTACGCGCTCGAGCTTCCAAACCGATCGTAGATCCACAGGGTTCTAACCTATGCGATCCAGAGACTCAATAACCTTATAAAACGCCGTCCGCAAGCCACAGGGTTTGAACCTATGCCACTTGGGAAATATATACCCTCAAGCGAGCACTAATCAAGCCAAAGGGTTTGAACCTCTGCCACCTGTAGTGCCTCGTGTCACACAAAACCCTCAAAGCACAAGAGCGCGTCCTCAATGACACTGAACTCTTCTTCTCAGGTTAGAGCGCAAGTCACCCAACCAATTAACAATCACACAAGTGCTGCGTTAGCTTTCTATGCCTCGCGCGCAACTCAATTCACTCAATATGATATCAATTCCAGGTATATTCTCTCGCTCGAAGTTACAAACTGATCCTGATGCTAGGGCGTCAAGCTGAGGGCTTGCGCGCGACTACAACGGGGGTCCGAAACTTGTACACTACGATTTATACTGCGCTATTTATCTAGCCTACGTCCTACAAATTAGTACAACCATATATAGTATTATTTGGGTTGCGGAACTCCGTTTCCTGGGTCCCGCGCGTGTCGTTGTCATCACACCATAGCTTAGCGGCTTCTCAGAGCTCCAACCTGGTTCCAGACTCTTGTTTCTCCGTGACTCGAAGTCAGTTAGCAGTGCTCGGCACGCGTATGGATGTTACTTGGTATATCCTCGGAGTTGCAGCATACCGCGCAGCTCACGTATCTCGGAATAATGTCTTCTAGTAATCTCTATGGTAGCTAGACCAACCAGCTCCTTGTCTAGGTCTCACGCGCTTCGGCCGAAGCCAGAAACCTCGGATTTAATCGCATTCTGACATTCTAAAGTCTAGAGCGGCATCTGCCAGTACGGCAGTGCCTTGTGCGTCATAGATCAATGTTGCACGAAGTTTTAATTATCTCATAAGCGTCTTCTGTTCTATTCTTAGCGCGCGTATTGTGTGCACTGTCAGCGCACTCAGTGTCGAGTACTAGGACTTTAGACGTAGTGTGACCTATATAGTATCACTCTCAAGTTAAGCCATGCGCTCCACCCAGCGTCACTCAAGGCATCTCATTGCCTGCACCTTAAATGCTGCGCTCTAGCCATTGCTTCTCTGCATTGGTAACTTATTATTATAAAATGTAGGTATTAATACATTTCACAAAATTACACGTGTAAACACTTTCAGAGCGCGTCAACGCGTCGCACTAGAAGCTCACGTAGGGAGCCTCCTGTTGAGCCGGCACCTTCGTTGGGTACAGCCGACATGCAGACGTCTGCTCCTTCTGGATCTCACACTCACTCCTCTGGTTCATCCGATGGACCTACTCATTCTGATACTTCCTTGCATCCAGAGCTTCGTTCTGTACCCCCGCCAGTGCCTGAGCAGCCACCTACGGTATCACAAGTTCCATCCATGCCTAGCATGCAAACAACGTTTCGCGTTTGAGGTGAGTACATACATGTCTTGCACTTCTCGTACTCATTATTATCGTTCGATACATTAGGGTATAATCACCGTCGCCCAGCTCCAACAGCACCCTTGCAGTCGCTTGCGCCGGCACCTCCTCGCTCTCCTACGCAATCTTCCCGACCCCAAGCTTTCGAGCATCGTCGTCCCACCCAGCCGGCGCCAACTCGAGGTCCTCGGCACGCACATTTCGTAGACGACCAAGAAAGTTCTGATGAAGATTTCCCTGAGCCACCGCTGCCACCGTCGTCCTCAGAAGATGAAGACGATCATCCGGAAACCCCTCGACAACCATCAGCGTCTCGCCAAACACCGCAGACACCTACGTCTCGACGTACCCCATTAGCTACAGCACGTCGACTCTCTAGAACTCCAGGTACCCCTCGACAGCTTGCTCATGCTGCTGCTGGTCAGAAGAAGAAAAACTGTCACGCAGCTCGTGATATCTGGTCTTTCTATTTGAAGATGGGGGACTGCCATAATTGCGCTTTTTGCATGTATGTACGATGCCATTTATCATCGACATCACAGTAACTCTTTCTTTTCAGTGCCGAAGACTTTGAAGACAGTGATAACATTGCAAAGCAATCCAATTTTGGGCTGAAAACTAGTACCGATATCTTACGGCATCACTTATTGGACTTCCATGTCACTGCATGGTTGACGAAGTGTGAACAACTGGGCATTGAAATTCGTATGAAGCAGAAAGCATACCGGGATGCCATTAACAACTTTCTAAGCGAGCGAGGCAAGCAACTGCCATCATCCGGTGGCACTACGCATCGTCCGTTTTCGAATGACGCATTCATTGATGCACTGATCAGTTGGATTGTCGCTGATGACCAGGTCCGTAAATATTTCTTTCTTCGACCACCTATATGCCACTGACAAAAACCCAGTCCATCAATGTCATTGAGAATCCGCATCTTCGTGCCATATTCTTGATGCTACGCGAAGGTCTCAAAGACTCCGACATTCCACATCGTTCTTCCCTACGAGCCCGTATCCTTCAAATGTGGGATGAATATTTGGACAACCTGTCATCGGAATTGAAGGTAACCATTTATGGGCTTTGAGAACTGACACCGTCTTGACTGACTTCTCAATGCTAGGGATCAATGGGACGCATTTCCTTCACAACTGATCTTTGGACAGACCTCAACTTGCGTCTCTTTATGGCGATCACCTGCCACTGGATTGAGAATAAGATTGTTGATGGTCGAGCTACGCTTCACCTATGTTCAGATTTGATAGGCTTCCATCGTGTTCCTGGGCGTCATTCAGGGGAACATCTTGCTGAGGTATTCATATACATTCTGGATCGCCTTCACATCACGTCCAGGCTTGGCTGGATTACTTGTGATAATGCGACAAACAACGATACGATGATGGACCATCTGGAGTTACTGCTGCAACGGCGGTATCCAGATATGAACTTTGAACGGGTGGATAATCGAATTCGGTGGGTATTTTCCGTTGTATATCAGGTTTGTTTCTCAACTATCTTGGACAGGTGTTTTCCTCACATTGTGAATCTCGCCTGTCATGATGTTGAGCGAGCGATTGATCGAATGAAGTATGGGCCTGACGCTAGGGGTGCTTTAGTTCATGTGACTGGGAACCCTATTGACACCCTGTGCACGCTAATTAAAGCGGCAAGTAGATTGACGTTTTTCCATGGCAAAGGTACTAAAGTAAGCAATTTAGATTCGTTCATCATCGCTTCGTCAAGAGGCCTTTGCCGAGAAAGTTGCCCAAGAAAATATCAGTCCTCTTCAGTTGCTTCGTGATGTTGATGTTCAATGGTCTTCGACAGATATCATGATCGAGTGAGCACTCCTTCTGCGTCAGGTACGGAATTACATATCGCTTTGTTTCCGTTACTAAGTGTATGTATCTGCAGCCCATTCTTACGTTTCTTCAGTGTCGAGAGCAGCGTGATCTTCAGAAACATCAGCTGAGCGACAATGAATGGACAGTTCTTCAACTTATCCATGAAATATTAAGTGTACGGTCTATTTATTTGCCTCATCAATCTTTCTGACATGACCATCAAGGTTCCTCACGCTTTCCAACAAAGGCTGTCAGCTGAGAAAACACCGACACTTTGCGATGCCCTTCCATCCTTCTCTGCATTCATCTTGCGATGGCAGTCTCTTCAAGAGAAGATGCCTGAAATGAAGGATGTTATTCAGGCCGGTCTCGAAAAACTGGAAGACTATTTCCTTAAGGTCATGCATATCCCTGCATATAACTTCGCTATGAGTAAGTTCCATTTCCAATTATCATTATATTCTAACATCTCTCGCAGTCTTAAATCCGAAAATGAAGCTACATTGGTATGAGCACCATGAGCCGCATAAATTGGAGTGGGCAAAAAATCTATTTATGCAAGAGGTATTCTTTCAATGTTCCCATTTCGATTGTCATATTGATGCCTAGTATAGCTTCAGCGCTATTCTTCGGCTCCTCTGATGTCCACTATCCCTTCACAAACACGTGACTGGACAGATGATATTCTCGAGTTCGGCGGAAGCACAGTCCAGAATACCCGCGGGAATATGCTTCAACAAGAGTTTGATGCGTACCTTCTTGATCTGCAAGTTTTATCAAGCACATTATTATTTTGGCAGGTATGTATGCTGCTATGCTCCCTGTTTCTTCACCCTATTTACATGTTCACACAGGAAAACCGCATGTGCTATCCAACCATGTTTTTAATGGCTATGGATATCCTCCCGATCCAAGGGTTGTCCATGCCATGTGAGCGAGTTTTCTCATCGGGAAAGCAGACAACCACAGATCGCCGATCCCGTATCACGCTGGAACTCATGGAAGCCCTGCAAATGCTGAAATTTGGCTTGAAGCATGATGTATTGGCACTCAATTTCACACGACAGTATGATAAAAACGTGCAGACTGCTGCTTTGGAGGCATTAATGGAAGATGAAACAGTAGTTCCTGTTGAAATTAACGAGTTTGTACGCTCTCTGGATGCCTTTGAAGAAGTAATTGATGTCGAATAGTAATTGTAATAAATGAAATTTCCTAATTTGGTATAATCTAGTGACTCGGTAAAAGTAAATGGCTCGGAGCCGAGTCGAGCTGAAGTCATGAAATTGTTTTGACTCTGAAGCCGATCCGGAGCCGAGTCGCATCGAGTCGAGCTGAGTCGAGCCGTGGCAACACTAATTGCTGCTTACTAATACCAAATCCGGCTTGAACCTCAACTACATCCATCGTCACTCGTCCCTCCCATTAGAGCTGTCCCACCATCTACATCTATATTCCCTTATTTTCCGAGGTGCAAGATCTCCTTTCCTCCTCATTGTTACCTGTTGCTAGGCTTGCGCAATGTCTCTGTTCAAATTGGCAGCACGGCAGTTTCATTTGTCTCATCCCTCCTAGCCGCTCCTCCTATTCATGATAAGCTCTGTCGGCCGAGTGAGCGCAAGGATACGGTCATGTGTGCTTGTTGATTTTTCCACGGTTAAGGGGCCATAAAACATGGGTAGGCGCATTTCTATTTGTCGACTTGCTCTTACCATCTCCCCATCATGTCTATTCATAGCTCCAGCCCCCCACGCTCATCATCTCCCCCTGCCAGTGAAGAGGATGACAAGCTGGCCCGTGCCCTTAGGGAAATCAGTACCTTGAAAGACACGATTGAGAAGAAGTGCAAGAGGTATGTGTTCGTACTATACAATTTCTTTACTCACTTCAGTATTGTCTAGGGTTCCAACCAATATTGGCCGCACGCTTCGGCGCACTGTTCTACTCTTCGGCAGCTTCAACAGCCTCATTGCGGAGTGTGATCGTCGTATCAACGCTGAGGATAAGGAAGAAGAGGAGGATGACGCGACTTTGACTGAAAAAGAGAAGGAGCAGAGGGAGGAGACCGAATGAGAGTAAGTTGTCTATCGTGTCTGGCGCTCTTGCTTTGATCTATCTTTCAGTCAGGATCGGGCTTATGTTGGCTTCAATATCCTTACACAAGTCGTCGATGGCCTCAAGGCAAAGCTCAGTGACCCTAACTGCGACGACTTCGATGAGTTTATGAGCAAGGTAAGCTGTATCATCATTCATTTTCCATCTAATCATAAGCCTTGTTAGCTTCAAAATCACGCAAATCAAGGACGGGTTACAGATACAAACCGCATTAAGTCTGAGCTTCCTTCTTACTTCCTGAAGGACTCAGAGGGTGCGAAGCTCAGTGGGAAAGATTGTGCCGGTCGAGGTATACAGAACGACTTTACGGGTCAGCTTCTTAGTTCAATTTTACATGACTGGGAAGATGAGGGGTGAGTCTCCATCTTATATAATTGATATGACTGACATATTCCCTTAGTGTTCGTTTAGCTCTGCGTACTGGCACCGACGCTACAGTCTCCCTCAATAATAATAATTTCTACCGGTGCTTTTATGCAGGTCTAAAGGGTAACCCAGACAGGATCGAGAAGGGGTTTCTTCGATCTGGTTTGCTGCTCAAGGTATGTTTCTGTCCATCCTGCGAGTATGTCGTTCATAATCCTTGCAGGTCTGGTGTGCTATCTTCACATCCCCTTCCTCCGCCGAAGACATTGATGACACCGAAAACAATGCTCTGGATTCCTCTGAGCCACCTACCAAGCACAAGAGAGCAAGCAAGAAGAGTACGAGAGGCAATGTTGCTACCCTCTGCCGTCTTGAAGGCCAGGTCACCCCACGCACTATAGCATATGCGGCTGTCATGGTATGTCCAATGCTGATATGGCTGTTCCTACCTCATTATCTTGACAGCTTCACTTCAATCTGACTGATGCAACTGCTTGGCAAGAAGAGTACTGCGGTGTTAGCTATCTGGCACTATGGAATTTCATTGTGGATTTCTTTGAAGCGCCTTCGGATGCTGAAACCAAACAGCAGGTCAATGATCTTTTGGCGTGGTGGACAAAGTATGTGTCACATATTCTAGGCTTTGCTCTCCGTATTGATACTTGCATAGGAAAGCATTTCCACACTCAGCAAATGGCCCCGAAGCAAAGGGAGCAATGGCTAATTCCAGGAAGCTGTTGGCAGCTCAGCGTGCCGCGCAATCTGAACCTGGGGCGACAACGGCGTAATACTACCCTAGCTAGATTGAAATGATTATGACGCGAAATATATATGTTTTTCTACTATCACTTCGTTTATGTGTGACCACTCATCGTAACAAGTAAAAGCCATTTCAACAAGTTGTCCTATTGGATATCTGGGATAGGACATTGCAACGGAATATACTTGAGGAAATTACTGCACACGAAGATATTTGGTATAAATGTTACAGCACCTTACGAGGATTATGCCATTGGACCTGCTGATATATCCTACTTATATGGGGGGTCATAAGGATTACATATAACTACATCAGATACACGACATTACAACAGTTATATGCAGGTTACAACTGCTTGCACGCCTTTCCCGGATTTAGCGATGATGATGGTCTATCGGGTGCGCTATTCCCTGTGTCTGTCGTTAGTATCCTCTGTAAAAACATGTTTCCGTACATACTGATCTCTTCCTTGGAGGTTCGAACATTGAAATTCGCACCACCTCGTATCATCACGTGGTGCGTGTGACTGCCGTTTCGAGCTCTTTCAAATTCCACATGCAGGTCCACATAGACTCTGCCAAGACTGTCGAGCATCAAAGCATCAAGCTTCAAGACGCTTACGAGTCTATCTCCCCCTTTCTTATGACTACTCCATACACCTCCTGGTTCGAAATCGACGACCCACTCGAAAGCGGCAATGAACATCACACCGTTGCTCGCTCGCCTATCTGGCACGTTTTTCCCTCAGACCCCTCACGAAGCTCTCAATGCCACGAACCTCTTTCATCTTCTAGTCGGCAGTTCAGCGAGCTTCAAGCAGCTTCAGCACCAGCCCTCCCATTCGACACCTTTCATGCCTTTTGATTTTTTGCTCCAAGACCCAGCATACGGGAAAGGCATGGCTGGTTAGATTGGGCGGCTGCCAGCCAGGATGACTATGATGGGCGAACTTCCTTCCAGTTTTTACCGCTGCATCGTGAAATCAAGCTATCTTGTCATTTTACGTCGACTGCAGATGCGGCGGGGGGAAAGTTTTAGCTTGTGGGTCGGTAAGTGCTTTCTTCTACTCTTTCTACCTTCCTCACGAGACTATCTTTACTCAGCCCTGCACCAATTTTGTGGAACCGGGGGCACCTATCCAATCTCAGCGTCGTTATCACCCTCTAGCGATCTCATGTGTATTCGAAGTCCAGCCACGGCTAGTCCCTGTCATCCCTAGAGCTCAGCTCCAAGTCGCTCACTGGTAGGAGGAAGGGAGTGGAAGGGCACGTAGAAAGCACATACAAACGAAGACGGTTCAGTCACGTACGGTATGTGACGAATACCTCAGATACTGCAACTCACACTCACAATGTTGTTTTCTCAAAGCACCTCCAATCGAAGCACGAAGTACCGCCAGATATATGCCAGGTTGGACGGCGTCTTCAAGTACAAGTGGGACTACAATGACGCGTCCAGCCCAGCAACACGAAAACTGGAGACCCTCGCCCCGAATTGCACTTGTCCAGTGCCTTCGACTTGATGTATATACAATCCGGTCTTCATGAGGCTGCAACTTTGATGCAGATTACTATTCCTCCATGGTTCATACGGGTGTATAAGGCTGCTGCAATTATTTCGGACGTTTCCATGCATTTCGAGCCTTGCCAAGGGCTTATACGGCCATATATATTTCTGTCCAATTCGCTGATGGGATGTCGTAAGCTTCAGGAAAGCGCGGACCGGGAAAAGGCTCGAAAGCTGAAACGGAAGTCACACGTACCACGTGATCATATTTCTTCCAAGTTCGCGATTCAGACGCGTCGGCGCCGTTAGTCATCTGATTGCCCATCTATCCTCCCACCATCATGGCCGTCTTCGTCTGCCAAGACTGTGATACCATACAAGACTTTGCTGAGTACTATCACCTTTGACCCGACACAATTTCTTATGCTAAATCTATGCCTTATGTCCCTGTCGCAAGGACGATACCATGCTCGTCTACTCCACCGAACCTCCCCCAGACGTGTCTGCTCCGGACGTCTAAGGCAGCACGTATGGAGACTGCGCCCCGATGCAAAGCCTTGCACGTGCAAAGAAGGATGCTACCTCCAATGGAGCGGTCTCGAGGGCTGTGGATGTGCCAATAACGGAGGCACGTATCTCTATGAATTCCAATTTCTCACTACCTCTAAATTTAAACTATGGATTCATTCTCCATTTTGGCTTTCCTTATTGTACCACGGATCAGAAAACTTAGCTTGCGAGGCAACGGTTCCGTATAACTACGATAGAATTATATTAGTGTAAGTAGGTCTAATAGCACAAATCGAGAGAAGAGCGCGAAGCTCTTGCTCGCTGTGAAGAAAAGACTACATCATCTAAGTAAAGGAATATCAAGTATAGGATAGAAAATAGCAAGGGAGCGTGAATTATTTCCCGTGGATAGATATAAGATATAAGGGTAGCTCAGATGCATAATGAGATCGAGGTCTCCTGGTATTGTCGACCTTTACGCGGCCCGTCCTCCTGCTGTTCCCGAGCCTGCACTGGTGTTAGTTTGTCCTCCGCCATTGCTTCCACCATCAGGCTGCTTAATCGGTCCACTTCCAGTTGTCGTAGAGGCTCCACTAGTGTTACTCTGGCGTCCACGAGGCACATATCTATGAAATATTCGATGAGATATCTCGCCCGTGCAGAACTCACGTACCCTTGTCCTGACATCGACGGACTGGCCAACATTGAGTACGGGGAAGGACAAAAAAACGATCAAACGACGAACCTGGATGAACCTCCGCTGTGAAAGAGACGGTGAGCACCGGTGGGTAAATGGCAAATGAGGCGATGCATACCGTACAGACGGAGAAATGGCTCGGAGGTGCTGGAAAATGCTGAATTGCATGTCTGTTCGGTGGGTTCCAGGCTGGTTCTAAACAAAGAAGTAGTAGTGTAGTGAAGGAATACGCACCTCATATGTCGCCTTTTATACCATAGCATATATTGAGACGTATTCCATCCTTAGTATGCTACAAGTTGCCTGTCATCGTTTTATAGAGCAACGACGTTTCAGTATACGCCATGAGCACATCAGAATTCCCGGAAATCAAAGAGCAGCGCATCGTAAATCGCGAGCACATGTAGCATGTATCGTCATTGATGATATATACCGACCTGCCATTCGGTGTGTCATAACCTGGTTCGTACGGAGGCGGCTACCCAAGATACAAGGACTCGGATCGAGGTATGCATACCTCCGTGATGATGAACAGGACGGGATCGCCGGTATGCTTTACCAAGGTGACATCGCAACATTATTTTTGGACCGTATCTATTTCCGAGGCGTTGACGAGTTCGTATACCCCTCAGGAGTGAGGAGACAAGTAGGGCAGAGGGACTGCAGGGATCTACGGGATGATGATATCGATGAACGTTTGAACCCTTATAAGTGTGTGCCTGTTGCAAAGATAGACATAGTAGTCTCTGTACATGATTTTTAGTGCCCTGCCGCGAAAAGACGCATCTCCAGCTCAATTGTTCAGGAAGGCGAACGTCCGAGGAATGCTATTACTGCTCGAGGTGCAGCAGCATCCGTCCTTTCAGCAGGAAACGTCGAGGGTGGCGGGGACGAAGCTATAGGGACCTTGATTGCCTAGCGGCGGACTTCATCGCCCTCATAGCAATACACCCAAAGCACTGGCACCCCACCTAAAACAACCCAACATAAGAGCAGTGCACCATCAACCGGGTGCCTTATCTGCTACTCGCTGAATTCCAACCAAGAGCGAGATACACCTTCGTTTCAGCGCGCATGATCTGGCGAGGTTGATCGTAGGGAATATATCTAGCAAGCAAGCCTCTTTGGATACCAGTTCAATGTGAGAAGCATGGTATCATGTGCGCGATCTCGGAGAAAAGCCTGGCATCTTAACGAAGAATCGCACAATACTCTATATTGAGATCGAGCAACATTCTGGATTATGCATTGATTGTATGGGTACCAAAACAGGCGCCCTAACCACACGAGAAGAAGTTGGAATTTACCGCCGTACGTTATACCTCATTACCCCCATCTGCAAGCTACATATATCAGGATCCGCAAAGTGGAAAAAAAGAGAGTCGACTCACTAGCCCACTGCAGTCCAACCGCAGTGATCTCTTCATGCTCCCCGCGGGGGTATCTTTCTTCTTCGTATCGATCGGCTCCTAAGTTAGCGGAGCTCCCACTCAGGCGTGTTTGGCTCGTCCGGCTCTCCAGCTGTGGATTATCGATGACGGTGGGTTTATGGACGGCACGAACCTGGGCGATGTTTAGAAGGGAAGAGCGCGGCCGTTTGGGCGTCTAGCATATGTTTCCCGGCATGGCGGTTTTAAGTCGAAGGGTAGGACGACTAGTTGGAAGCCCCGTCTCGACAGTTCTACAGTCATGCAAGCGATGCCTCCCCGCATATTATCCCAACTGTATCCTGGCAGATTATCGCCATGCTGCTTGCGACCAAAGGAGAACGAGTCTTTTGGGATGCCTGTTGCGGTTGGATGCGAACAAGCGGTGAGGCAGGAAGGAATTGAGCGACGAAGGAAGTTATCCTTGAGACATGAGTTTGTTGCCTGGCGGCATGGGGCTCGCTAAGCAAATGGATGCGATAGTGCAATCCTGAGCGCTGAGCTATGAACCGAACAACAGGAAACTACGGCAAAACCTCGAAACCTGCCCTAGAGCACACGGAGATACCGGACCGTGCCCTACAATACTGAGCAGCTATCATCCTGTTAACTTTTTAGAATTTCACACAGCTTGCACCATCACGACCATTCGAGCTGTACCCACCTCTCGTCCACCCAAGATTCCCAGTTGGATCTCGTTAGACATATGGACTGAGCATCCGCTCAAGGACAGTGGCAGAGTCACATCATACTAGGACTCGGGGCTGAGCTCTAAGGATGACAGGGACCAGCCGTGGCTGGACTTTGAATACAAGTCAGAGAGGAAGAAGTATGTATTCACATGAAAACCGACCTAGATGGCGCCCCTATGGGCAATGCTTCAGTCACAGATAAGATCGGGCTGCAGTCCTGCGATGACCGGATTGTATTTGTATCAAGTAGAAGGCGCTGGACGAGTGCAATTCGGTGTGAGGAAGGACAAAGCTTCCAGATTTCGGCTTGCAGGGCTGGACATGTCATTGTCGTCCCACTCATACAGAAGAAGCCGTTCGACCTGGCATGCACCTGGTGGTGTTTTGTGCTTCGACTGGGGGTGCTGCGAGATAACAACATCGTGAGTGTGAATTGCAGTATCTGACACGTTCGTCACATACCATGGCTGAATCCGTCTTTGTTTGCTTGTCCTTTCTCCATGCCCTTCCGCTCCCTTCCTCCTACCGGTGAGCATTCTTTAGTAATACGGGTGAAGGTGATAATGACGCTAGCATCTCCCTGCTCATTTCGACAGACAAAATACTGAACAAAGATAATCTCAAGAGGAAGGCAAAAAGAGCGGAAGAAAGCACTTACCGAGCCACGAGCTGAAACATCCCTCCCACCGCATCTGCAGTCCATGTAAACTGACGCAGGATAGCGACTTTCTTCTGCCTGATCTTCACGATGCAGCGGTAAAAAGGAAGTCCGCCCATCATAGTCATCCTGGTTGACGGCTGCCGAATCCAGTCAGCCATGCCTTTTCCGTATGTTAGGTCTTGGGGGG
The DNA here is from genome assembly GCA_030435635.1 of Armillaria borealis. NCBI lineage: Eukaryota > Fungi > Basidiomycota > Agaricomycetes > Agaricales > Physalacriaceae > Armillaria > Armillaria borealis. The sequence goes on along the minus strand of JAUEPT010000025.1, from coordinate 98,064 downwards.
AAAAATTAAAATGCATGAAAGGTGTCGAACGGGAGGGCTGGCACTGAACTGCCGACTAGAAGATGAAATAGGTTCGAGGCATTGGGAGCTTCACGAGGGTCTGAGGAAAAAATGTGCCAAATAATCGGCATCATAACGTCCTAGCGAATGAGAAATGGTGTAATGTTCATTGCCGCTTTCGAGTGGGACATCGGTTACCAGGAGGTCTATGGAGTAGTTGTAAGAAAGGAAGAGATAAACTCGTAAGTGTCTCTCTGGACCCTTGACGAAGTTGCAAGCAAGAAACTCGTTGTTGGTGTGACTTTGCTACCAGCATGGAGGCAAACGGCAACGATAGGAAGATGGTATCGTAGGTGCGAGAAGCACCGTTGGGCTGGCTAATCATGCGCAGAACGTCGCCACAGGATCTGCAGATTTGAATTTGCTCATCGGTTTGGTCTCTAGGAGACATCCTCGAGCGTGACTTGCAAGACGAGGTGATGCGCCCAGGGTCACGACAAAAAAGACCCGATGGAGAAAAGACTTGACAGTAGCCGTTATGGCTACGAAGACAGGGCGGACAAGCACATGCAAGCCATGTTCAGACTACAACCAGCGTCAGTATAAGAGAATATACCACAGTAGAGTCGCTCACACCGGACTCTAATCAGTGCTGATGCGCTGATGCGCCGTCGTACAAAAGCTGCCTCGCTTGAACTGCGGTGCACAAGTTGCGATGAGAAAAACCAATAATGTGCGTGTTAACGAAAGCACTCACACCAACTTGTAGCTACGATGGGGAATACTTTGATATTGCGGTTCAAATGATCATCGAACATCTTTTGAAGCCTATCCCTTGGGACGTGATAGCCACTCCCGGACGTCATCCAAGGATGCGAAAAATAGGGAGTGACATCTCATGCTTTGCGGTACTGCAAGAGAACAACGCAAGTAAGCATCATGATAAATGACGGTATATGGGACGTTCGTCGCATACAGTAGTGTCATCAACGCCTAAATCTTTGCTTGAATGTCGGTGTCGCATTTCCACCTGCTATTTCGCTATATAAGCTGAGTGGAGGGCTTCCACGCAGCTTCAGAAGCGGGTGTTCCCGAGTTCATCAGCTCGCATATATGCAAGGAAAGGCTTCCCCGGTCCACCTAGTGATCTTTCTCTGCGCATTGAAGAGCCAAAGCGCCTAAAGAGGGTGTTGAACGGGAAGGTCGAGCTGAAATGGTGCACCGCGCTGCGGGCTAGACAGTTCATGGTTTCGCTGGGAGTTTTGTAGGGCTCTGAGGGGAAATTATCCGATAATGGTGGATCATCGATTCCTCATTCATTGTCATTTTCGAGCGGGATTGTACACGGAAAGGCGTTGCACAACTGCGGTAAACAATCGCTGAATAGTCAGAAAAATGAGAGAAAGCAAAGGCCAAGTCACGCACCAGCTCTTGTGCCTCACAGATCTCGTTTCCGACGCTCTGTTCTGTCTGCTACGTGTAATAGAATTTGGAAATCCGTGATTCGAGTTTAGGCTAGGCTGACATATCGGCAAGAATCGTCTACTGGTTTTCGTCTTGAAGCTGGCTGGGCGCTGGACACGCAAAAATTCAGTCGGCAGTGTCGGTGTCTGGACGTCGTAAGCTTCGGGAAAGTGCGGACCGGGAGAAAGCTCAAAACAGCAGTCGCACGTACCACGTGTTCTTATTTCTTCGATTTCATTCAGTGGTCACCATTAATCATCGCATTTCCTATCACCATCATCGCCATACTCGTCTGCCAAATCTGTGATACTGTACAAGGCTTTGTCGAGTTCTATCACCCCTACAGCCGGGACTCCCTTGGACGCATCGTCAAAGGAGGTCCATGGACCTTTAACCCGCTAAATTTTTATTCTAAATCTATGTCTGAGTGTTATGTCACTATCACAGGGACGATACAATTGTTGTCTACTCTACCGAACCTCCCCCCGACGTGTCTGCTCCGGACGGCTAAGGCAGCGCGCAACACAAAGCCTTGCACGTGCAAAGAAGGACGTTCCCTCCAATACAGCGGTCTCGGGGGCTGTGGATGTGCCAATAACGGAGGCGCGTATCTCTGTGGATTCCAATCTCTTACTACCTCTAAATTTTAAACTATAGATGTATTCCCCATGTGTGGCTTTCCTCATCGTACTATTCATGAGAAATACTTGGCTCGCAAGGCAGCGCATCTGTGTAACCAGGATAGAGTTATATTACGTGTAAGTAGGTCTAGTAGCACAAATCGAGAGAAGCGTGCGAAGCTCTTGCTCGCTGTGAAGAAAAGACTACATCATGTAAGTAAAGGAATATTAAGTATAACATAGAAAATGGCAAGGGAGGTTGAATTGTTTCTAGTGGATGGATATGAGATATAAGAGCAGCTCAGACGCATAATGCTATCGATGTCTCCTGGAATTGTCGACCTTTACGCGGCCCGTCTTGTTGAGCCTGCGCTGGTGTTGGTTTGTCCTCCGCCATTGCTTCCACCATTAGGCTGCTTAATTGGTCCATTTCCATTTCCCGTAGAGCCTCCGCTCGTGTTAGTCCCCTTTCCGCGAGGGATGTATCTATGAAATATTCGATGAGACATCTCGCCAGTGTGAAACTCGCGTACCCTTCTCCTGACATCGACACACTAACCAACATTCAATACGAAGAAGAACAAAGAAGCGATCAAACTGCGAACCTGGATGACTCTCCACTGTGAAAGAGACTGTGAGCACCGACAGGCAGATAGGAAATGAGACGATGCATACCGTACAGACGTAAAAATGGCTCGGAGGTACTGGAAAATGCTGAATTGCATGTCTGCAGTGTGTTCGGTGGGTGGTTTGAGTAAATAAGTAGTAGTGGAGTGAAGAAAGCCGCTCCTCATACGCTGCCTTTTATACCCTGGCGTATAGTGATGCACATTCTATCCTTGGCATGCTACAAGTCGGCTATCATCGCACCGACCTTTCAGTATACGTCAGCATTCCCAGAAATCAAAGAGCAGTGCATTCTTAATTGTTAGCACATGTAGCATGTATCGTCGTTGATGGCACAAAGATCAAAAGATAACAAGTGAAGCCGCCGATCCACCATTTCGCGTATCATGACAGTGGGTTATCTGTACCACAGTACGGAGGTAGTCAGTACACAGGAAATCTTGGAACAGGGATCCTGGTATGCAAACCTCGGTGATGATGAACAAGGGCGGGATCGCCGGTATGCTTTACCAAGGTGACATCGCAACATTAGTTTTGATCCATGTCATTCCTCGGAGGGTTGGTTGGATGGAGGATATTCCTCAGGAGTGTGGACGCATCAGAGCAGTCGGATAGAGGAGCTATAGGTAACAATTGACGATCTACGAAGTGATTGTATAAGCGTGCGTCTTCGACTCGATTGTTCAGTGAGGCGAACATCCAAGGAATATAGGTAACAATTGACGATCTACGAAGCGATTGTATAAGCGTGCGTCTTCGACTCAATTGTTCAGGGAGGTGAACATCCAAGGAATACTATTACTGCCCGAGGTTGGTATCAGCAGCGGCATTCGCCCTTTCAGCAGCAACAATTGAGAGTGGTGGGGGCGAAACTATAGGGACCTTGATTGCCTAACGGCGGTCTTCATCGCCCTCACAGCAATACACCCAAGGCACCGGCATCCCACCTAAAACAACCCAACAGGGTGCTTTATCCGCTGCCCGTTGAATTCCAATCAAGAGCGAGATACACCTTCGTTTCGATGCGCATGATCTGGCGCGGTTGATCGTAGGGAATGTATCTGGCAAACAAGCCTCTTTGGATACCAGTTTAATGTGAGAAGCCTGGTATCATGTGCGCGATCTCGGAGAAAAGCCTGGCATCTTAACGAAGAATCGCACAATACTCTATATTGAGATCGAGCAACATTCTGGATTATGCATTGATTATATGGGTACCAAAACAGGCGCCCTAACCACACGAGAAGAAGTTGGAATTTACCGCCGTACGTTATACCTCGTTACCCTCATCTACAAGTTACATACAAATCAGGATCCACAAAGTGGAAACAAAACGAGAGTTGACTCACTAGACCACTGCAGTCCAACTGTAATGATCTCTTCATGGGCTCCCCGTGGGGGTACTGTTCTTCTTCGTATCGATCAGCTCCCTGGCGGAGCTCCCATCCAGGCGTGTTTGGCTTGTCCGGCTCGGGTGCGCTATTCCCTGTGTTCTGTCGTTAGTATCCTCTGTCCTGGCATTATATGTCTTCCTATTTTGCCATCAATATCGTTTCCCTTCAACTGGCGCGCACTCTGTTCGCACTTTGTTTCTGCAATCTGTAAACAAGAAGCTTAGCAAAAGAAGATTGATCCTCTCATCGCGCGCACACAAACCATCAACCATGATTTACGGGAACAATTACTCGTGGACTAGAGATAGATCAGAGTACTAATAGCTTCGCGTTTACCGGCTGCTCCCTTCAGTAATTGCTTCGCGCTTACTGTATTCATCTATCTCGCAAACCGGACCACCCAGGTCTCCTCACGAACCCCGCTGGAATCCATTATATTCACTAATAACATACATCTATTGTAATCCATCCTTCTTCGTTTCGATCATCCTCTCTCGCCTCGCGCTCTTATATCCGGATTCTGGCATATTCTTAACATGACCCTGGCCACATGATTTGAGTTCGAGTCTCTTAATCGGAAAGTACAAGGACTGAGAGGAGATTGTCATTTTTGATCATAAGATCTCATATTTTGGATATTATTGCCTTAGCCCTAGTAACAGTCACTCTGGCCATAGTCTTACGATATCGACGTTTTGATTTGGACAGGTTCGAGTCTAGTTCGAGTCCTGCTCAGAGATTGCCGCTTTCGTCCTTTAGTTGACATTTTTCCGCTGGAAACTTAGACCGATGTTGAAGGGGGAGATTCAATGGAATACCCACTATAATAAAAACATGTTTCCGTACATACTGATATCTTCCTTGGAGGTTCGAACATTGAAATTCGCACCACCTCGTATCATCACGTGGTGCGTGTGACTGCCGTTTCGAGCTCTTTCAAATTCCACACGCAGGTCCACGTAGACTCTGCCAAGACTGTCGAGCATCAAAGCATCAAGCTTCAAGACGCTTACGAGTCTATCTCCCCCTTTCTTATGACTACTCCATAGACCTCCTGGTTCGAAATCGACGACCCACTCGAAAGCGGCAATGAACATCACACCGTTGCTCGCTCGCCTATCTGGCACGTTTTTTCCTCAGACCCCTCACGAAGCTCTCAATGCCACGAACCTCTTTCATCTTCTAGTCGGCAGTTCAGCGAGCTTCAAGCAGCTTCAGCGCCAGCCCTCCCATTCGACACCTTTCATGCCTTTTGATTTTTTGCTCCAAGACCCAGCATACGGGAAAGGCATGGCTGGTTAGATTGGGCGGCTGCCAGCCAGGATGACTATGATGGGCGAACTTCCTTCCTTCCAGTTTTTACCGCTGCATCGTGAAGATCAAGCAGAAGAAAGTCGCTATCCTGTCGTTTTACGTCGACTGCAGATGCGGCGGGGGGAAAGTTTTAGCTCGTGGGTCGGTAAGTGCTTTCTTCTACTCTTTCTACCTTCCTCACGAGACTATCTTTACTCAGCCCTACGCCAATTTTGTCTGCCGAAACCGGGGGTGCCTATCCAAGCTCAGCGCCGTTATCACCCTCTAGCGATCACATGTATATTCGAAGTCCAGCCACGGCTAGTCCCTGTCATCCCTAGAGCTCAGCTCCAAGTCGCTCACCGGTAGGAGGAAGGGCGTGGAAGGGCACGTAGAAAACACATACAAACGAAGACGGTTCAGTCACGTACGGTATGTGACGAATACCTCAGATACCGCAACTCACTCACAATGTTGTTATCTCAAAGCACCTCCAATCGTAGCACGAAGCACCGTCAGATACATGCCAGGTCGGACGGTGTCTTCAAGTACAAGTGGGACTACAATGACGCGTCCAGCCCGGCAACACGAAAACTGGAGACCCTTGCCCCGAATTGCACTCGTCCAGCGCCTTCGACTTGACGTATATACAATCCGGTTTTCATGAGGCTGCAACTTTGACCTTATCTGCGACTGAAGCATTGCCCGTGGGGACGCCGTGTCGGTCAGTTCTCATGTGAATGTATACTTCTTCCTTTCTGACTTTTATTCGAAGTCTAGCCACGGCCGGTCCCTGACATCCTCAGAGCTAGCGCTCAGCGCTCAGCCTCAAGTCCTAGTGTGACTTGTCTTGCGGAGATGAAGCTAAGAGGGCGCTCGTTCCCAGGCCAGAGAATCCAATATGGTATGCAATCGGTGTATTCCTGGATCGTCAACCTGATTCTTGGATTAGACGCCTACCCTTAAACAGAACTGGGCTTATGGTCTTTCATATCTCGTGTTATCGGCTGGTGCGCTCAGAGTGAGATGCGCGTAATGGTCCTGGGTACAGGCAACGTCATTGTGAAGACTTGCTTCCCTCCAAAGCTCCATGATGAAGCTAGCTGTCGCTTGACGGAAGGAGCAGATGGCTATCTCAAATGATGATGGGACGGTTTTTCGACTGTGAGTGATTTTGTCATGCTTTATTCGCCTATTCTGATGCTGGTAGTAGTCCGAAAATTTCCCAATGGTCGGTACCAGGCATAACGATCATTGCTCCGTCACCCGGACCTCTTTGTCATGATCTCAGGGTACATCACGAGCCAAGTCTTTTCACGCTCGAGGATGCATCGATGACCGAACGGGTTGAGCAAATTTAAATTTTTGTGGACGCCGGGACGATGATCTCGTCATGGGCATGAGCTTTTCTATGTTCGATACGTTCTGCGCGTGATATGGCGAGCCCCAATGATGCATTTCACGCCTGCTAGACCATCATCCTATCGTTGCCAATCTCCACGCCGGTGGAAAAGCCACACCCAAGGCGAGTGAGACTTTTGGGATGGTCTGGGGAGAATTATTGGAGGCGCGGTTGGACGAAGACGAGTTGCGCCATGCGAAGATGGGGAGATATCGCTGTTTGGTATGGGTTTATTGTGCTCCTCTGATCTGGATGAGTTCTAATTTTGTTCTTAGTCGTCTAAATTCAACTTTGCCCTCCGAAGGTTCCATGCTAGGCTAAGCCGAGTCTCTAGGATATTAAGGTTCGACGACCTTCTACCGGCGTCAATTGCATCGTGTAAGTTCGTTCTATAATGCGCACGTTATCGGTCTTCCTCATCGCAACCTGTGCACCACAGTTTGAGCAAAGCAACGATTTGTACGATGGCAGGTCTGCACGTCTGCACTGATTAAAATTGTCCAGTGTGAGCGACTCTTCTATGCTTTATTCGTTTATACTGATGCTGGTTGTAGTCCGAAAATAGCTGGCATGTGCTTGTCTGCCCTGTCTTCGTAGGCATTACGACCATTGTCAAGTCTTTTCTCTATTGGGCCTTTTTGTTGTGACCTCGGGCGTATAACTTCGTCGCACCATCAAGTCTTTTCACGCTCGAGGATGTCCCAAACCGGTTGAGCAAATTCAAATCTGCGGATCCTAGGCCGATGTCCTGCGCATGATTATCGATGCCTCTCCCACCTGCTAGACCGTCATCCTATCGTTGCCGTTCATCTCCACGCGTGTAGCAAAGTCACACCAAAGACGAGTGAGACTTTCGGAGTGGTCCGAGGAAACGCGGTCGGATGAAAATCGCTGTTTGGTATGAATTTATGTTGGTTTTATGGTATGGATGAGTGCTAATTTGTCATTAGTTGTCTAAATCCAATGTTTGCCAATCGGAGAATGAGTTTCGTCTTCAAGGCATACCTCGATGTCTATACTGGCACGTGCATTTCGTAACTCGACCGGGATTATCGGAGGTCGTGGATTATGAGTCTGTGTCAATGGAGCCATGGTATGTATCATTAATTAACTGTCGCATGTCACCTCTGGTAACAGTACATGGGTTAATAGTGCACATTCTCGAAGTGCGGGTTTGAATCCCACCAAGGGAGGTGAGCGTGATAAGCTTTGTGTTTTGCTGTCCAATATGCTGGATCCTGATGGGGATCTCGTAGCGATACCCAAACCAAATGCTACCTTGATGGAGTTCGGCCGCCTGATAAAAGACATGATTGACTCTGTAGTTGGTAATACTATAATACATAGTAGATTATCGTCCGTGGTAGCCTAGCGGTTATCTCGTGTGCTTGAGGTAGTGGTCAGTCTTTTTCTTCTATGCCATTTGGATTTGCCCAATGTAAGTTTCGAACTGCTGTCAGCGTATTCTACTAGTAACAGTGGGGGGAAGAAATATGATGGCTTCTCATTACAAAGATGTATGTTGCAATTGGCCGACGACTGTTACCCTACGTTGTGCCCTCTGTAGTCTCATGGCATTAACCCAGGCCACATGATTCGAGTTCGAGTCTCAATCGGAAAGTACAAGGATGGGGAGGAGATTGTCGGTTTTGATCGTAAGATCTCGTATTGTGGATATTATTGCCTGAGCCCTAGTAACGGCCACTCTGGTCGTAGTCTTACGGTCAACGTTTCGACTCGGTAGATGGCAGGTTCGAGTCCTGCTCAGGGATTAAGTAGACTTCGTCGTGTAGAACTATTTTCCACTGGCAACTTGGAACACTTTTTACGGGGGCAGGGAGACACGAGAGGAAGGATAGGCGGATGGGCGAGGTAGGATATAAAAAGAAGGTGGCAGTCGCACAAGACTGTCATACTCGACGAAGATTTGTTCGCCGTGCAAGCAATGCCTCCCCGTCGATTTATGCTGCTCATTGTCGCGCTGCTAGTGACCAAAGGAGAGCGACGGTTTTGGGATCCCCGTTGTCGGAAACGTGGTTGGATGAGAACGAGGAATGCGGCAGGAGGGAATTAGGCGACAAAGGAAATCATATTTGAGACACGAGTTTGTTGCCTGGCGATACAGATGAACTCTAATCTTGTTACAGTTGTTAGAATTTCACGCACCTCGCACCGTCGTACGCCTCTCGTCGAAGATTACCAACTGTATTTCGCTAGATATCCGGCCGAGTTTTCGCTCAATGACATATTCCTACAGCCCCGTCTCGATTTTCTGCTAGCGCCACCAACTTCGTAATTCTACCGCCAAGTTTATCAGCTACTGTTAGAAGGAGATCACTCCAGAGCCGCTCACCTGGCATCCGAATTCGAATCTGGAGGATGTTATTGGAGTACGATGTCACTGCAGTAGGTGAGGGCGGAATTCAAATTGAACTGACAAAGCGCAGGGAAGATCGGATTCTTCGGCGTGGAGGTGGGAGACGCGTCTGTGGCGTGGGAATCAAAAGGTCGGTCTTCGATTTCGGGCTGACCCGGTCTACCAGACTCAACGTTCAGTGCAACGACCACGAGCTTGACAAGTTCAACGATACTCCGGCCACTACTCAAATTCAGAACCTTCATCCCTCTCTGTGATTTCCTGTTTCCTTTCGTGGGCCCATCTCGTGATCTGTTGGTAGGACGCTGTGAAACGGTGCTGCATGTACCTTTTTCTTGGCTTTCTTTCGTCTACTTACACTTGTGTTTAATTCAGTTTGTGCATAGGGACCACCATGGATCAATTGCGGAAAGATTTTCTGAGTGACGACCGTTGTAGCGGTGCAGGTGTGTTCCTTTCTCCTCCCCCTTCTACCTACATAGCGCTCATGTAGTCAGCAAGCTTGTGGGCCTACCAGTTTTCTGATATCCGGCCGTCAGTCGGCCCGACAACGACGATGCCGATGAGCGAACTATAATGGCCAGGTCGCATCCTCGCAATATGGGAAGACATGCTTTTCGCGAGGGTCTAGACGATGCCTATCATAATGGCAGATCGTCCCGGCACCGGTCGATAACGAAAATATTGGGAACTCGTTCAACAAACCGCTGTCAGGAGCTGCGTATGTTATCCTGCAGTTCTTCATTCTAGGATCTGATTTAGCTTTCTAGTCACCTCGCCGTTTTCCTTGATAACATCCGATTACATATTTTTCGTTGTGGAAGCACCCAAATGACCAAATTCCCGTTCACGACTTGGAGACGTGACCATGTCATGTTATCCTGGTGCATTCGAGGTTATGCTCTGCTTCTCTACTACAGTCCACGACGACGAGGGGATGTCCTCTACCCTACGCGGTGTCGACGACGATGTGCTTGGTGTTATCTGTGCTATACTTGACAAGAATGAAGTACGTGGTTACTTGTCGTTATGTTCTATATGCTAATCTAGCGCAGTTAAAGCAAAGGACACTCATCGATAAACGGTATCTTCCGTACGAGTGCGACGACAATGATACGTCCAGCCCTACCAGACGAAAACTGGAGGCCTTGTCCTTCCTCATCCCGAATTACACTCGACCAGCGCCTTCGACATGATGAAAATACAATCCACCTTATCACTGGACTGCAATTTGGCCTCGTATGCGGTTGAAGCATTGCCAATGGCGGCGCCCTCTGAGTAGGTTTTCGTGTGAATGCATGGTTCTTCCTTTCTGACTTGTATTCAAAGTCTAGCCCTCGGCCACGGTGACTTGTCGCGGGGAGATGAAACTAAGTGGGAGATCATTCCCAGGCCAGAGAATCCAACATGGTACGCAATCGGTGTATTCCTGGATCGTCATCCTGATTCTTGGACTAGACGCCTACATTAAAACGGACCTGGGCTTATGGTCTTTATATCTCGTGTTTTTGCAAGTGCACTCAGAGTGGGATGTGCGTAATGGCCCTGGGTGCAGGCAACGTCATTGCGAAGAATCGCTTCCCTCCACAGATCCGCGACGAAGAGCTGTCGCTCGATGGAAGGAACAGACGGCTATCTTAGGTTCCAAATATGAGGATGGGGTGATTTTTCGACTGTGAGTGATTTTGCCATGCTTTATTCGCTTATGCTGATGCTGGTAGTAGTCCGAATATTGCTCAATGGTCGGCACCAGGCATAACGATAATTGCTCTATCACTCAGACCTCTTTGTCATGACCTCGGGCGCATCGCGAATCAAGCCTTTTCACGCTCGAGAATGACCGAACACGTTGAGCATGGCTAGCCCTAACGATACATCTCCCGCCTGATAGACCATCATCCTATCGTTGCTAGCAAAGCCACATCAAAAGGCGAATGGGTCCTGGCGGAAGCGCGGTCGGATGAAGACGGCGTGCGCCAAGCGAAGTTGGGGGGACATTGCTGTCTGGTATGAATTTCTTGTGCTCTTTTGGTATGGATGAGCTCTAATTTTGTCGTTAGTCATCTACATTCAACGTTTGCCCTCCGAAGATTCCGCGCTAGATATGCAGGTTGAGTCGAGTCTCTGGGATATTGCATAAAGCAAGGCTCGACGACCTTCTTCCAACGTCAATTGGCTCCTCAATTTTTGGCGTTGTTATCAGGTATCAGAGCCGCGGATATTGTAGATTGATCATGGGCCCCCTCAATCGGGGGAATAGTATGCCGATTACCATCACCACTGTTAGCAAATCAGCAGCCAGCCTCTGGTAGTACACGGGTTAGTACACGAGCTTGAAGTAATGATTGGGGTACTTTGCTTCGTTCGAAAACTGGGGTTCGACTCCCAGCCTAGCCGATTCTTGAGCTATATTCTTCTGTTTTGTTCTGGGTTGTCGGGGTTTATAGTGGACGCTGGGGCAGCATCTATTTGAGCCATGCTCGTTACCTTCTCTTGACAGCTAGGAGACGTTAGCACTTACTAGGGACTCCCTCTCAGCCGCTTCTAGCACGACCGGTGATGCATAATAGACAGGAAATATATGATGGTCCCTGGTAGATTAGCGGCTATCTCGTAGGTGATCATATGTGGTCCGTATATAATTTTTGTATCGGTGTGCTTCCCTCAGCATTGCCACGGGACATCGCCCATCACCGTGTTCATTCGTGCGCTGTGAGTCCCGAGGTTCCATTTTCTGTTGGTATTGAAAATAAGGAATCTAACGGTCGAGGGGGAAATGTGTAAGGGCCTCTGGTAGTCCCATGGCGTTATGCATTCTGACTGGCCGACCACAAGTTAGCTAACTATTACTCTGTTGACGGTACCAACAGTTATGTCCTCTGGTAGTCTCATGGTATTAACCTGGCCGCAGGATTTGGGTTCGAGTCCCAAATGACGCAGGTGCAAATTCCAAAGTTCGTTTTTGATCAGGATTGTTTCCCGTATTTTTTATATTAACAACATCTATCGACTACACTGGGGAAGTAAAAAGGCTTCATTCGATTTAACTAAGTGTACAACTTTCATCAATAATTCTTGTAAACATACATCACAACTATCATTCGAGCCAGCGTTCCAACGGTCAGACCTGCTTATTGAGAGGGGTAACAAGCAGCGGTACCTGCGGTCCTTCATTCGCCTTCCCCGGAACGATGGGAATCAAAACAATACCCGCGGGACCATGCTGCAACTCCGGTGCTCCCTTCGGAATGCTGAATTCAAAGTTACTGAGAAGTTCTGTGACCACCGATTGCAGCTCCATAATGCTGTTAAACAGTGAGGGTCGAATAGATTGGTAAGTTCGTCGATGCTCACGCGAATCGCCACCTATTGATACAAGAAATTATAAGTTAAGGTTGATCCATCGCTTCTAAGGCTTTTGATACTCACCCAATACACCCACGAATACCAGCGCCTGTTGTTAAAGTCGCAAGGTAATCAACGAAGGATCTCAAACAAAGACATGGTGTTCTTACTGAAAGTCATCCTATCAAGGGACGGAATTAGCGGTCTAGTACTTATGCGACAGAGACAGGATCTTACAAATTCGCATAGGCCCCAAGAGATTCCTGCTTTATCCTACGATCTTCAAGGAACCGGCAAGGATTCCATTCTGCAGCATCATCACCCCAGACCGACGGCAGGCTAGTAAAAACCAATCAAAGGGCTGCCCTGGATATAATCAGACTAGACTCGCCGATTATAGGTGTACACAGATCCGAAGATAACTTGACCCTTAGAAATAGGGATTTCCGAACACGATTGGCCATCCGAAGTAATGATAGGTTCGGCTAGCGGTAGGACATCGTCCTCAGACGCTTTACGAAAGAGGCCATACGCAAGGGGATGGTACCGGAGAACTTCCTGTGATTAGGCCGATCATCGTCAATTACAGCTCAAAATATTATAAAACGATGTCGCACCTTAATAACAGCGTTGAGCCAAGCCATTGCATCATAATCGCCCCAAGTAAGCGCCCCAGGAGCCTTGGATTTAGCTATGGCTATCTCCTCGCGTACCTTCGTTTGAACCTCAGGATGACGACTTAGTTCATAGAGAAGCCAGGCAATAGCGCTCGCAGTCGTGTCGTGACCCGCTACAATGAATGTCCTATCCCACTTACTCAGCTAAACGAAGTAGACGAGGGTGGAAGAAGCCTACGCTAGCTGGGAGTCAATTTCCAGGTCACTCATCTTCTTCTTTGCATCATCAGCGAGATGAGACATCGCTGGTTCATGATGATAAATGACTGTTATTGGTGTGACATGTCCCACATACCGAGAACATTGACGATGTCCTTCTCAGACGGATTGGCATTATTGACTACTTCGTTCAGTTGTTTCTCGAAGATAGGCCGGGATACTTTCGAAGCAACGTCTTTAAACCGCTTCAGTCGCACAGCAGTTCTGCTAGGCAGCCGCTCGAGAACTAAAAGAACCCATTCGGGAAGTATGCGCCAGAGTGCGGTGAACGGAAGCTCCCATTTCGTCTGAGATTCAACGCTATTAAAAACGGGTAGGCAAGACACACCCCAAATGAAGCAGGTTAAACCTACAAGACATTGTTAAGCGCCGCCATCAGCTCGGTTTGTCCATCGTTAAGGGAATTGAATTTATATCTAAACGAGGCTGGCGAGTCGGCTGTAAATAACTTTGGAGATCATGAGCGCTCGATGAATCCTTACTGATGCCTATGATGTCTAGCGCGATCTTGCTTGTCCATTGAAGCACGTTGACCTCTTTGCCTTCCCCGACATACTCGTTAGCCTTCTCTATAAGCTAGAGCGTTCAAATGAGCTAATGTCGTGGAAGCCGGTGTACCTCCGTACCTTCAGGGCAGATGCCTGGAAGACATTCAGATAGAGTCGCAGCTGGGATGCAGCAAAAGCAGGACCGAGAATTTTCCGCTGGCGTTGGTGGATCTTATCTAGAACTTCAATCAAACAAAGAACATTGGCAACACAGAACCCGCTGGCATACCCTCAACAGTAGATACGCCTTGTCCCACGAGTGCATCTATGATACGACGGGCATCTCTTGTCTTTGGGAATCGGTATCCAGAAGAATGAAAAATGTACCGCAACGCCTTTGGGTCAGCGACGGACAAAATATCTTGCTGTCATAGAAGTCAGAGTCATTGCAGAAAGATAGACAAAAGTTCTGACCCCGAAGCACCCGCCCGTGCGATATACAGCGCCGTACTGTTGATACCATTTCATCTCCAAGTCGCCTACATGCTGACGACTACGAAGGAGGTATTCATGACCTGATAACTATCATTTAGAATAAAGCATAGACAGTGGAGTCAATCTGAGCAAACCTAATAAGAATGAAGGACATGGTGGTCCGCGAATCTTTCGAATCGCATATCTGCGCTTCCAGAGGCGCAGAGGGACAGCAACGAGCAAATAGGCAATCACAGGGATAACAAAGTAATAGAGAGCAGGCTGCATGTCGCAGGACTGGAACAGAAAGTTATTGAGAGGACACCATTAAAAGTGGCCTCAAATAAATGGACCCGTTTGAGCCTATCCTGAAGTTCTCAAATTTGGCGAAGTATCTGACAGGTGTAAGAACCCCTAGAAAACGGCCCCGTCGGGTAACGATAGGGTTCATTCAATGGCGCCCGTCACAGCATTCCGAAAAAAAAAACATCACTGTGTAGTCCGTAGCAGGCTAGCAGCTTATCACGCCACCAGAGATAGTGACTTTTCCAATGTCGTAATGCCCCAGATTTTGCACGACTGGAAATAGGACATAGATCAACCTTTTCCAGCATTTGAAAGTGTCGCGGTACCTAGAAAATGGCGGCAGAGTCTGCACGTTATTGGAGACGCGAAGGCCAGCGCTGTATGGCATTGTAGGTATACGGTGCTCATTCAACGAGTACTGCAAGTTTAACAGATTAGGGCAAGTGACGACTAACATAGACGAAAGTTGATGATACAGATCAAGATTATGAAACAAGGGTCCATGAATACGGAACAGTCTCTAGTGAATTGTCGACAGATTGAACTCCGAGTATGATAGCACCTTTTTTACACCAATATCAGCGTCGTTTTATATGCAGGAAAGCCATCTTACTTCGCATTGTTGAAGTTGACGAGCTTTGTTTCGCGGTACTCATCATCAGTATCTAGCAGGTAAAGTTCACCAACCGCTTGGCAGGAGCAAAGATTCTTCTGCCGCAGGGACGTGCTTCACGGGAGCTGGCCCATCACTCAAGTCGTAGGCGGTGATATTTCACATGTCGACATTCAGCGAGAGCATTGTCATCGATGTCACTGCTGTTTTGTACACCTATAGCTAAATGCAGACGAATGAAAAGAACCTTCCATAGGCCGGATTGGAGGCTGCCGATCATGACTGAAACCGGATGAACACTGATATTTCACGTAAAACAAGAGGATACGTACCATGTTCACGTACGCCAGAAGTATCCCCCGGCCTGCAGCTGCTTGGAACGAAGGGTCACGTCATCAATTGAGAATTCCGCTGCTCGTCTTCTATACTGGCAAAAATACAGCTTCATATTTCGGGGTAATACAGGTAGGCTTGCGGCCTACGCACGAATAATATATGAGCACTGATAATTTGAGCATACAACTTGAAGGAGCAAGTGAAGCTCACCTCTTCAAACATTCCTGCGCTTGCCCACAAACAAAAAATAATTCGAAGGAAAGAGACGAGCAGAAAGGATCTTGCTGTGTGCAGCCTTTGCTCGACCTGTCTACCGCACTGCATCTCGCAAGCTCCGACCAAGTCGCGGCAAAAGCACAGTGGCGAGACTGGGATGGACAGGAGTATTTGCTGGCGGTGAGATCTTTGGATGGAAATGTAGCGCGACATTCAGCGATGAATAAACATTGCAGTTGGGAAGAGGTGGTAAACCGTCTTGCAGATTGGCAGGCTTCAGTCCGTCTTTAATCCTCCCTATTGAGGGCGGCGCGATATCCTTTGGTCCTGTGGTTAGTACATTCCAGAACGAGAGAATGATAGAGCTCGCTGCTCACTTTGAGTTCAAATAAGCATCCCTAGTCCCGGGCGTATGACTTGTTTCCTTCGGATCCAAACTATGATTAGCCCTTATATTGTGCGCGGAACAGGAGCATCTACTGAAGCTCGTTAGGTCGCTGATAAAAGAAGGAATATTGAGGAACCTCACCTCGCCGCTTTTTAAAAACTAGCTTAACAATAACCTTCGTCTCTCATGAATCCGAGGGCAGGGAGATATCAGAGAAAGGGTGGCTGATGGGCGAGGTAGGATACAGACATTCCAGCTCGTGTCCTGGCTGTTAATCATCCCGCTCCTGAAGGAGAGCGACCCTTTTGGAATATCCGTTGTCGGAAACGCAGTTGGATGAGAACGGGATGTGCCGCGTGAAGGAATTGAGTGACGAGGTGCCCGGGAAATCGCTTTTTTTTTGGTACGAGTCTGGCGATATGCATGAGCGCTGATTTTGTTGCAGTCGTCTAAAATGACGCACCTTCCACCACCGTCGTCACGGCTATTCGAGCTGTGTCCGCCTCTCGTACACACAAGCTTCCCTGCTAGATATCCCGCTGAATTTCGGCTCCAAATCAAACGAGGGACTCACCAGGGTTCATTCATTTGCGCCCGTCACAACATTCCGGTATCATTTAAAAAACGACATCACTGTGTACTCCGTAGCAGGCTAGCAGCCCATCGCGCCATCGGGGGCAACAATGAGATGCTCCTTTGCTCCCGGGTCCAAAGAAATTAACCAGAAATAGCGACTTTTCCAATGACGTAGATGCCCCGGATTTGCCATGACTGGAAACGGGACATGTAGAACAACCTTGTCCGGCATTTGAAAGCGTCGCTGCAACCCTCGGCACTGCTCCTTTTATAGGGCCACCCAGAAAATTTGCACTATTACGTCCATAGCAAGCAATAGCTCCCAGGGGCCTGTCGATTTATCCCGGCATCTGGTTGTTCATCGTCGCACTGCTGGTGACCAAAAGAGAGACGCGTTTGGGAATTGCGGTTGGACGAGAACGAGACATATCGCCGGGTGATGAGGCGTCCAGGAAATCGCTTTCTGGTACGGGTCTAGGGGTATGAATGAGCGCTGATTTTGTTGCAGTCGTCTAAAATGACGCACCTTCCATCACCTTCGTCGTCACGACCATCCGACTCTCATACACGTAAGCTTTCCTGCTAGATATCCAGTTGACCTTCTGCTCTAGGACATAGGCAGCATATACTCACTATCGCTTGATGTCCCCAGCCAGTATCGATATCCCTACAGCCCATAGCCAGCATCAATCGACCTCGAAATTCTACCGCATTCGTCCGTTATCGTTAAGTAGATTATCCACCTTGACCGGGCCACTCATTTTCGATGCGACATTCACTGAACAACAAAGGGCCAGTCTTGTATCCGCATAGACTCGAATTCAAAACCAGCTGTGCTGTTGTGGAAGTGGTAGTAGCAGGGCTTGATTTAGGAGTGATTGATCAGTAATTTTCCTACTGGAAGTCCCGTGGTGCTGTATCGGTTAAGCGTGTTACTTCATTGAAGTGGATGGTGGGTTCGACTCCCAGTTGGACTTTAATAAGGATGAGATCCATTTTGTTTCTGTATGCCCTGTCGAGACAAGGATGAAACGGCGGTAGGATAATGATTCCAGGAATCTATTATCTGTCACATATATACCGTTTCTTACCGATCCGTGTGCGTGTATTTCTATGGATTGCAACTTCTTACTTCTGAATGTAAAAGCATGAATGCGTTCTTCAGTGTTTGGCTTTCCCGTCGTACCAATAATGAGAGCTTGCGAGGCAACGTATCTGAGATAGAATTATATTAATGTAAGTAGGTCTAGTAGCACAAATCGAGAGAATCGCACGAAGCTCTTGCTCGATGTGAAGAAAAGACTACATCATGTAAGTAAAGAAATACTAGTATAGTAAAGGGCAAGGGAACGTGAATTATTTCTAGCGGATAGGTATAAGATAAACAGGCAGCCTAGATGTGTAAAATTAATCGGGGTCTCCTGGCATTGTCGACCTTTACGCAGCCCGTCTTGTCGAGCCTGCACTGGTGTTGGTTTGTCCTCCGCCATTGCTTCCACCGTTAGGCTGTTTAATCGGTCCATTTCCATTTCCCGTAGAGCCTCCGCTCGTGTTAGTCCCCTTTCCGCGAGGGATGTATCTGTGATGCGCGTATGACAGTCATCTCACTGTTCCCGCAGCGTAAAGCTCACTCACCCTTGACCGGAGTTCGACAGACTACTGGGCATTCAGTCAGAGAGAAACACAGACGAAGAAGGTGCGAACCTAGTAGATAGTCCCCTGTGAATGCCGTCGTTAGTAGTGGTACACACAGGACACATTCGAACAGATACACACCGAACGATGCGGAAGTGCTTGAAAACGTTGAATTGCATGTTGTGAGTGAGGCTAAGGTGCGTTTGGTTACTAAGACAGAGGTAGTGTAGTGAAGAAATACGCACCTTATACGCCACCTTTTATACCACACACATACATTGATGCGTATTCCATCCTTGGCATGCTACAAGTCGGCTGTCATCGCACCGACGTTTCAGTATACGCCATGCGCATGTCAGAATTCCCGGGAATCAAAGAGCAGCACCTTGCAAAACGCTAGCACGTGTAGCATGCATCGTTGTTGATGGCACAGAAATCAAAAGGTAAGCTGCTGATCCACTGTTTCGCCTGTCATGACCCTAGGAAGGAGCGGGTTATCTGTACCAGAGTACGGAGGTAGCCAGTACACAGCATTCCCGGAAATCAAAGAGCAAATCGCTAGCACGTGTAGCATGTATCGTCGTTGATGGAAAAGGTAAGCTGCCGATCCACCATTTCGCGTATCATGTCCCTAGGAAGGAGCGGGTTATATGCACCAGAGTACAGAGGTAGCCGGTACAGGGGAAAACTTGACACAGAGATCCTGGTATGCGATGATGCACGAGGGCGGGATCACTGGAATGCTTTACCAACGTGACATCGCAACATTATTTCTGGACCATGTCTATTTCCTCGAAGGGTTGGTTGAACGGACAATATTCCTCAGCAGTGAGGACACAGTAGAAGAGGCACGTAGAGGAATTATAGGGATCGACGGGATGAACCCTTATCAGCGTGTGTCTGTTGCAATGATAGACATATTAGTCTCTGTACATGATTTTCAGTTGAATCACCATACTGAGTTCCTGGTGCGAAAGACGCTGATGTGCTCGGTAACGGGCCCTAGGGATCACCACGGGTAACCCACGGGTGCCACGAAGCCGACCCGGACCCATACCCGGCTGACCCATACCCGGGACCCGCATGGGTTTCGGGCCAGGTCGGAGTCATGGCGGAGTCAGACTTTTTTTGATCACATCGAAAATCATTTAATTTGATCCAATCTATCATTTACAGTTGATCTGTAATCAAAATAACCGCGCAAAGGCCCGGGATCACGGCACAGGTACAGCCACCATCCAGCAATGGCAACCCGTACCCATACCCCCCGGGTAAGGGTCCGGTACCCGGCAAAACCCGCCGTACCCTTGGTTTTCTCTAGTAACGGCGAGTGACAAAAGACTAGTGGGCGGAAATGATCTCCAACCGACACTAAACCTCTCACAACTCTACACTATCACCAATTGATTGAATTCAGGTGTTTCAAGTACGATAGAAGCACTCTGCAGACTCAATAATCAAGGGATGTTGTTCAAAAGACACTTTATTCATTACTAGTGAGTTTTACAAGCGTACTACTTGCACTAGTGGGGTGGGTAAGACACAATTGACTGAATGTGACTTGGTTTTGAGCTACTGCACTCGTTGGGACTATGACTGCTTCGAAATAATGGCTCTCTTGGCCCTGTACTACTTCCTACAAGTGATCTTCACTTGACTAGTTCGCACTCTTGGCTTACTAGTGGCACTCTTGGCCTAGAAACTGTTCCTTACAAGTGATAACACTTGACTAGTTCGCACTCTAGCTTACTAGTGGCACCCTTGGCCTAAGAATAATACTTTAACTTCGAGAAATTGCAAGAATTTACTTCGAAACACTCTTGGTCTTTGCAGGACACAATAGTATTGCTCAAAAGGGACTTCAATTCACTCAATTCTATAGGTAACTTAGCGACTAGTAGCCGCTTCGTTGAGGTTAAGTACAAAAGCCTTTAATTGGGGCACTAAACTCTTGTTAGTCACTCGCAATTGCAGGGATGGCTTGCCTGTCCGTGCGAGTGGCTATTCTACTACTTATATACTGTAAAGAAAGGTACAAAGTGACACAAACAGCTACACTAGTGGGGTATTTTCGGTACTGATTTCTTGGCTAGGCCCGAAACATCGTGCATAAACACGCAATAGTCGGTCTAGAAATTACTATTGGACGACTAGTGAGCCATGAAGCTCAGCTATCGGTTTAATCTCGCGTTCTTGACACAGCAACGCGCCACTAGCGCTGGAGATGAACGACTAGCCACATCCTCGTGCTCGCAACCGTAGTCGGCCATGATCGAAGGCGCAGCCGGGCTATACTAGTACTGATCGTAATAGATCTGATCGCACTAGTCGGATCTGGGCGTAACGTTAATCCGTTGTTAATTCATTTCTAAGTCCTGCTTCGAGATTGCTGCATGACTAGTTAACCTGACTTAGGCGTTTCTGCCCCGATCGGTCTGCTAGTGACCGAACTTCATGAGATCTGTGTATTCTGCTTCTTGTTTGGTGCGCTAGTCACGATACTCGTCTACTAGTGGTCTTATATTAATTAGTCTGGCTAGTATTCAAGTCACTAGTACGGCCGGCTGGTAGATTTGACCCACTAGTGGTGTCGCATCTAAGTCCTGGCTTCACTAGTCGCATACTGCTGTAACTATCAGCTCAAAGCCTCAGCTATAGTCCTTTTACTATCACTAGTATAGGATAGGTATGCAATTGTATTGTTACAAAATTGCAAAATCTAGGTGTGAACGCATAGACGGCGTATCAACGCGTCTTTGGCTCAATTCTTCAGCGCCCAGCAGTCGATGCCGAGGTTCAGCATTCGTCCTTTCAGCAGGAATGGTTGAGAATGAAGGGGCCTTGATTGCCTCTTGGCGTGTCATCTTAACGGAGAACCACGGGGCATGAACGTTGAACATCAACAAAACATCACGCATTGGTTGTATGGACGAAACCCCTACTCGTACAAGAAATGGTTCGGGGCTGGCTGCCGTACATTTTTTGAACCTTTTAGGCTCATTAGAATTGTATGTCCACACACTCAAAACATAAACATGATACTAACCATTGTTGAGGATACCTAGTAGTGGAAAAACAGGATATCATCGCCCCGGTGTCCGCAAAAATTTAAATTTACTTCCACTTGTTTGGTCATCTGCGAGCTTGAAAAGATTCGACTGGCGAAAAGAGGTCTGAATGGTGGGGCAAACTGGTAAGGCAGGCAAGCCATTTTCGGACTACAACCAGCATCAGGATAAACATGGCAGAGTCACTCACAGTCAAAATTTTGAGTAGTGCACTGCAGCGTTATGAGAAAGACCGATAGTATGCACCTTGACATAAGAACTTACCAGTCCACCGTAGTTAAACTGCACAATAACCCCATCCTTTATCTCTGGTCACCAAGGATAGGACGAAAGTCTGCTCCTTACATCAGAGTCGCGGAGCTGTACAGGAAAGCGAGTCTATGACTTGTTCACTGATTTACATCTCTCGATGATTTCTGATTTGCAGTGGCCCACCTGGAAGCTTGCAGGAACAACGGTTCATTCTTCCACAGGTAGGCACAATTCTTGAAGCCACTGCCGGCATATGCAAACGAGCTGTCATGGAAGCAGGAGACGTGTCTGTGGCATGAGAATTAGAAAGTCGGTCAGTCTTCCATTTTGGGCTCCGTCTTACCCAGTTGACTTGCTGAACTTTTTCATCGGCGCCCTTCCATCAACTATGTATTTTCAGTGCTCAGCATCGATGAAACCCAAGCCCAGGCCTTTGACGATGAATTTTGCACAGCAGGCACCGAGCTCCCTACGGTTACCACTCTCATGGTCAGCACTTACTACGATTTCATGGTTCCTCTTTGTCCTAACGGTGAACATGTGGTGACCTATGGTTGGGTATGGCTCCATTCGAACCGTGGTGTGGCTTTTAGGGAGCATTCATTTGGGCTTATTGGTGCAGCAGGCGGGGCAAAAATGCTACAGCACTTTGAAATGAATAAATGGTGGACCATCGATCTGTTAAAGGGTAAGCTAGGGAGCTCATCTTCCGCATTACCTCTGGTTCTCACTATACTCTTAGCCTTCCATCGGAACGGTAACCTTGGATGGCGTCCATAGCCTGAAGGCATGTTGTTGTCTTGTCATGACTACCTGTACCACACTTACGATGATGATCAATCAGGCTCTTATTCCTATTCTGAGCCAGTCCAAGAAACTGAAAACACTCTGACTAGTGGATATGTCTTCCCTGGATGTCAATTTCAATCCTCTGAGATGCATACATGGGCCCTGGCAGGGACCAAGTTCTCAGAATGGTGCAAGAGCAAATGGAGGTGTGCCATTGCAGACATGGTTTTTGGCACTTCCCTCAATCTTGATGTCATGGGATACCGCAATTCACACTCATGATGTTGTTACTGTCTCGCAGCTCACCTAGATGAGATGTACATCAGGTCGAACAGCTTTTTCGAGTACAAGTGGGATGACAATGAATCCTCCAGTCCTGCCAGATGAAAACTGGAGCCCTTGTTCTTCCTTACACTCATCCAGCACGTTTGACATGATGCAAATACAATTTACTTATCATCGTATGCAACTTGACCTTGTACTTGGTCGAAGCATTTACCTATGACAGCGACGTCTCGGTTGGTTTCTGTATGCATGCTTACTTCTTCCTTTCTGACTTGTATTCAAAGTCTAGCCATGGCTGGTCTTCGGTCCCGTAGATGAAGCTGAGAGGGATCGCTCATCATCCGGATGTCTGGACTAGACGTCTACCTTGCACTATGGGGCTGATGGTCTTTTATCGCTGGTACGCTCAGAGTGGGATATTTTTTGGGTGCAGTATGCAATGTCATTGCAAAGACTCGCTTCCTTCTGCAGCTCCACAATGACGAACTGTCACTCAATAGAAGGCACAGACCCTCATCCTATCTTTGGTGGCCAGAAATAAGGATGGGGTGATTCTGTCTCTTCGTTATGGTGGATTGGTAAGTTCTTACATGCTATTGGTCTTTCTCACAACAACTTATGTGCTACAGTGCACATCAGCACCACTTGCTTGTCCGCCCAATAGTCCATTACCAGGCATAATAATCAATCTTCCATCGTTAAGACCTCTTTGTCACTACCTCGGGCGCATCTCGAGGATGACGAAACAGGTAGAGCAAATTCAAATTTTTGCAGATGTGAACTTTTCCATGTTTGATACGTTCTCCGCATGATAGGGCAAGCTCCAATGCTGCCTCTCTTGCCTGCTAGACCAGCATTGAAATTCTATTGTCGCCGTACATTGCCAAAGTCACAGAAGATGTGAGTGAGACTTTTGGAGTGGTCTGGAGAGAGTTTATGGGACATGCAGTTAGGTAAAGATGAGGCATGCCCCCAGAAGATGAGGGTACATTGCTGCTGGATATGAATGTATTGTGATATGACTGAATGGATGAGTTTCAATCTTGTTATTAGTTGTCTATTCAATGTTGGTCATTCGAAGGTTCCCTGTGATGCAAGTTGGGTTTCGTCTATAGGACATTGGTATTGCATTGATGCAAAGGTCGCTGCCCATACCGACATTCTTCCTGTGGAGAGAATTGAGAAGACTCTGCAGGTGGTGATACCATAGCAGATGATAGATTATTGTCCCTGGTAGCCTATAGCACTATGAAGGTAGCTCAGGTTGAAAATCAACCTCAGTCAGGTCAAAAATGAGCGGCCCCCCTTAAACAGGTTGATCATAGGTTGATCTCAGTAGAACCTACGTTCGATAGGTCATTTGTTTCGATCTAAAAAAGGGTCACATTTTTGTATCATATTAGGCCCTTTTTGGTAGGTTGTTTGTAGGTTGAAATTAGACATTTGGTGCCACGAGTGCTGGATCTGGAGCTGCTAGTGCACATGCGTGCTCCTATAGTATATATTGCAATTGCTTACAACCACATCAATCTCCTGAACTCACACCATGTACATGCGAGTGCCGGCGCCCCGTTTTGGGATACAGCCCCAGCACAGCAAGCCAGCAGAGAATCTGTAAGCAATATAACTTTCTATTCTTGATTTCTTTATCATAATTGACATGTCGTAACACGTATATAGTCCTCAAGATAACAGCATAACAGCGAAAAGACGACGGATACAAGGATGAAACACGTATTCTGATCTTGAGACTTGGTATGCAAATTGATTATGATGCGTTTTGGACGTGTTATCTTCGATGGGACACTCACCGTCACTTATCTGCAGTGCGCCAGCAATTGCACACATACCTGGTCAGGAAAATGGCCATACCGCCTCATCCATGTCACAGTCAGTACATGCAGACATGTCCAATGGAGAAATCATCAGTGATTCGGAAGCTGAAGATGAATATCAAGGACTGTCTGCCATAGAACTGATGTCCCTTAATCTTGACCTCTCATGGAGCTTCCATATGCTTCTACTTGAGCTGGATGAGTATGTGTTTGAGTTCAATCTGGCCACTGCTAATACATCTGCCTTACGACAGGGTATAAAGGGAGCTCGTGAATCACTGGCCATGCTGGAGAAATTAGCATGTTGGATCGATGCTGGTGATATGATGCAATAGAATACAGCATTGAAAGAGCATAGGTCATGGGCCTCCTGGTGCAGATGAACTAGGGAAGATGTCAGTATGTGCGATTGTAAATGCCACAAGAAATGATTGTACATGTAATTTATGTTCTATCCTATTTGATCAGTCCGATTCTCTATCATCCTCTGAGTATACTGCCCGAGCCAAGGAGCTGCTTCTATCGATGATAGCCCACTTGTTCTGCCCACAGGGAACTCTGCCGATCAGGCACTGCACCAAGGTGATGTCCATAACATGTTGCTGACCCAGCACTGTATAAAAATGGACATCAAGGCCATCTATTTTCTCAGAGTCTGAACACTTACAACTCCTGATCAAAGCCATAATAAATGTTGTCTCCAGCTCATGCAAACCAAGTTCGGGGCATGGTTTGGAGAACCGCACCACATAAATGTGTTCCAGTTGGCGGTAGAATGTGTGACTCTGAAATTCAGCAGCAACATTGCGTCGAGTGGCATTTTTATCCACAAGCATCTCATACTATGATCATGAGTGAGCTAATGGGACATCCATATTGAAGTAAGACTTACCCAGACCCAAGAGTCATCTCGGCTATCATCGCGCAGGATACCTAATTTTGATGCTCTCATCATATCACCAGCATCTGAGTCAATGCGCTGAACCTTTCCCCACTTGGTGATATCTGCTTGCTGAAGATGCTGTTTAACTATACCAAGAGGACGCTTCAGATGAGTCACCAGTGCTCCTATCAGTGCAGTAAGTGATGAGGGCCACTGTGGTGCTTTCGGTGGGAGAAGCTGACATGTCAGATCTGAAGAACTTCATCATCAGTCAAACTTAGGCATACACTGCAGATTACTCACATGATGGCAGTTGAAGTGAGCCCAGTGGTGCACCATGAGGACGCCATAAAGACAATTCCTCCACTACATTGTAATAGGCTTTGATCTGGGTGAGTTGTGCATCCTCGAGAACATGTTGTGCAAGTGAAGCAAATGGATATCGACGACTGCGAATAGCTGGTTGCAATGCACCACAGTACCATTCCATTGGAAACGCCCAGTAACACCGGACAGAGCCAGTCGCACTAATGCTATCAGCAATATGTAAGAGTGTGTGGATTGTCAGTGGACATGTCGACAGGTGCTCAACATCATATTGATAATAGAATCTGATAATTGTCTGTTAGCTAATGTAGGCGTCAAACAGAAAAGATTTACTTCTCATAGTCTTCAACCCAGTGTGCAAAGCCAGTCCGTACATACTCGATCTGATTGTTGGAGATCTCAAATTGCAAGCAGATGTTGAGAAGTTCAACCAGCTGTATAAAATGGTTGTAGTAGTGCTCCGCTTTGAAGCGCCTTTGAAGAAGGACAGGACCAAGATATAATGCCCAAAACGACCACATCTCAGCTGATATGTATACACCATCACCAGCAATATTTGGCACACATGCTCCATAAGCTGAGGGTATAGTCGATCCTGCCTTGGCAGTAGCCTCGCCAATAGCCTTCCATACACTTTTGTCCAACTCATAGGACTCTCTCCCCTCATCGAGACCCTTAAACTTGCCAGTCCAATGAAGGACCAGGTTTTTCAGGAGGTTCTCCCAAATCAGATGCATGAAATCATAAGGGAACGCCAGGGAAAAACGCAATGAATGAAGAAAAAAGAGTATAGATGGGCCCTTTATTCCTGAGGCCTTTGACTGCCTATCAGCTTCAGCGTTTGTCAATGCAGACTTGGTGGACTTTGCCTGCTCATACATCTCATCATGCGAGTGAAGCGGAAGATTGAGCGGGTCATACTCTTTCACAGCTGCCGGTGAATCTGTGACATCTAGGTGATTAGCACAGTATAGTGGCACATAATGTGTGTTTGCCGATGAGTTCAGTACTTTCAAACTGGTGATCTTGCACATGCAGCATGGCGAGAAGCCATTATGACCCTTCATGCGCATAACCATGGAAACAGCTGGTATGTCCCCAAATACAAGGATCAAGTGCGCACGGAGAGAGAACATTGATCCTGACAGAACATCAAAGGTGGGAATTCCAACTGCCAGCCATAACATCTCCTGGACAAATGGCCAGAGAAACGAGCAGGAATCCTTGGGCTTTTTGGGACCAGGAATAACACCAAGGGAGAGAATGTTCTCAAGATGGAAGTGGACATCAGGAGGGAGATTGTAATTGAAAAGGATGAGGGGCCAGCATGTATGCTTTCAATGCTTGAACAACCTGAAGCCATCAGTGGACAAGCCCAGGGCTATATCTCACCAATCGCCAAAGTACCGATGGTAGTAAACATGTTCACCAACCTGGACAAACTGGCGCAGCAAGTGGCAATAAACACTACCATCAAACACATCCTCCACATTTTCTGCCTTATGCTGGTGGCCCTTTGCACAATACTGCATTGCTTCAGCCATCTTCTGATTCATGGCAAAGGCGCAAAGTCAGGGGATGGGAGGAATATATGTAAATTTTTTGTGAGCCTTGCCATCAGCATGATAGCAAGGTTCCTGACAAAATGGACACTCTGTTCATTTCTCGTGGGACCCCATATAGCAGACACATGAGTTTGGGCAGCGGTGATGTGCTTGGTAACGGCAAGTGACAAAAGACTAGTGGGCGGAAATGATCTCCAACCGACACTAAACCTCTCACAACTCTACACTATCACCAATTGATTGAATTCAGGTGTTTCAAGTACGATAGAAGCACTCTGCAGACTCAATAATCAAGGGAAGTTGTTCAAAAGATGTTTTATTCATTACTAGTGAGTTTTACAAGCGTACTACTTGCACTAGTGGGGTGGGTAAGACACAATTGAATGAATGTGACTTGGTTTTGAGCTACTGCGCTTGCTGGGACTATGACTGCTTCGAAATAATGGCTCTCTTGGCCCTGTACTACTTCCTACAAGTGATCTTCACTTGCCTAGTTCACACTCTAGCTTACTAGTGGCACTCTTGGCCTAAGAATAATACTTTAACTTTGAGAAATTGCAAGAATTACTTCGAAACACTCTTGGCCTTTGCAGGACACAATAGTATGCTCAAAAGGGACTTCAATTCACTCAATTCTATGGGTAACTTAGTGACTAGTAGCCGCTTTGTTGAGGTTAAGCACAAAAGCCTTTAATTGGGGGCACTAGACTCTTGCTAGTCACTCACAATTGCAGGGATGGCTTGCCTCCCCGTGCAAGTTGCTATTCTACTACTTATATACTGTAAAGAAAGGTACAAAGAGACACAAACAGCTACACTAGTGGGGTATTTTCAGTACTGATTTCTTGGCTAGGCCCAAAATATTGTGCATAAACATGCAATAGTCGGTCTAGAAATTGCTATTGGATGACTAGCGAGCCACAGAGCTCAGCTAATGATTTAATCTCGCATTCTTTGACCAAGCAACGTGCCACTAGCACCGGAGATGAACGACTAGCCACACCCTCGTGCTTGCAACCATAGTTGGCCATGATCAAAAGTGCAGCCAGGCTATACTAGTACTGATCGTAATAGATCTGATCACACTAGTCAGATCTGGGTGTAATGTTAATCCATTGCTAATTCATTTCTAAGTCCTGCTTTGAGATTGCCGCATGACTAGTTAACCTGACTTAGGCGTTTATGCCCTGATCGGCCTGCTAGTGACTGGACTTCACAAGATCTGTGTATTCTGCTCCTTGTTTGGTGCACTAGTCATGTTACTTGTCTACTAGTGGCCTTATATTCATTAGTCCGGCTAGTATTCAAGTTACTAGTATGGCTGGCTGGTAGATTTTACCCACTAGTGGTGTCACATCTAAGTCCTGGCTTCACTAGTCACATACTGCTGTAACTATCAGCTCAAAGCCTCAGCTATAGTCCTTTTACTATCACTAGTATAGGATAGATATGCAATTGTATTGTTACAAAATTGCAAAATCTAGGTGTGAATGTGTAGACGGCATATCACTGCATTTGTGCTAGTAGCCTTATAGCTACCTAATCAATCACTGGTTTTAAGTGCATATCCTTGACTGAAGTGAATTTAAGTTTACCAAGTCAACCCAAAAGAGCAACTACAGTAATCTAGAAGAACTAAAAAGGAATAAGAGTTGTCCCTGCATTTGCACTTTGCTAGTTCCTAGAACTGCTCTGCATCCAAAGGCCTCGCGCTCCAAAGCCAACTAAAGTGATCTAGACGTGCTAAGTCAATCACAGACTGAAGACATTGCCTAGTTAAAGTGAAATAAGCCATAGAACATTTTTAAGTTCGAAGAGTTAAAGAGTCAGAGTACTCTAGAGTCAAGGACTCTTTGCAAGTTGCATACTTGAAGCTAGGACCTGTGTGTTCTTTGTAGAGTCAAGGACTCTTTGTAGAACTTTGGTTCTTTGTTGCAAGTGTGTGCGCTTGTGTTGTAAATGAGTCTGTGTACTCTAGAGCTATTGTGCTCTTTGTAGACCATCTAGGTCTTTGATTGTTAGTTGTTGAAGTGTTCTCTAGTCAAGCCTTAAAAAGCTCTCCTAGATGAAGTCAATTCGAGTCTGAACTGCTCATAATTGTATCCTACCAACCCCACGTTCATATACCTCGCTACCGCGACTAGTGTATCTCATGTAAATGCCTTTAGAATTGAATTGAAGCTATCTTTGAACAAACCCAATTGATTATCGCTATCTAAGTACACCACGAGTGCTTCTACTGTACTCACCCTCTAACTTAACATTTGGTGATTGTGTGTGTGTGTGAGATTTAATATCTAGATTGATGATCTAGACACTTGTTTCATTTGCGCTCTGCCTGTTACTGAGCACATCACTGGTGAATGTGAATGAGGGAGTTCAGAAAGCGATAGGTCTTCAGCTAGATGTGAACCAAATACACTAAGTGGTGTCTGACTAGTAGCACTCATTGTCGGAATAGCAAACATTAGAGTATCACAGAAATCTGCAATTGTTTTGGCTTCATCAGGATCAATGGTTGGAAGGGTTGTATACTGGTGAAAAAGACCAAAGTCATTTGGTTCAGTGGAGATAAAAGCTGGAGGTTCTGGTGAGGATGAGGGTGAGGGCCTGTGTTGGGGAGATTGGACAACAGCTGGTAGATGTCTATGAGGAGATGGGGGTCTAATCGCAGCATATTAACTCATTTTGACAATTTCTGTTCAAGTCGAGGGAAGGTAGTCCAACAAGTGCTTGGGTATCATATGAGTTTGACATAATGGCTGTGGCTCAGGCTCAGGCTTAGGTTGCAGCTCAGGCTCAGGTTCAAAGAAAAAATCAGGAATTGATTCTCATTGCTGAGTATTAGGTGTAGCAATATCTAGAAGCTAATTGTAATTTCAATAAAAATTCCGAGAATAATCATGATTATAGCATACCTCATTATCTGCAGCAGTGTCCATTTTGGAAGAGCTACCCTTGGCTGTAGTATCCACCATATTTCCTCTCTTAGCAAACCCCAAAAGACACTTTGCCCCGCCAACCGATTTTATTGCCCCCAAGCCAGTCTTCATGAAAAACTTTGACCTTGATGTGATTTTGAGACACTTTGCTTTGTGACCAGCGATGGCTCAGGCATTCCCAGTAAGATTTCAGCCACAGTCACATTGGTAAACCATCATTGTTGCCACCAGAAGGAGAAAGATTAGGATAATGGTAAAATTTTGTTGCATCTTGGAAGTATACCATCATTGAGTATTAGATATTGAATAAGAAATAATTATTACACACCTTATCACAGAGGACAAGTGATTAGAGGACTTTGGCAGTGGCAGTAGTGAACATGAGGGTGAGAAGACAAGAGCATAACTGTGACTAACCGGCAGGCTAGTCACAGGTGTTACAGTTGCGTCGTGTCGCATTCATCATGTGATGTCACAAGCACATTCCTTAGAGCTGTCAACAAATGACTTCACAATTGCTCTGCCTCTTGATTTCTTACCATGACCATCATGCCTGCCCCTGCCACTTCCTCCTCTAAGCTTCACTATCGCTCTTCTCCTGCCAATACCAAGTATGTTCCTGTTGCAAATCCCAAGTCCAATCAGCACAAATGTTGTCTTCCCACTTCCAGCAATGAGGAAACTCAGCCCAGGCATTGTCAAGGACCTGCAGCTCCAGCTTCTCACTCTACTCACACTGCTCAACAACTCACTCACTGTATTGGACCTCACTCAGCTCAACAGCCTGCAAATCATATTGAATCTAAAGCTCCAGCTTCTACTCGCTGAATAGCTCCACCTGTTGCTTGCCCCAAAACTCCTTCTCTGACTTCTGACCACGAAATTCACGACGATAGTGATATAGACGATGCTGATTGTATGGATGATGCTGATTGTATCGACCACGATGAAGCTGCCTTGGAGACCATCAATGAGTCTGGTGACTCCAGTCACTCTGCTGACAAGAACATTGAGGTGGGTAGGAAGCGTAAGAGGTCCAATCGCAAAGCTAGAAAGTTATGGAAGAAGAAACTGACTGACTACGAGACCAATGCTGAAAAGTGAGCTAGGTTTATTTTTTTCATTCATACATCGATCTCATTTGGTTGTAGGAAGGCTTATATCAAAGATATCTGTCTATTGTTGGGGAGATATCTCCCATGCACTGTTGATCTATGGGTTGATGCTGATGATCTTATCTGGGCTGGCATGAAGCAGGCTGAGAGGGCAGAAAAGTGAGTCTCAATGCATCTTCATTACTATTGTACCTCATACTACTACATTCCAGGATGAATAAATCTGTCCATAATATGCCAGCAAAAACATGTACTGAAGTCTCCTTTGCTGTCCTACTGAAGCATATGGAACATGATGTAACCTTCCTTGACGTTTTTGGTGTTTACAAAACCAAACAGACTGCTGTTAAAGCAATCATTGATTCAGTGAGTCCATCCATGGCTTCTTATCATCTATATCTCTCACATTTATATTCAGCTGCATGAAGGCATCAAGGAAGGCCATGCAACAGATACCAACAAAGTTTGGACGCATATACTGACCTTAATGCTCAAGGATCCTTGTAACGACACTATTGCCAAACCTGCACCAACTTCGAAGTCTTCCTATGGCTTCAACCATATTGACACTGGACAGCTCCTGTGCCCTCAGGTTCATTTCGAAGCATTTGATGAGGAGTACATGTTTTTTTATATCATGTCATGACAGGTACTGACATGCTGTCATTCTAGCCTTCTTCTATCACTATCCGACGGTTGAATCAAAGCAAATGCTTCTTATTAGCCATTGTTTATGTATGATCAAGCTATGTGGACACTGAAGGATGAAGAAATCAGACTGACACGAGGATACTTGCTCCTTCGAGTACTATTTCTTTCTCTTTCATTTCAAAATATACTAATGTGGTTTCTCAGGTGTTCCTTCATATACTCTGTAATAATGGCAATCCAACAAAGCAGGAGAGCAAGAAACAATACAATATTGCAAAGATCAACCGAATGCATCAAGTGACTGGCTGTCATATTGCATATGCAGCATGCCAGGTTCATTTAGATTAGTAATGAACCTCTTTTCTGACAAGCTGTCCCACAGACAAGGTATGTGCTCTCATCCAAGACTGCCTGGTGTGAGCAAGACAGTGCGTTCAACATGAATACTTTTTACATTGCTATTGTGGATCTTTTCAAGCAGTATCCCAATGATGAGTGGGTTACTGTGATGCTTGGCTGGTGGAACGAGTATGTATGATATGGCCTTCATGCAAAACACTTCTAACCTGTTTATAGACAGGTCTTTGGTAATGCCAAAGGTTGTATGGTCACTGAGGTGGAAAAGCAAGAACATGCACCTGAGAGTTCTGTTGGAAAGATCACTGCTGCTCATGCTGCTCATGCTCATGCTCATGCTGAAGCTCTGGTGGCTGAATCTAGTGCTGATGACTCATAGACGCTCTTGTTCCTATTATTACAATGGTAAGCTCACTGATGGTTGTTTCTCTGCTGCTAAGGATTCTGATGTTATTCTATCAGTGCCTCATTCTCATTTCAAGTTGCTTCTGGTTTGCCTCTGAACTCACAACACCAATTGCTTGAATCTGGTCTTCCTTTGTTATCTGCTTTTACTGTCAGTTGGGATACTATAAACTTTCAACTAAATGGACATGCCGGTGTAACATACTTTTGTATCCGAGTCTTTCCCTGTAATATGCATTTGTACCACAGGACAATGTGAAATATATGTATAATTGCTCTGTTTTTTTATGAGTGGCAGAAATGAAGCAAGTCTACTACAGTCTACAAGGCATCGCCTCCACCTGCAATCGTTGTAAGGCCTTTATGAATAACATAATGATAGTCTAAGCCTAGTGAGGATTGCGCTAATTTACTGACCTTGTATACCCTTAATATATGCTTGACATGACCCTTCTGATTGCAAGGGACATACATCGGAAACCATGATAAATAGTACTATTATTGTGATGGTATAGGATAAGTTTTGTGGATTACCATATGGTTATACTAGATTTTAGTACTCATATCCTCTGGTAAGAACCGGTCATTTTCTGTGGTGCAGGAAGAGATTGAAGGATCAAAAGGATGCCCTCAAAACAAGCTGCGATATCCTTCTTGATTTCGGTGAGGGAAGGTCGACCATAGGAAGGGATGATGGGGGAGACAGTTGACCACCCCTGAATGGTGGTCATGCCAGGTAGACCAAGTGCACGGTGAAGAGACTCTGTGCACGCAGGCTAGAAATGCAACACCATCGAAGACACTGATCACACCCACACCCAACACTACACACACAAACCCTCAAAGTTCTTGGGGGGATATTATGCAATAGAAGCAGATTGAAGCAATACAACTAAACTCTCAGAATATACGATACACACATATAGTGATAGCACTTGTAGGGTATCTATATCTCTCTAAGTCCAAAGGCTTTTATAACAAGAGGAGCAACAGATGTCACTGGGCCTCAAGGCAAAGGTGTACTACAATACACAACACATCACCACACACCCACAAAACCCTCAATAAGTCTCGCATGACACACACAGGTGACCACAACAGATTAAACACATACTAAACATGACTCAAAGCTTGTGCTCTAAGCAGAAACCCTTCACAAAACCATCCACTAGAGCCACAGGATTTGAACCTATGTGCTCAAGCTTCCAAAACTGATCATAGACCCACAGGGTTTGAACCTATGCGATCCAGAGACACAATAACCAAATAAACCCCATCCACAAGCCAAAGGGTTTGAACCTCTGCCACCTGTAGCACCTTGTGTCACAAGAAACCCTCAAAACTCAAGAGCGGGTCTGCAATGACACAATATCTCTTATTCTCAGGGTAGAGCGTAAGTCAACCAATCACTCAAACTGTACACAAGTCCCATGCTAGCTTCCTATGCCTTGTGTGCTACTCGAGTCACTCAAATGTTATCAATAAAAGGTATATTCTCTCACTCAAAGCTACAAACTAATCCCAAAGCTAGAGCGCTAAGCTGAGGGCCTTTGTGCTCCAACAAGGGGGGTCCGATGATACGCCGTCTACGCATTCACACCTAGATTTTGCAATTTTGTAACAATACAATTGCATATCTATCCTGTACTAGTGATAATAAAAAGGACTATAGCTGAGGCTTTGAGCTGATAGTTACAGCAGTATGCAACTAGTGAAGCCAGGACTTAGATGCGACACCACTAGTGGGTCAAATCTACCAGCCAGCCGTACTAGTGACTTGAATACTAGCCAGACTAATTAATATAAGGCCACTAGTAGACGAGTAACGTGACTAGCGCACCAAACAAGAAGCAGAATACACAGATCTCATGAAGTTCGGTCACTAGCAGACCGATCGGGGCAGAAACGCCTAAGTCAGGTTAACTAGTCATGCAGCAATCTTGAAGCAGGACTTAGAAATGAATTAGCAACGGGTTAATGTTACGCCCAGATCTGACCAGTGCGATCTGATCTATTACGATCGGCATTAGTATAGTATGGCTGTGCTTTCGATCACGGCCGACTATGGTTGCGAGCATGAGGCTGTGGCTAGTCATTCATCTCCGGTGCTAGTGGCACGTTGCTGGGTCAAGAATGTGAGATTAAACCGCTAGCTGAGCTCCGTGGCTCACTGGTCATCCAATAGCAATTTCTAGACCGACTATTTCGTGTTTATGCGCAATATTTTGGGCCTAGCCAAGAAATCAGTACTGAAAATACCCCACTAGTGTAGCTGTTTGCGTCGCTTTGTACCTTTCTTTACAGTATATAAGTAGTAGAATAGCAACTCGCATGGGGAGGCAAGCCATCCCTGCAATTGCGAGTGACTAACAAGAGTTTAGTGCCCCAATTAAAGGCTTTTGTGCTTAACCTCAACGAAGCAGCTACTAGTCGCTAAGTTACCTATAGAATTGAGTGAATTGAAGTCCCTTTTGAGCATACTATTGTGTCCTGCAAAGGCCAAGAGTGTTTCAAAGTAATTCTTGCAATTTCTCAAAGTTAAAGTATTATTCTTAGGCCAAGAGTGCCACTAGTAAGCTAGAGTGCGAACTAGTCAAGTGTTATCACTTGTAAGGAGCAGTTTCTAGGCCAAGAGTGCCACTAGTAAGCCAAGAGTGCGAACTAGTCAAGTGAAGATCACTTGTAGGAAGTAGTACAGGGCCAAGAGAGCCAATAGTTCGAAGCAGTCATAGTCCCAGCAAGTGCAGTAGCTCAAAACCAAGCCGCATTCATTCAATTGTGTCTTACCCACCCCACTAGTGCAAGTAGTACGCTTGTAAAACTCACTAGTAATGAATAAAGTGTCTTTTGAACAACTTCCCTTGATTATTGAGTCTGCAGAGTGCTTCTATCGTACTTGAAACACCTGAATTCAATCAATTGGTGATAGTGTAGAGTTGTGAGAGGTTTAGTGTCGGTTGGAGATCATTTCCGCCCACTAGTCTTTTGTCACTTGCCGTTACTGAGCACATCACCGAAACTTGTACACTATTACTATACTACAGTATTTATATACACTGCGCTCTACCAATTAATACAACCTTAAATGGCAACTCTTGGCTTGTGGAACTTCCTTTCCGGGGTGCTGCACATGTCGCCATAATCACACCATTGCTTGGTGCTTACTCAGAGCTCTGGCTTGGGGCCAGATCCTGGTCTCTCAGCTGCACAGCATTGGTTAGCTACACTATCCACATGTACTGATATTGCCTAGTATCTCCTTGGAGTTGTGGCCTAGAGCGCAACTCATCTTTATGGTAATAATATCTTCTAGTGATTTCCATGGTCTTCTAGGACCACCCACTTCTAGTCTAGGCCTTGCACGCATCAGCCGAAATCAGAGGCATCGGTCTTACTTCAATTCTACACATTCTGAGGTCTAGAGCACTAGCTCCCGGCATGGCAGTGCCTTGTGTGTCATAGATCAAGGTTGCGCAAAGTATCAATTATCTCCTGAGCTTCGCTGGTTCTATTCTTAGTGTGCATCTTCTGTGCATTGTCAGCGTATTCAGTGTCAAGTGCTGGGGCTTTAGACTTAGCACGACCCTTATGGTATCACTCTACAGTTAAGCCATGCGCTCCACCGAACATCACTCAAGGTATTGCATTGCCTGCACTTAGGACATTGCACTCTAAGGTATCTCTCATTGCCTTGGTATATAGGTTTTATAAAATGTATGTATTGATACATTTTGCAAAATTACACATGTGAATACTTTTCAAGCATGTCAATGGTGAGCAATTTCTGCCAGCCGTATACCACCTAATCTCCAGAACAGAATCGCAAGCATTTCTTCCTCCTCTGTGAATGATTTTGGGTGATATACACCCTGTGCAGCTGCCTCATACAAGTCCAGTATTCCCTTTATCCCTCTGCCACGTCTTAAGGCAACCCGTATAAGCCTTTCAACATTTGTAAAATTCCCATGCCCTATCTGCCAGATAAGCTGCTTATAATCATCTAAAGCCCTTGCACGAGTCAGCAACACTTTCTCCATCATCAAATGTCTCAAACTCATATCATTGATCTGCCAATTCTTCCAGCATACAATCTCTGTGAGTCCCCCAAAACCATAGTAGGTGAATACTGTGTTCTCATGGATTCCTTCAGTTGCACGCTTCTCTATCCCTTCTACGATAGGATCCCATCCCAGCATTGTACAGGCTGTACACCTTTCGATATCATTGCTATCATCAAGCTGATGCTGGCAGGTTCTTGCATGAAGTAGCAGGGCACCATTACAGGTCTTGTAGTCCCAGGGAAGCGATAGTTCATGATGGAGTGCAAACAGATACAACATATGTGGTGATTCGCCATCAGGAAAGGTAGGCTGGTATCCTTGACAGTGTTGAGAAGGTACTGATATTGCTGTAGCTCATGTAAAGGGTTCCATAATGGTATCAACATTGATAACCTCATTTGTAGGCACTGGAAGCTGCTGGGAGCTTGATGCAGAGGATCTCATAGCATCATCATTGGGTGACTGGAGCCATGGGGTTTGTTCTTCAGACTCGCCGGCACCAATAAGTCTCGAAGGTTTATCCTTAGCAAGACTGTCTTGGTAGTGAATTACCAGCACCTTGGAAAGTTGTTGAGAAACTCACATTGACTGAATAGCTGTGGTGAAGCCTCAAACTCGGGAATCAAATAGCATAGGATCAATGCTGCACTGTCCAACAAAGTAGCAGACAAAGCGACAAAACCTGCTTGTCTCATTCTCTCCCACACAGACAAGAGGAACAAGCTCAAGGTCTGATTTCCCAAGGAAAATATGCATCTTCTGGTTCAAAATCTCCTCCCACAGATCTGCTGACACAATAGTAGGATCATTATACAGAGCAGGATCTCCAGAAAAAGCTGCAAGTATATCACTGGGAGCTGCAACCGGGAAGTCCTTTGGAAGAAGTGCGATACTTGATTCCAGGACATCAATGGATTCATTGGTCTTGGAAACAGGGGCAGATGGTGGAGACTCAGAAGGTGATGTAGTGCAAGAATCCTGATTGGCATGTGTGGAAAGGGAGATTGGTGGCATCTGGGACAATGGAACACCATGAGATGGTACAATAGTAGGTGCAGACATTGTAATTTGTCATTGGTATGGCCCCTGACTTCCCTTTACTGAAAAATGCTAATATTCCCTTCTGCTTCATAGAATTCCAGTCTCGCCCAGATATCTGCATGTTCTCTCTACATGCTTTAGTCCCAAGATGATTGTCACACAGATTCTTGAGTGCACCAGCTAAACTTGCAGGACTGATACCAAAGGGTCATTGACATTGCAGGCACCAAACATTGTGCTCATCAATAAGCTTGATAGGTGATGCGAGGTTGGGAACACTGTGTACATGTAGCTGCATAACATATCAGTCACTATGCTATAGTTATATTATAGAACATACCTTGGGATAGTCCATTCATGAGTGGATGACTGGAAATTTTCTAATCGAGCCCAAATCCAACGACTGCCGCCTTGCATGATAGCATTCCCAAAATGGAATCATATTGCATATTATGATTGTGTTAGCAAGTTTGTAGCAAGTATCACTGAAAATACACCAGAGATAAGGCTGAAAAGATGAAAGACAGGTTTTAAACCTCAGAAATAGCTGTAACAATACAAAAATCCTGGGGGTCATATAAACTTTTTCATGACCGGTGCATGACCCTCCCTCCCTGCCCGGTCTTCCGGGCCGACATTCCGGTACCCCCTTGGTTGCATTTCTCTATGATTTGGTTGCATGATGTTTTTAACAATTGTCAATGGCTTCAATGCCTCTCCTACTATTTGGTTGCACAATCAATGCACAATGCTCCACAATGGCTTTAATGCCTCTCCTACTACTATTTGGTTGCACAATGCTCATGATGGCTTTAATGCCTCTCCTACTACGTGGTTGCATGATTTGTCAATGATCACGATGC
The DNA here is from genome assembly GCA_030435635.1 of Armillaria borealis. Lineage (NCBI taxonomy): Eukaryota > Fungi > Basidiomycota > Agaricomycetes > Agaricales > Physalacriaceae > Armillaria > Armillaria borealis. The sequence continues at coordinate 59,175 of JAUEPT010000025.1, read as the reverse complement.
CTCTTCTACTACTACTATTGGCTGCATGATTTACCGATGTTTACAATGGCGCGAATGGCTCTCCTCCATTGGTTGTGTTCCACTCTAGCTTGATGCAAGTGGTTCCAACAGTCAATACTATATTACTGACAGTGAGAACAACGACTTCAAGTACTATTCTCATCCTCAATCACTCTCCCCTTTCCAATGTGACAGCTACAGCCTACGAACACTCAGAGAGTCTAAACGAGTCTACTGACCCCAAAAATATGTATCATTCCGACCTCTATGACAAGAGTCAATATGATGACTTTGAAGATTCAGCTTACAATACTATCTTCCCCGAAAATCTATAAGCTATACTGCTCCCTATCTATTCTACTATTCCATCATGACCCTTCTCTCCTGTTTCTGGGGGATCATGTGCTGCGGATGCATCATTCAGACTCCTGCACTGTCAGGGATCCTCAACCTCAGCATGTTTGTCCTCCCCAAAAAAGTCTATGCGTTGAGCCAGAGAACTCCGGTTTTCGCCCATACATCTAATCTATTCACATATAGCGAGTGCATCAAGTACACAAATTGATGTTCTGAGAGTATACGAGGCATGAGTAGGATCTAAGAATAGGGTTTGTGTACGAGTGAGCATGTGATTGGGGAGACTGGAACCTTCCCTTAGCCATCACACCAAGGGCAGGTCATACAGCTCATACTCGAGCTCAGCCCGTAACGAAGCTTAACGAAGCTCATAAGCTCGTTAGGTTGCTGATAGAAGAAGGTATTAAGGAACCTCACCTTGTTGATTTTCGCAAAACTAGCTTGACAATAAATCTTTGTCTCTCATGAATCCAAGGGCAGAGAGATATCAGAGAAAGGGTGGTGAGGTAGGATACAGGCATTCCAGCTTGTGTCCTGGCTGTTCATGGTTGCACTCCTGGTAATGGAAGGAGAGCGACACTTTTAGGATGGCCATTTCCAGAATGGACAAGAATGAGACGTGCCATGCGAAGGAATTGAGTGATGAGGCATCCAGGAAATCACTTTTTGTTACGAGTCTGGTGGTATGAATAAGCACTGGTTTTGCTGCAGCCATCTAAAATGGTGCACCTTCCACCACCATCATCACAGCTATTTGAGCTGCGTCCGCCTCTCATACACACAAGCTTCCCTACTAGATATCCAGCTCAAGGTCATAGGCAGCATATACCCACTGTCACTCAATGCCCCGGCCAGTATCTCTTAGCCAGCCTGAGCATCAATAGTCCTCGTAATTCTACCACATTTGTCAGTTATCGTTACAAGTGCAGATTATGCACTCACCCCTTGACCGTGCTGCTTGTTTTCGATGCGACATTCACGCAACGACAACTGGCCGACCTTGTATCTGCATAGACTCGATTGAAAACTAGCCCTGCTGTTGGCAATTGAGCGTCTGGTGTTGCTGCCACTGAAAGAGACTTCGGTGCATGGCCTGTAGTAAGTGGTACTTAGTGGCAAGTGACCAACAACTGACCCGATTTATTTTACACATCTAAGCTGCCTGTTTATCTTATACCTATCCACCGGAAATAATTCACGCTCCCTTGCCCTTTACTATACTAGTATTTCTTTACTTACATGATGTAGTCTTTTCTTCACATCGAGCAAGAGCTTTGTTATGGAGAAAGCATTCATAGTTTTATATTCAGAATTAAGAGGTTGGAATCCACAGACATACATGTATGTTCTACAACATCGGGATTGGTAAGAAATGATATCTGACAGATTCCTACCGCCGTTTCATCCTTGTCTTGACAGGACGTACAAAAAAGCCGAAAATACAGCAGTCTTAGAGTCCGATTGGGAGTCGAACCCAGCATCCCAAGTATCACAATTAACCGACACACCACCATGGAACTTTAAAAAGGGAGATTACTAATAATAAATCATAAATCAAACTTTGACCTGTGGTCTCCTAGCATTGTCGACCTTTACGCGGCCTGTCTTGTTGAGCCTGCGCTGGTGTTGGTTTGTCCTCCGCCATTGCTTCCACCATTAGGCTGCTTAATTGGTCCATTTCCATTTCCTGTAGAGCCTCCGCTCATGTTAGTCCCCTTTCCGCGAGGGATGTATCTATGAAATATTTGATGAGACATCTCGCCAGTGTGAAACTCACGTACCCTTCTCCTGACATCGACACACTAACCAACATTCAATACGAAGAAGAACAAAGAAGCGATCAAACTGCGAACCTGGATGACTCTCCACTGTGAAAGAGACCGTGAGCACCGACAGGCAGATAGGAAATGAGACGATGCATACCGTACAGACATAACAATGGCTCGGAGGTACTGGAAAATGCTGAATTGCATGTCTGCAGTGCGTTTGGTGGGTGGTTTGAGTAAATAAGTAGTAGTGGAGTGAAGAAAGCCGCTCCTCATACACCGCCTTTTATACCCTGGCGTATAGTGATGCACATTCTATCCTTGGCATGCTACAAGTCAGCTATCATCGCACTGACCTTTCAGTATATGTCAGTATTCCCGGAAATCAAAGAGCAGTGCATTCTTAATTGTTAGCACATGTAGCATGTATCGTCGTTGATGGCACAAAGATCAAAATATAACAAGTGAAGCCGCCGATCCACCATTTCGCATATCATGACAGTGGGTTATCTGTACCACAGTACGGAGGTAGTCAGTACACAGGAAATCTTGAAACAGGGATCCTGGTATGCAAACCTCCGTGATGATGAACAAGGGCGGGATCGCCGGTATGCTTTACCAAGGTGACATTGCAACATTAGTTTTGATCCATGTCATTCCTTGGAGGGTTGGTTGGATGGAGGATATTCCTCAGGAGTGTGGACGCATCAGAGCAGTCGGATAGAGGAGCTATAGGTAACAATTGACGATCTACGAAGTGATTGTATAAGCGTGCATCTTCGACTGAATTGTTCAGGGAGGCGAACATCCAATGTTACGATTTTTCCATTTTCCTTATCTTATCTCTCGAGCGCCTATCTAATCATATCTTATCTTCGGCGCTCATCGCTTATCTACGGATACCGGACCGGACCGCGTCATGGTCACCACGTTTATATCGGACGACTTCAGTTCTTTTACTACGGCTCGCGATACTCGCTCGCCTAGCACGACTTCTCTTACATTTGACGAACTGTTACCTTGCGGTAACCATGGACATTGACCTATTCTTAGCATACGACGTTTAGTATTTAAGTAGCATAGTTCTCGACTGTATATCCTTAGTCTCAAACTAAAGTTTATCTTACTTTGCCAAAGTCCGCGATTAGCACCAATTGACTAAGCGCTAATACGAGTGATTGACCGAACGCGAGTCAGCTCTATTACGCCTTACGTTAATAAGGTCACGTGTCAGGCAGAGCCTAACATCCAAAGAATACTATTACTGCCCGAGGTTGGTATCAGCAGCGGCATTCACCCTTTCAGCAGCAACAATTGAGAGTGGCGGGGGCGAAACTATAGGGACCTTGATTGCCTAATGGTGGTCTTCATCGCCCTCACAGCAATACACCCAAGGCACCGGCATCCCACCTAAAACAACCCAACAGGGTGCCTTATCCGCTGCCCGTTGAATTCCAATCAGGAGCGAGATACACCTTCGTTTCGATGTGCATGATCTGTTGAGGTTGATCGTAGAGAATATATCTAGCAAGCCTCTTTGGTACCAGTTCAATACGAGAAGCCTGGTGTCATGTGCACAATCTCTGAGAAAAGCCTGGCATCTTAACAAAGAATCACACAATACTCGGCATTGACATCGAGCAACATTCTGGATTATGCATTGATTGTATGGGTAGCAAAACAGGCGCCCCAACCACAGGAGAAATGGTTTGGGATTTGCCGCCGTACGCTATACCTCGTTAATGATCTCTTTGTGAGCTCTCCGCGGGGGTGTCGTTCTTCTTCGTGTCGATAAGCTCCCTAGCGGAGCTCCCATCCAGGCGTGTTTGGCCCGTCCAGCTCTCCGGCTGTGGATTATCGATGACGGTGGATTTATGGACTGCGCGAACCTGGGCGATGTTTAGAAGGGAAGAGTGCGGTTGATTGGACGTCTAGCGCATGTTTCCTGGCATGGCGGTTTTAAGTCGAAGGACAGGACAGCTAGCTGGAATCCCCGCTTCGACAGTTCCACGTTCCATAGTCATGCAAGCAATGCCTCCCAGAATATTATCCCAACTGTATCCTAGCTAAGTAAAGGAATATTAAGTATAGGATAGCAAATGGCAAGGGAGCGTGAACTATATCCGGTGGATAGATATAAGATAAAAAGGCAGCTTAGATGTGTAAATGGATCAGATTCGGGATCTCCTGGTATTGCCGACCTTTACATGGCCCATCCTCCTGGCCTTCCCGAGCCTGCACTGGTGTTGGTTTGCCCTCCGCCATTGCTTCCACCGTTAGGCTGCTTAATCGGTCCATTTCCATTTGTCCCAGAGCCCCCGCTCGGGTTTGTCTGTGGTCCGCAAGGGGTGTATCTGTGATGCGCCATCATCTCACTTTTCTTGCAGCATAAAGCTCACTCACCCTTGGCCGGAGTTGGATGGACTACTGGGTATTCAGTCAGAGCGAAGCATAGATAAAGAAGGTGCGAACCTAGTAGATAGTCTCCTGTCAATGCCATCGTTAGTGATGGTGCATACAGAAAACATTCGAACGAATACATACCAAACGATGCGGAAGTGTTTGAAAATGTTGAACTGCATGTTGCAAGGTGTGTTGGGTTACTAAGAAGGAAGTAGTGTGGTGAAGAAATACGCACCTCACACTCTGCCTTTTATACCATAGCATATATTGATGCGTATTCAATCCTCAATATGCTACAAGTCACCTGTCATTGTTTTACAGGACACCGACGTTTCAGTATACACTATGAGCGCGTCAGAATTCCCGGGAATCCAAGAGCAGCGCCTTGTAAGTCGCTAGCACGTGTACCATGTATCGTCGTTGATGGAAAATGTAAGCTGCCGATCTACCATTTCGTGTATCATGACCCTAGGAAGGAGCAGGTTATATGCATATACACCAGATTACGGAGGTAGCCGGTACAGGGGAAAACTTGACATAGGGATCCTGGTATGCGATGATGAACAAGGGCGGGATCGCCCGTCTACTTTATCAAGGTGACATCGCAACATTATTTTTGGACCATGTCTATTTCCTCGGAGGCGTCGGCTAGTTGGTTGGATGAAGCATATTCCTCAGGAGTGAGGACACAGCAGAAGATTCGGTTAGAGGAAGTATAGGGATCGACGGGATGAACCCTTATCAGCGTGTACCTGTTGCAATGATAGACATATTAGTCTCTGTACATGATTTTCAACCGGATCGCCATACTGAGTGCCTGGCGCGAAACACGCGTCTTTGGCTCAATTATTCAGCGCTGAGCAGTCAATGCCGAGGTTCAGCATTTGTCCTTTCCACAGGAATGGTTGAGAATGACGGGGCCTTGATTGCCTCTTGGCATGTGGTATCATTTTAGTACTCGTACGAGAAATGGTTTGAGGCTGGCCGCCCTATTCATTTTGAGCCTATTAAGTTCACTCGGATTGCACGTCCACACACCTGAAACGAGTCTAACCCTTGTTGCAGATACCCAGCAGTGGGAAAACTTGTGCCCAGACGAGATCATTGTCCCAGTGTCCACAAAAAATTCAATTTGCTCAACCAGTTTGGTCATCCTTGAGCGTGAAAAGACCGGACTGGCGAAAAGAGGTCAGAATGATGGAGAAAACTGGTAAGGCGGGCAAGCCATTTTTGGACTACAACCCCCATCATTATAAGCAAAGAAAGCGCATTAGAGTCGCCCATAGCTGCTGACGTGCTGTCGTACAAAAGCGCCCATTGCTTCACGGGAACGGTGTTGCATGAGAAAGACTGATAACATGCAAGTTAACGAATAGAACTCACGTGAACTTGTAGTTAAGATGCGGCAAACCTTGATACCATAGTTCAGATGATCACCTTTTGAAACAATCCTTGATATGTGATGGACGTGATAACCACTCCTGGACGTCATCCAGGATGCAAAAAAATAGGGAGTGACTTCTCATGCTTTGAGGCATTACTGCAAGAGAACAACACAAGTGAGCATGTATGACGGTATCCTGGACGTTCGTCACATACAATAGTGTCATCAATGCCCAAATCTTCGCTTGGATGTTGGTGTCGGATTTCCACCTATTGTTCTACTCCTGCCTACGAGCATAAGATGAGTAATAGAGGGCTGGCAGGCGGCTTCAGAAACCGGGAGTTGTTCGGTAACATAAGTTGGAATGACCGCCAGAAGGTCTCTTCACGTGCGAGGGCGCATGATGATGCCAAGCTTTGTATAAGTATCCGAAGATTCTCTTTGCAGCTGCTAAGAAAAAATTGTAGAGGAGTGAATGCTCCCTACTCCGTTCAAAGGACTGAACAAAGATGACTTGATGATGATGGGCGGGCTGAAGAAAGCACATACGCTATATCGCGCTCTCCTCCAGTTCACAGACTAGAACGTCTCCATATCGCATGCTGAACCATGCCATCTACGTAAAACGAAACGAGTGGCTTCATTCTACCCAATTTCTTCTATGCCATGGTAGGATTACTAGAAACCGGTCGGCGGGATACGATCTTTGATGTGTCTACAGCGCTGAGATTTCTGGATGGGGTTTGCCGGATTCATCAGGTCACATATATGCAAGGAAAGCCTTTCCCAGTCCACCTAGCAATCTTTCTCTGCGCACTGAAAAAGCAAAGCGCCTAAAAGAGGAGAGGACAAGCTGAAAATGGTGCAATGCGCTGCCGACAAGACGGCCCATGGTTTCGTTGAGAGCTTTGTGGGACTTTGAAGGATAGTTGTGCACAGTGCATCATCGCTTCCTAGGCCAGTGGGAATGGTTCGACGTTAATTGCTGCTTTCGGGGGGTATTGCACATTGAAATGCATGGTAACTAATCACTGAATGTAGTCAGAGAAATGAGAGAAAGCAAAGGTCAAGTCACACACCAGCTGCTCCCTGCCTCACAGATCTCGTTTCCGACACTTTGTTCTGTCCACTAAGAGATCTGTTTCCGGCCAAAACAGATGTGATTCAAGTTTGGACTAGGCTGACAGGTCGGGAAGAATCGCCTCCAATTTTTTTCATCTTGAAGCTGGCTGGGCACTGGACCCGTGAAAAATCAAAGTAATAACAGTCGGCAGAGGAGGCGTCTGGTGGATGTCGTAAACTTCGGGAAAGCACGGACCGGTGAAAGGCTTGAAACAGCAGTCACACGTACCACGTGATCGGATTTACCTCAAGTTCTCAATTTAGACGCGTCGACGGTCGCTGGATTTCCCATCTTTCCTCTCACCATCACGGCCTTCCTCGCCTGCCATGTCTGTGATGCTCAACAAACCTTCGACGAGCTCTATCACCCTTCCAGCTAGGACTCCCTGGGGCGCATCGTCAAAGAAGGCCCGGGACCCAGATGGCAGAGACAGGGCGTTGCGTGACAGAACGTACGGCCGTCCTGACCTGTACGTGTGATATCTGCTGGTGAGCACCACATTACATTCTTTCAAATCTATGACTTATGTCCCAATTGCAAGGACTATACTATGGCTGTCCACTTCACTGAACCTCCCTTAGGCGCGTCTGCTCTGGATGCCTAAGGCAGCGAGTAGCACGTAAGAAGAATGCACCCGATGCGAAATTGTACACGTGTAAAGAAGGATGTTATCCTCAAATGGAGCGGTATTGGCAGGTTGTGGATGTGCCAATAACGGAGGCGCGTGTTCTGTTCTCTGTGGGGTCGGTGAGTCGCGTTTTCTTCTACTCCTGCTAAAATCGATGTCATCTATTTTCAAGGCGGACAATATCAACTGCATAAGTCCGTATATTCCCCCACCCAATGCTGACCCAGGCAACACGTCGTGTACCCGTTTCGGACGAAACTTCTCTTACATTGGGTGTACGGGATACATGCGACTGCCGGGGTAGCTGCCATCGTGGCTGATCTCCCCGGATTTTGACTTCACTGGTATAAATATATAGTTACTCATGGAATGTATTTCATTTCAATATCAGTCCACTGACATACAATACGGTATGCTATATTGTGTCAAAAAATCAACACTCCAAGAATTTAAGCTCTGGTCAGGATTCGAACCTGTAAAAGCGCGGAAGTTTGATACCGTTATACTACTCGAGTTACTATGAACTTGATTACCTTAGTACAGACCTCACAATGAAATCGAATCCCTAGCCGATCCCTTTCTCCCGCTGTTGTTAGATTAATAGTTACTATGTAGGGCCTGGGACTTCGGTATTGATATCGACAGATTCTGCATTATCGTATATCTCTTACTACTACACGTATTCATCAGAACAGTCACTCATGAGACGGTCCAAGTAGAACGATTCCAAGGCTTCAGCTTCAGGGCTCAACCCACACAAAAAAGATCACGAAAGGCTCAAGGAATTTCGGATCAGGACTTGAACCCGGAACCAACAAGCGATATTCCTGCTACACTAATCAGATTACCCTTTTGATCTGAACAGAAGGTACGTCCCAGACGTACGCGTATTTCTGTGGATTCCAATCTCTTCCTACCTCTAAATTTAAAACTGTGAATGCATTCTCCATGCTCGGCTTTCCTCATCGTATCGCTGATCAGAAATACCTTAGCTTGCGAGGCAACGTACCCATGTAACTAGGATAGAATTATATTAGTGTAAGTGGGTCTAGTAGCACAAATCGAGAGAAGAGCACGAAGCTCTTGCTCGCTGTGAAGAAAAGACTACATCATCTAAGTAAATAAATACCAGTATAAGTAGTGGATAAAGGGAGCGTGAATTATTTCCAGTGGATAGGCATAAAATAAAAAAGGCTGCTTAGATGTCTAAAATGGATCGGGGTCTCCTGGCATGGTCCACCTTTATACGGCCCGTCCCCCTGGCCTTCCCGAGGCTGCACTGGTGTTGGTTTGCCCTCCGCCATTGCTTCCACCGTTAGGCTGCTTAATCGGTCCATTTCCATTTCCTGTAGAGCCTCCGCTCGTGTTAGTCCCCTTTCCACGAGGGATGAATCTGTGATGCGCCGTAGGATAGTCATCTCGCTTTTCTCGCAACATAGAGCTCACTCACCCTTGTCCAGAGTTGGACGGACTACTGGGCATTCAGTCAGAGAGAAGCATAGATTAATAGAGTGCGAACCTAGATAGTCCTCTGTGAATGCCATCGTGAGCAGCGGTGCACACAGAAAATATTCGAACAAATACGCACTGAACGCCTGGGAGGACACGGAAATGTTTGAAAATGTTGAATTGCATGTTGTGAGCGAGGCTAAGGTGCGTTTGGTTACTAAGGAGGAAGTAGTGTAGTGAGGAAATACGCACCTCACACTCCGCCTTTTATACCATAGCATATATTGATGCATATTCCATCCTTAGCATGCTACAAGTCGGCTGTCCACGCACAGACGTTTCACTACACGCCATGAGCACGTCAACATTCCCAGGAATCAAAGAGCAGCGCCTTGTACATCGCTAGCACGTGTAGCATGTATCGTCATTGATGGCACAGAATTCAAAAGGTAAGCTGCCAATCCACCGTTTCGCGTGTCATGACCCTAGGAAGGAGCGAGTTATCTGCACCAGAGTACGGAGGTAGCCAGTACACAGCATTCCCGGAAGTCAAAGAGCAAATCGCTAGCACGTGTAGCATGTATCGTCGTTGATGGAAAAGGTAAGCTGCCGATCCACCATTTCGCGTATCATGTCCCTAGGAAGGAGCCGGTTATATGCACCCAGAGTATGGAGGTACCCGGTACAGGGGAAAACTTGACACAGGGATCCTGGTATGCGATGATGAACGAGGGGGATCACTGGAATGCTTTACCAATGTGACATCGCAACATTATTTTTGGACCATGTCTATTTCCTCGGAGGCGTCAGCTAGTTGGCTGGATGAAGCGTATTCCTCAGGAGTGAGGACACAGTAGAAGAGTCGGGTAGAGAAATTACAGGGATCGACGGTATGAACCCTTATCGGCGTGTGCCTGTTGCAAAGATAGACGTTTTAGTCTCCGTACATGGTATTCAGTCAGTTCGCCGTACTGAGTGCCTGGCGGGAAAGACGCGTCTTTAGCTCAATTCTGCAGCGCTCCGAGGCTCGTAGCATTCGTCCTTTCAGCAGGAACGGTTGAGAATGAAGGGGCCTTGATTGCCTCTTGGCGTGTCATCTTAACGGAGAACCACGCGGCATAAACATCAACAAAACATCGCGCATTGATTGTATGGGCGAAACCCCTACTCGTACAAGAAATGGTTCTGGGCTGGCCGCCGTACATTTTTTGAACCTTTTAGGCTCATTAGAATTGTACGTCCACACATCCAAAACATAAACATGATACTAACCATCGTTGAGGATACCTGGTAGTGGGAAAACCGGATATCATCGCCCCGGCGTCCGCAAAAATTTAAATTTACTTCAACTTGTTTGGTCATCCTCGAGGGTGAAAAGACTCGACTGGCAAAAAGAGGTCTGAATGATGGGGTAAACTAGTAAGGCGGGCAAGCCATTTTTTGACTACAACCAGCATCAGGATAAGCATGGCAGAGTCACTCACAGTCAAAATTTTGAGTAGTGCTGACGTGCACTGCAGCGTTATGAGAAAGACTAACAATATGCACCTTGGCATAAGAACCTACCAGTCCACCGTAGCTAAACTGCGAATTATCCCATCCCTTATCTCTGGTCGCCAAGAACAGGGCGAAAGTCTGCTCCTTACATCAGAATAGAGGGAAGCGAGGCTATGACTTGTTCGCTAATTTACATCTCTCGATGATTTCTGGTTTGCAGTGGCCCACCTGGAAGCTTGCATGAACAACGGTTCATTCTTCTACGGGTAGGCACAATTCTTGAGGCCACTGCCGGCGTATGCGAACGAGCTGTCATGGAAGCAGGAGACGCGTTTGTGGCGTGGGAATCAGACATTCGGACGGTCTTCCATTTTGGGCTCCGTCTTACCCTGTCGACTTGCCGAATGCCGAACTTTTGTCGGCACCCTTCCGTCAACTGTGTACTCTGGCCTTTGACGACATTCGAACGGCAGGCATCGAGCTTCGTACAGTTACCACTCTCATGGTCGGCACTTACTGTGGTTTTATGGTTCCGGTTTGTCTCAACGTTGAACATGTGGTGGCCTATGGTTGGCTATGGCTCCATTCGAAACGTGGTGCAGCTTCTAGGGCAACCTGGTGAGCGTGACTTTACTCTTAGCATATCTTTCCCTTTCTCATAGCTCCTCCATAGTCCTCCTGGTTTTAAAATGATATCTCGCTCTAGAAAATGGCAATGTTATCAAACCATTTCTCGCTCGCCTAGGCCGTTGTGGTTCCGATTGGCTGGAAACGTCCAGTCGGTAGTCCAGCCCTCTCGTTCGACATTCTTCCTCAGGTGTGACGGCTTCAAAACGTGCTGGCAGAAACCGACGAACTTCTGCCTGATCAGATGAATTTGGCAGCTGCTAACAAGGAAGGCTTTATGGGCGGACTCTCTTCAACCTTCCCATTTCTACCACTACATCGTGAAGATCGAGCAGATCGAGGTCACTGTCATTTTACTGAGACTGCAGGTAATGTAGGGCAAGCTTTTCAACCCGTGGCCCGCTCTTTTTGCCTTCCTCAAAATTATCTTTGTTCAGCCCTACGCCGATTCGTCTGCCGAAAGGAGCAAGGGATGCCTACATATGCAATTTCAGCGTCATTATCACCCACATTTTAACCCGTATTACTCACGAGGAACGGGAGAGCATGGAGCAACATAGAAAGGAAGACGGTCCGGTCATCTACGGTATGTGAAGAACGACCCAGATACCGCGATTCATGCTCATGAGGTTGCTATCTCGCAGCACATCCAGTCGAGGCACGAAACACCGCCAAGCCGGACGGCTTCTTCTGTACAAGTCGGCCCCGACGACAATGACACGGGGACGGAATGGAATAAGTCCATAGGAATCTCATGTACCTTCTTTTCTATGACCATTTGACTAATACACGCGAGAAGCCTCTCTGCATACTACCTTCGCCGTGTACGAATCGACGTCCCTTCGTTTTCGCCGTGATATCAGAAAAAAAACTGGTAAACCCCGACAAAGAACTCGAAACTGGCGTTGCTTTCTCGGTCCGGCTAATGATAATGCTGTTGCTCAGAGCTCAGGAGTTTCGGGCAGAAGATGGTTCATTTCTCTCGGGGAGCGTATCGGGGCAAATCTTTAAGATCTCTGGTAGTATATCGGTTAGTACACGCGCCTGTCATGTGAATAGTAGTGATGGGTTCGCGCGAAAGCTGGGTTCGACTCCCAGCCAGAGAGTTTATCTTGTGACTGGTCTCAATTTTACAAACATCATTTTCTTAAAAATTCTTGGATCCATTTCACATTTGTACGAGTCTCCGACCTCCCGGCCTCCGGGTCTATTCAATATTGCCCACTTCCTAGGTCCCTGCCGAAGCTCGTTAGGTCGCTGATAAAAGATGGAATATTAGGGAACCTCACCTCGTCACTTTTCAAAAACTAGCTTGACAATAACCTTCGCCTCTCACGAATCCGAGGGCAGGGAGATACCATAGAAAGGGTGGCTGATGGGTAAGGCAGGATACAGGTATTCCAGCTCGTACCCTCGTCGCAATCCTGGTCACCAAAGGAGACTTTTGGGACAACCACTGCCGGAAACGGAGACGTGCCGCGTGAAGGAATTGAGTGATGAGACGTCCAGGAAATCGCTCTTTGGTACGAGTCTGGCGGTATGAATGAGCGCTGGTTTTATTGCAGTACGTTCGTCTAAAATGACGCACCTTCCACCACCGTCGTCACTCGATGTCCCGGTCGGTATCCCTATAACCCATAGTCAGCGTCAATCGACCTCGTAATTCAACCGCCTTCATCAATTATCGTTAGTAGTTACAAGTGTAGATTATGCACTCACCCCTTGACCGTGTCGCTCGTTTTCGATGCGACATTCACTGAGAAAAGCGCAACGGCGAAGGGCTGACCTTGTATCCACATAGACTCGAATTAAAAATTAGCCCTGCTGTTGGTGATTGAACATCTGATGTTGCTGTCGTAGAATGTAAGTGGTAGTAGCAACTCAGTAATTGATTGGCAATCATCTTGCCGTAAAGTCCTTGGTGATGTATCGGTTAATCATGATATCATATGGTCTCCACTGCGAAGTGGACGTTGGGTTCGACTCCCAACAGGAATATTCGGTAGTGTTATCTCAATTTTTTTTTGTATGTTGTTTGATGTTGTACCGAGATATGCATGAAACGACGGTAAGAATCCGTAACATACCGTTTCTTACTCATACCCGTGTTGTAGAACGTACGTCGTACATGTATTTCTGTATAATCTCTTACTCCTAAATTTGAATTTGATTTGAATACATTCTCCATGTTTGGCTTTCCTCGTCGTATCGCTGATGAGGAATACTTAGCTTGCGAGGCAATATATCCGTATAAGTATAAAATTATATTAGTCTAAGTAGGTCTAGTAGCACAATCGAGAGAATCGCACGAAGCTCTTGCTCGATGTGAAGAAAAGACTACATCATGGAAGTAAAGGAATATCAAGTATAGGATAAAAAATGGCAAGGGAGCGTGAATTATTTCTGGTGGATAGATATAAGATATAAGGGCAGCTCAGATGCATAATGAGATCGAGGTCTCCTGGCGTTGTCAACCTTTACGCGGCCCGTCCTCCTGATGTTCCCGAGCCTGCACTGGTGTTAGTTTGTCCTCCGGTTTTGGTTCCGTCAGGCTGCTTAATCGGTCCATTTCCAGTTGTCGTAGAGGCTCCACTAGTATGAGTCGGGGGTCCACGAGGAACATATCTATGAAATATTCGATGAGATATCTCGCCAGTGCGGAACTCACGTACCCTTGTCCTGACATCGACAGACTGGCCAGCATTCAATATGAGGAAGAACGAAAAAGCAAGCAATCCACGAACCTGGATGAACCTCCGCTGTGAAAGAGACCGTGAGCACCGATGGGTAGATGGCAAATGAGACGACGCGTACCGTACGGACGTAGAAATGGCTCGGAGGTGCTGGAAAATGCTGAATTGCATGTTTGCAGTGGTTCGGCGGGTGGTGTGAATAGAGAAGTAGTAGTGTAGTGAAGAAATACGCACCTCATACGCCACCTTTTATACTATTAGCATACACTGATGCATATTCTATCCTTGGCATGGTACAAGTCGGCTGTCATCGCACCGACGTTTCAGTATACGTCAGAATTCCCGGAAATCAAAGAGCAGCGCATTGTAATTCGCTAGCACGTGTAGCATGTATCGTCGTTGATGGCACCGAAATCAAAAGTTAAGCTGCCGATCCACCGTTTCGCGTATCATGTCCCTAGGAAGGAGCGGGTTATATGCACCAGAGTATGGAGGTAGCCGGTACAGGGGAAAACTTGACACAGGGATCCTGGTATGCGATGATGAACGAGAGCGGGATCCGGAATGCTTTACCAAGGCGACATTGCAACATTACTTTTGGATCATGCCTATTCCATCAGCGCGTGTCGGCTAGTTCGTTGGATGGAGGATATTCCTCAGGAGTGAGGACACAGCCGATGAGGCGGGTAGAGGAACTGTAGGGATTGACGGGATGAACCCTTATCAGCGTGTGCCTATTGCAATGATAGACGTATTAGTCTCTGTACATGATTTTCAGTTAGATCGCCGTACTGAGTGCCTGGCGCGTCTTTGGCTCAATTCTTCAGCGCTCAGCAGTCGATGCCGAGGTTCAGCATTCGTCCTTTCAGCAGGAATAGTTGAGAATGACGGGGCCTTGATTGCCTCTGGGCATGGCATCTTAACGGAGTCACACGGTATTGACATCAACAAAACCTTCGGTATGGCGCATTGATTTAGTATTCGTACGAGAAATGGTTTCGGGCTGGCCGCCGTATTTGTTTTGAGCCTATTAAGCTTATTAGCATTACACCTCCACACACCCAAAACGATACTAACCATTGTTGAAGATACCCGGTAGTCGGAAAACCCGTGCGCAGAAGAGATCATGGTCCCGGCGTCCGCAAAAAATTAATGTTTAGTCATCCTCGAGCATGAAAAGACTCGACTCGCGATGCGCCGAAAGAGGTCTGAATGACGGAGCAAACTGATAAGGGGGGCAAGCCATTTTCGGACGACGACCAGCATCATGATAAGTAAATAGAGCATGGCAGAGTCACTCAGTCGAAAATTTGGGTAGTGCTGATGTGCACTGTAGCACATAAGTTGTGATGAGAAAGACCAATTTGACGTAGGAACTTACCAGTCCACCATAGCTAAACTGCGGAATCATCCCATCCCTTATCTCTGGTCACCAAGGATAGGACGAAGTCTGTTCCTTACATCAGAGTCGCGGAGCTGTAGAGGGAAACGAGTTTTTGTAACGGCATTACATGCACCCAATACGCGCATCCCACTCTGAGCGCACCGGCGATAAAAGAGACCGTCAGCCTCATACGCACAAGATAGACGTCTAGTCCAAGAATCAGGATGATGATCGAGGAATACACCGAAGCGATCTCTCTCGCCCTTGCACCGGGACCGAAGACGGAAGGAAGAAATGCAAACGAAAACCGACCGAGATGCCGCCCTCATGGGTAATGCTTCAGTTCAAGTTGCCTCCGATGATAAGATGATCGTATTTGCATCATGCCGAAGGCGCTGCACGATCATGAGGGAGGACAAGGCCTCCAGTTTTCGTCTGGTAGGGCTGGACGTGTCATTGTCGTCCTACTTGTATTCGAAAAAGCCGTTCGACCTGGCATGTATGTGGTGATGCTTCGTGCCTCGACTGGATGTGTTGCGAGGTAACAACCTCATAAGTGTGAATTGTGGTATCTGAGACGTTCGTCACATACCGTAGATGGACAAACCGTCTTCGTTTGCATATCCTTTCTTCATACCCTTCCACTCCCTTCCTCCGACCGGTGAGCATTCTTCAGTAATACGGCCGTACGGGTTTGAAATGTGAAAGTGATCATGACGCTAAGCTTGGCACACAAAACCGGAACAAAGACAATCTTGCGAGGAAGGCAAAAAAGCGGAAGAAAGACCCTGCTGAGCCACGAGCCATGAGCTGAAATAACACCCCCATCAGTCAACCAAAAAGACAGGACAGTGACTTTCTTCCGTCTGATGCAGTGGCAGAAAAGGGAAGAAAGGAAGTCCGCCCATAATAGTTGGCTGCCGCCGAATCCATCTGATCAGGAAGACAGTCATGCTTTTTCTGTGCGTGAGGCTCTAGAGAGTCGGATAATCGTCCTAGGCAACAGAAAATGGTGCAATGTTCATTGCGGCTTTCGAGTGAGATATGGGCCTGGAACCAGGAGGTTCAAGTTTGTGGACTAGTTATAGAGATAGATTCGTAAGCGTCGCAAGCAAGAAACGTCGGACCGGGAAATTGAATTTGGAAGAGCTCGAAACGGCAGTCACACGCACCACCTGACGGTGCATCTGCTCCAAAGTTCGAACCCCCATGAACGCTATCAGTATATACGGAAACATAATTTTCAAGTTAATGGTGGGCATTCCATTGAACATTCCCGTTTAAAAATCGTTCAAGTTGCTAGTGGAAAAAAATTTCAGGAAAATAGCGGGAATCTCTGAGTAGGGATCGAATCCGGTGCGTAATCGTAACACTGTTGCCGTAAGACTACGACCAGGCAATCATATCCAAAATACGAGGGAAAAAAGGCAATTCATCTGATAATGAGAGCCCATCACACATACCCCTGCTGTTAGATTCCTCGCCGTAATACGCTGGCAGGCCGCAGAATCTCAAACTCACATTGCACAAATTCAAAGCAAGGGCCAAAAACGCCAACATCGACTAGTGAGCGCACGAGATAACCATTAGGCTATCACGGGCGATAATCTGCAATATGTTATGGTATTACTAACCACAGAGTCAATCGCGTCTTTTCTCAGGTGGTGGAATTCCATCAAGGCAGACTTTGGGTATGATTATGTGACCTCGATCACTCGACTGCAGAACAAAACAGTTATCTTTGGCAACAACTCCATTGATGGGATTCGAACCCACATTCAGGACTGTGTACTGTATTAACCACCAGGGGTGACCGTTTATCAATGATACGTACCATGATTCCATTAATCCGGACTCATAATCTGCGACTCTGATAATGCCGCTCGAATTACGAAATTAAGATATGCTGAGATATGTCCTAGAGACGAAACTCAACCCTCGAAATGACAGACATTGGATTTAGACAACTAACGACAAAATTAGAACTCATTCATACAATAAGATCGCAATAAATTCATACCAAACAGCGATATCCCACATCTCCATCCAACCGCGCATCCCAGGACCAACCCGAAGTCTCCATCGTGATTTTTTTCTACGAGTGCAGACATGAACAGTAACAAGAGCGATGGTCTAGCATGTGGGAAAGCCATCGTCGGGCTGGTCAAGCATGCGCAGAACATGACTCAAGTGGGAAAGATCGCGGTCAGAGACCATCGCTCCAGAATCCGTAAATTCGTTCTCCAAGGGACATCGTCGAGCATGAAAAGACATTATTGGCGCAACGAGGTGATACGCCCGAGGACATGACAAAAAGGTTCAATGGAGTAAAGACTTGAAAATGACCATTATACTGGGTAACGGAGAAAGGGCTGACGAGCGCATGCCCTACTACAAACATCAGTATAAGCGAATAAAGCACAGCAGAGCCGCCCGCACTGGACAGATTCAATCAATGCGGACGTGCCAGTATACAAAAGCACTTACTTCGTTCGAACTATTGCGACGAGCAAGACCGATAACGTGCAAGAACTTACACAAAGTTGTACTCAGCTATGATGCAGAATTGCAGTTCAAATGATCAACCATCATCTTTGAAGCTTATCCTTGATATGTAATAGAGGTTATAGCCACTCCTGGACGTCATCCGGGATACGAAAAAATAGGGAGTGATATATGCTTTGCGGCATGTACTGCAAGAGAACAACGCAAGTGAGCATGAATGACGGTATCCGAGACGTTCGTCACATACAGTAGTGTGCCTAAATCTTTGTTTGGATGTCGGCGTCGCATTTCCACCTGCTGTTTCGCTATATAAGCTGAGTGGAATACATCCAGGCAGCTCCAGAAACCGGGCTTTGTTCGGCAATATGACTGCCAGAAGGTCGCTTTACCTTCCAGGGTGACGAGGGCGCAGAATGACGCCAAGCGTTATATAGATATCCGAAGGCGCAGCTGCTAAGGAAATTCCGTAGATGAGCAAGCTGCTCCCGCTCTGTTCAAAGAACAGAGAAGACTTTATGAGGATGGTCAACATGAGCTGGCTGAAGAAAGCACATATGACATACCGAGCTCTCGTTCAGCTCATAGGCTAGAACGTCTCCGCATCACATGCTGGACTACGTGCCGTTGACGTAAAACGAAACGATACTGGCTTCATTCTGCCCAGTGTCCTCTATGCCGTGGTAGGATTACTAGAAACCGGACGGAGGGATACGATCTTTGAGGTGTCTACAGCGCTCAGATTCTGGATGGGGTATGCCGAATTCATTGGGTCGCATATACGCAAGGAAAGCCTTCTCCGCTCCACCTAACACTCTTTCCCTGCGCATTGAAAAAGCAAAGCGCCTAAAAGAGGATGTTGAACGTGAAAGACAAACTGAAAATGGTGTAGCGCTGCCGGCTAGACGGCTCATGCATCTTCGTTGAGAGTTTTGTGGGGCTCTGAAGGATAGTCGTGCGAAACAGTGCGACGTTATGTGATTGCTGCTTTCGAGCGGGATTGTACATCGAAATGCGTGGTAACTAATTACTGAATGTAGTCAGAAAAATAAGAGAAAGTAAAGGTCAAATCACACACCAGCTGTTCCATGCCTCGCAGATCTCGTTTCCGACGGTTTGTTCTGTCCGCTAAGAGATCTGCTTCCGGCCAAAACAAATGCGATTCGAGCTTGGGCTAGGTTGACAGGTCGGGAAGAATCGCCTCAGCTGTTGTTCGTCTTGAAGCTGGCTGGGAGCTGGACTCGCGAAAATCAAGGCAATAACAATCGGTGGTATTAGTGTCTGGCGGACGTCGTAAGCTTCGGGAAAGCGCAGACCGGGAAAAAGCTTGAAACAGCAGTCACACGTACCACGTGATCATATTTCTTTTCCAAGTCTTAGTTCGCAAAGGTTCGCGATTCAGATGCGTCAGCGGTCGCCATTAGTCATCTGATTTCCCATCTTTCCTCTCACCGCCATGGCCATTCTGCGCTGCCAAGTCTGTGATGCTGAACAAACCTTCGACGAGCTCTATCACCCTTAGAGCCAGGACTCCCCTGGTCGCATCGTCAAAGAAGGACCATGGACTTTTGACCCGGAGACAGGGCGCTGCGTGAGAGACGAGACCTACCTGTATGTCCGTCCAGACCCGTACGACTGTGATATCTGCTGGTGAGCACCATATCTCATGGTCTAAATCCATGTCTTGCGCCTCTGTCGCAGGGACGATACCATCGTCGTCTACTCCACCAGCCCTCCCTTAGATGCGTCTGCTCCGGACGTCCAAGGCAGCGAGCAGTACATGCGGAAACTGCACGCCGATACGAAGCCGTGCACTTGCAGAGAAGGATGTTACCTCCGATGGAGCGGTGTCGGAGGCTGTGGATGTGCCAATAACGGAGGCGCGTGGTCTGTTCTCTGCAGGTGTGGGGCCGGTGAGTCGCGTTCTCTTCTACCCCTGCTAAAACTGACGTCATCTATTTCTCGGGCTGACGATAGCAACTGCATGTGCCCGTTACACTCCCCCACCGGATGCTGGCCCGATCAACACGTCGTGCACGTGTGTCGGCGGATGCCTTCCATATCGTATCAGTTCTGGATGACCCCTGTACTTGCACGTCTCTTGCAATCGGGTGTACGGATACATGTGGCTGCCGAGGTAGCGGATAATCTTACTGGACGTCGCATGATCTTAGGCTTTTAACTTCGCTGTTGTAAGTGAATAGTTACCAATTTGATGAAATTTCCCTTCAATATCAGTCCACAGACACGCGTAAAAAGATGAGTATCTTAAAAGTCCAAGCTCTGATCAGGATTCGAACCTGTAAAAGCGCGGAAGTTTGGTACCGTTAGACTAACAGATTTACCATGTCTTGATTACTTTAGTACAGACCTTACAACGAAATCGAATCACCTAGCCGAACCCTTTCTCCCGCTGTTGTTAGATTAATAATTACCATGTAGGGCCTGGGACTTGCGGTATTGATATCGACAGATTCTGCATTATCGTATATATCCTACTACTACACGCATTCATCAGAACAGTCACTCATGAGACGGTCCAAGTAGAATGATTCCAAGACTTCAGCTTCAGGACTCAACCCACACAAAAAAGACCATGAAAGACTGAAGGAGTTTCTGATCGGGATTTGAACCCGGAACCAACAAGTAATGTTCCTGCTACACTAATCAGATTACCCTTTTGATCTGAACAGAAGGTACGTCCCAGACGTACGCGTATTTCTGTGGATTCCAATCTCTTCCTACCTCTAAATTTAAAGCTGTGAATGCATTCTCCATGCTCAGCTTTCCTCATCCGACCGCTGATCAGAAATATCTTAGCTTGCGAGGCAACGTACCCATGTAACTAGGATAGAATTATATTAGTGTAAGTAGGTCTAGTAGCACAAATCGAGAGAAGAGCACGAAGCTCTTGCTCGCTGTGAAGAAAAGACTACATCATCTAAGTAAAGAAATACCAGTATAAGTAGTAGGATAAAGGGAGCGTGAATTATTTTCGGTGGATAGGTGTAAGATAAAAAAGGCTGCTTAAATGTCTAAAATAGATCGGGGTCTCCTGGCATGGTCCACCTTTATACGGCCCGTCCCCCTGGCCTTCCCGAGGCTGCACTGGTGTTAGTTTGTCCTCCGCCATTGCTTCCACCGTTAGGCTGCTTAACCGGTCCATTTCCATTTGTCCCAGAGCCCCCGCTCGGGTTAGTCTGTGGTCCGCGAGGGGTGTATCTGTGATGCGCCGTCATCTCACTTTTCTTGCAGCGTAAAGCTCACTCACCCTTGGCCGGAGTTCGACGGACTACTGAATATTCAGTCGGAGAGAAACACGGACGAAGAAGGTGCGAACCTAGTACATAGTCCCCTGTGAATGCCGTTGTGAGCAGTGGTGCACGCAGAAAACATTCGAATGAATACATACAGAATACCTGGGAGGATGCGGAGGTGTTTGAAAATGTTGAATTGCATGTTGTGAGTGAGGCTAAGGGGTGTTTGGTTACTAAGAAAGAAGTAGGGTAGTGAAGAAATATGCACCTCATGCGCCGCCTTTTATACCATAGCATATATTGATGCATATTCCATCCTTGGCATCGTACAAGTCGGCTGTCCTCGCACCGACGTTTCAGTATACGCCATGAGCGCGTCAGAATTCCCGGCAATCAAGCTGCCAATCCACCACTTCGCGTATCGTGACCCTAGGAAGGAGCGGGTTACCTGCACCAGAGTACGGAGGTAGCCGGTACACAGCATTCCCGGAAATCAAAGAGCAAATCGCTAGCACGTGTAGCATGTATCGTCGTTGATGGAAAAGGTAAGCTGCCGATCCACCATTTCGCGTATCATGACCCTAGGAAGGAGCAGGGCATATGCACCAGAGTACGGAGGTAGCCGGTACAGGGGAAAACTTGACACAGGGATCCTAGTATGCGATGATGAACGAGGGCCGCCGGTCTGCTTTATCAAGGTGACATCGCAACATTATTTTTGGACCATGCCTATTTCCTCGAAGGGTTGGTTGATTCCTCAGGAGTGAGGACACAGCAGAAGAGTCTGGTAGGGGAACTATTGGGATCGACGGGATGAACCCTTATCAGCGTGTACCTGTTGAAATGATAAACGTATCAGTCTCTGTACATGATTTTCAGTCGGATCGCCGTACTGAGTGCCTGGCGCGAAAGACGCGTCTTTGGCTCAATTCTTCAGCGCTCAGCAGTCGATGCCCGAAGTCCGAGGTTCATATCAGAGGCAGCATTCGTCCTTTCAGCAGGAATGGTTGAGAATGAAGGGGGCTTGATTGCCTCTTGGTATGACATCTTAACAGAATCACACGGCATGGACATCAACAAAACCTTCGGTATTGCGCATTGATTTAGTACTCGTACGAGAAATGGTTTGGAGCTGGTCGCCGTATTCATTTTGAACCTATTAAGTTCATTAGAATCTCACGTCCATACACTCAAACGATGCTAACCATTGTTGAAGATACCCGGCAGTGGGAAAACTCGTGCCCAGATGAGATCATCGTCCCAGCGTCCGAATTTGCTCAACCTGTTTGGTCATCCCCGAGCGTGAAAAGATACGACTGGCACGACGAGTTTATGCGCCCGATGGAGAAAGGACTTGAGAATAGCCGTTATTCCTGGTAACGAAGACAGGACAGACGAGCACATGCCAGCTGTTTTCGGACTACGACCAGATCAGTATAAGCGCATAAAGCATAATAGAGTCGCTCACACTGGACAGATTTGATCGGGTGCCGTCTCATAAAAGTGCCCCTTACTCTGCTCGAACTGTGGTGCATAATAAGAAAGACCAATAGCACGTATGCTGTCGAGAGAACTTACACAAACTTGTAGCTACGATGCGGAATTCCGTGATACCGTTGTGTAAATGACGAAACCTATCCTTGATATGTGATGGACGTGATAACTACTCCCGAACGTCATCCAGGATGCTAAAAATAGGGAGTAACATCTTCATGTGCTGCAAGAGAACAACGCGAGTGAGCATGAATGACGGTATCCGGGACATTCGTCACATACAATAGTGTCATCAATGCCCAAAACTTCGCTTGGATGTCGGCGTCGTATTTCCGCCTGCTGTTCTGCTCCTGCCTGCAAGCATAAGCTGAGTAATAGAGGGCTGACAGGCTTCGGAAAGCGGTCATTGTTCGATAACACAAGTTGGACCGACCGCCAGAAGGTCTCTTCACATGCGAGGGCGCACAATGATGTCGAGCTTCGTACGAGTATCCGAAGATTCTCTTTGCAGCTGCTAACGAAATGCTATAGAGGGGCAAGCAGCTCCCCAGTCCGCTCAAAGGACTGAACGAAGGTGACTTTATGAGGATGGCTAATATGAGCCGACTGAAGAAAGCACATACGATGCACCGAGCTCTCGTCTAGCCCGCAGGCCAGAACGTCTCCCGATCACATGCTGGACTACGTGCCGTCGACGTAAAACGAAACGATGCTGGCTTCATTCTGCCCAGTGTCCTCTATGCCGTGGTAGGATTACTAGAAACCGGACGGAGGGATACGATCTTTGAGGTGTCTACAGCGCCCAGATTTTTGGATGGGGTTTGCCGAATGCATCAGATCGCATATACAGAAGGAATTCCTTCCCCGGCCCACCTAGCGATCTTTCTCTGCGCATTGAAGAGCCAAAGCGCCCAAAAGGGGATGTTGGGGAAGGACGAGCTGCAGCACGCTGCCGGCTAGACCGTTTATGGTTTCGGTACGAGTTTTGTAGGGCTCTGAGGGGAAATCATGCGATAACGGTGCGTCATCGCTTCCTAGGCGAGCGGGAAATGGTGCGACGTTCATTGCCGTTTTCGAGCGGGATTGTACGTGGAAAGGCGCTGTTGAACTGTGGTAATTAATCCTTGAATGTAGTCAGAAAAGCGATAGAAAGCAAAGGCCAAGTCACGCAGAAGCTCTCTCGTGCCTCACAGATCTCGTTTCCGACGCTTTGTTCTGATATATCTGTTTCCAGCTATTAGAAATCCGTGATTCAAGTTTGGGCAAGGATTCCAGGTCGAGGATAATTACTTCCACTGGTTTCGTCTTGAAGCTCGCTGGGCGCTGACCCGTGAAAATGATAACAGTAACAGTCGGCAATGTCGGTGTCTGGTGGACGTCGTAAGCTTCGGGAAAGCGCGGACCGGGAGAAGGCTCGAAATGGCAGTCACACGTACCCCGTGATCACATTTCATCCAAGTTCGCGATTCAGACGCGTCGGCGGTCGCCGTTAGTCATCTCATTTCGCATCTTTCCTCTCACCTGATACTGTACAAGACTTCGCCGAGTTCTATCGCCCCTACAGCCGGGACTCGGACGTATCGCCAAAGAAGGCCCACGGTCTTATCCCTGTCACAAGGACGATGCCAGGGTCGTCTACTCTACCGAACATCCCTTAGACGCGGCTGCTCCGGACGTCCAGGGAAGCGAGCAGTACATGTGGAAACTGCGCTTCAATGCGAAGCCCTGCACGTGCAAAGAAGGATGTTACCTCCAATGATTGAATGAAACGGTATCGGGGGCTGCGGATGTGCGAATACGGAGGCGTGTGTTCTGTTCTCTGCGAGTGTGGTGCTGGCGAGTCGCGTCTTCCTCTAACCCTGCTAAAAGTGACGTCATCTGATTTTAAGGTTGACAATAGCAACTGCATGAGCCCATACGCTCCCCCGCACGATGTTGACCTAAGCAACACGTCGTGTACCCGTTCTGGACGACCCGTCTCTTTCAATTGATGTACGGGATACATGTGGCTGCCGAGGTAGCTGCCATCGCCGCTGATCTCCCTGGACTTTGACTTCGCCCGTGTAAATATATAGTTCCCCATTGAATGTATTTCCCTTCAATATCAGTCCACTGACACACATTACGGTATGCTATATTGTGTCAAAAAACCAACACTCCAAGAATTTAATCTCTGATCAGGATTCGAACCTGTAAAAGCGCGGAAATTTGGTACCGTTAGACTACTAGAGTTACCGTGACTTGATTACCTCAATACAGATCTCACAACAAAATCGAATCACCTACATAACCGATCCCTTTCTCCTGCTGTTCTTAGATTAATAAGTGTCATGTAGGGCCTGGGACTTCCGGTATGATATTGACAAATTCTGCATTATTGTGTATCTCATACTACACGCTTCCATCAGGACAGTCACTCATGACACGGCCCAAGTAAGATAATTTCAAGGCCGCATTCGTGCTAGGCTCGACTGCTACCCAGACTAAAATTTCATGGTGTAGAACGTGATTTTCATTTGACCGTGGACCGTGATACAGAGGGAAAAAGAGCGGGCGACGACTCGGAGCAATGACGGGCGAAAATAGTGACTCAAAGTAGAGCTTTTAGCTTCAGCTTCAAGACTCGACCCCTCAAAAAAAAACTTTGGACAAATCGAAGGAATTTCTGATCAGGATTTGAACCCAAAACCAACAAGCAATATTCCTGCTACACTGATCATAATACCCCTTTTAACTGAACACAGTGTCATAGAACGTACGTCCCAGTACGTGTATTACTGTGGATTCCAATATCTTACTACGTCTAAATCTAAAGCTGTGAATGCATTATGCATATTTGGCTTTCCTCATCGTACCAGAAATATTTAGCAGCATATCTGTGTAACCAGGATAGGATTATATTAATGTAAGTAAGTCTAGGAGCACAAATCGAGAGAAGAGCGCGAAGCTCTTGCTCGCTGTGAGGAAAAGACTACATCATTCAAGTAAAGAAATAGGATAGCAAAGGGAAAGGGAGCGTCAATTATTTCCGGTGGATAGGTATAAGATGAAAAAGGCAGCTCAGATGTATAAAATAAATCGGGGTCTCCTGGCATTGTCGACCTTTACACGGCCCGTCCTCCTGGTCTTCCCGAGCCAGCACTGGTGTTAGTTGGTCCTCCGCCATTGCTTCCACCGTTAGGTGGCTTAACCGGTCCACCCCCAGGTGTCGCAGAGCCCCCGCTCGTGTTAGTCCCCCTTCTGCGAGGGATGTATCTGTGATGCGCGTATGATAGTTATCTCACTGTTCCCGCAGCGTACAGCTCACTCACCCTTGACCGGAGTTCGACGGACTACTGTGCATTCGGTCAGAGAGAAACACAGATGAAGAAGGTGCGAACCTAGATAGTCCCCTGTGGATGCCGTCGTTAGCAGTGGTACACACAGGAACATTCGAATGAATACACACCGAACACCTGGGAGGATGCAAAAATGTTTGAAAATGTTGAATTGCATGTTGCAAGGTGCGTTTGGTCACTAAGGAAGAAGTAGTGTAGTGAAGAAATACGCACCTCACACGCCGCCTTTTATACCATAGCATATATTGATGCGTAGTCCATCCTTAGCAAGCTACAAGTCGACTGTCATCGCACCGACGTTTCAGTATACGTCAGCATTCCCGGAAATCAAAGAGCAAATCGCTAGCACGTGTAGCATGTATCGTCGTTGATGGAAAAGGTAAGCTGCCAATCCACCATTTCGCGTATCATGTCCCTAGGAAAGAGTGGGCTATATGCAACAGAGTACGAAGGTAGCCGGTACAGGGGAAGACTTGATACAGGGATCCTGGTGTGCGATGGACGAGGGCGGGATCGCCGGTCTGCTTTATCAAGGTGACATCGCAACATTATTTTTGGACCATGTCTATTTCCTCAAAGGGTTGGTTAAACGGAGGATACTCCTCAGGACATTGGAGGAGTCAGGTAGAGGAGCTATAGGGAACGATTGGCGATGATCGATGAACCCGTATAACTGTGCGCCTGATATACATATTAGTCTCTGTACGTTATTTTCATTCGGATCACCGTACTGAGTGCCTGGCGCGAAAGACGCGTCTTTGGCTCGATTCTTCAGCGCTCAGCAGCCGATACCCGAGGTTCGTATGACCGACAGCATTCGTCCTTTCAGCAGGAATAGTTGAGAATGACAGGGCCTTGATTGCCTTGTAACAAACTCTTGGCATAGCATCCAAGTCTTAACAGAGAATTTTTAATCACACGGTATTGGGCTTTGATTGTATGGGGGAATGGTCTAGCAGGCGGCAGAGAAATCATCGGGCGGGCCAAGCATACGCAGAACATGACCCAAGTGGGAAAGATCGCACTCAGAGACCATCGCCCCAGAATCCGTAGATTTGGCCTCCAAGGGTCATCGTCGAGCATGAAAAGACTTTATTAGCGCGACGAGATGATGCGCCCGAGGTCATGACAAAAGACCCGATGGAGCAAAGACTTGAAAATGACTATTATGCCGAGAAAAAAAGACGGGGCTGACGAGCGCATGCCGAACTACAACCAGCATCAATATAAGCGAATAAAGCATAGTAGAGTCGCTCACATTTGGCAGATTTAATCAGTGCTGACGTGCCGTCATACAAAGCGCCTGCTTCGCTCGAGCTTGTGGTCACAGTGGTGCACAAATTGCGATAAGCAAGACCGATAACGTGTGCCTTAACGAAAGAACTCACACGAAGTTGAACTCAGCTACGATGCGGAATACTTTGATATTGCGGTTCGAATGATCATCGATCACTTTTGAAGCCTATCCCTGATATGCAATGGACGTAATACGGGATGCGAAAAAACGGAGTGACGTATGCTTTGCGGCATGTACTGCAAGTGAACATGAATTGCGATATCCGGGATGTTCGTAACATACGATCGTGTATCAATGCCTAAATCTTCGCTTGAATGTCGGTGTTGTATTTCTACTTGCTGTTCTTCCCCTGCCTGCGGGCATAATCTGGGTAATAGAGGGCTGGCAGGCGCCTTCAGAAAGTGGGCGTTGTTCGGTAACACAAGTTGGAGCGACCGCCAGAAGGTCTCTTCACGTGCGAGGGCGCACGATGATACCGAGCTTCGTACAAGTATCCGAAGATTCTTTCTGCAGCTGCTAAGGACATTTTGTAGAGGAGTGAATGCTCCCTGCTCCGTTCAAAGGGCTGAACAAAGATGAAGTTATGAGGAAGGTCAACATGAGCGGGCTGAAGAAAGCACATACGAGATACAGAGCTCGTCCAGCCCACAGGCTAGAACGTCTCCCCATCGCATGCTGAACTATGTGTCGTCCATGTAAAACAAAATGATAGTGACTTCATTCTACCCAATTTTCTGTATGCCGTGGTAGATTACTAGAAAGCGGACGGCGGGATACGGTCTTTGAGGTGTCTACAGCGCTCTGATTTCTGGATGGGGTGTACTAAATTCATCTGGTCCGGTAGACACAAGGGAAATCCTCCCCGGCCCACCTAACGATCGTTTTCTGCGCATTGAAAAATCCAGGTGCCTAAAAGAGGATGTTGAATGGGAAGGACGAGCTGAAAATGGTCAGCGCGGTGCCGGCTAGACGTCTCTTGGCTTTGTTGAAAATTTTGTGGGGCTCGGAGGGGAAATCATGGGAAAACAGTGCGTCATCGCTTCCTAGGCGAATGGGAAATGGTGCGACTTTCATTCCCATTTTCAAGTGAGATTGTACATGAAAAGGTGTTGTTGACCTGTGGTAATCGATCACTAAATAGCCAGAAAAATGAGAGAACACAGAATCCAAGTCACGCACCAGCTATCTTGTGCCCCATCGGAGTCACAGACCTCGTTTCGGACGCTTTGTTCTGTCCGCTACGAGATCTGTTTTCGGGTAATAGAGATGTGATTTGACTTTGGGCAAGGCTGACAGGTCGGGAAGAATCGCTTTCACTGATTTTCGTCTTGGAGCTGACTAGGCGCTGGACCCGCAAAAAATCAAAGCAACAACAATCGGCCATGTCAGTGTCTGGTGGACGTAAGCTTCGGGAAAGCGCGGACCGGGAAAAAGCTTGAAACGGCAGTCACACGTACCACGTGATCATATTTCTACTCATATGAGAGTCGAGAGCAGCATGAGACGGTCCAAATAAGATAATTTCAAGGCCGCGTTCGCGCTGGCACGGGGCCTGCTCAGTGCTGGCTCCACTACCACCCAGACTGGAAGTTCATGGCGTAGTGGGCGACGACTCGGAGCAATGACGGACGAAAATCGTGACAAAAGCTTAGGTGTTCAGCTTCAAGACTCAATCCCACTAAAATAACATTGGAGGAATCGAAGAATCGGGATTTGAACCCAGCACCAACAAGCGATATTCCTGCTGCGCTCATTAGAATACCCTGTTTGACTGAACAGAAGGATTCCAATCTCTTACAACCTCGAGTCTAAATCTAAAACTGTGAATGCATTCTCCTTGTTTGGCTTTCCTCACCATGCCATTGATGAGATATAGTTAGCCTCCGAGGTAACATATCCATGTAACTAGGATAGAATGAGATTTATATCACTGTAAGTAGGTCTAGTAGCACAAATCGAGAGAAGCGCACGAAGCTCTTGCTCGCTGTGAAGAAAAGACTACATCATGTAAGTATAGTAGAATAGCAAATGGCAAGGGAGTGTGAATTATTTCCGGTGGGTAGGTATAATATAAAAAAGGCAGCTCAGATGTGTAAAATGAATCGGGGTCTCCTGGCATTGTCGACCTTTACACGGCCCGTCCTCCTGGTCTTCCCGAGCCAGCACTGGTGTTAGTTGGTCCTCCGCCATTGCTTCCACCGTTAGGCTCCTTAATCGGTCCACCTCCATTTCCCGTAGAGCCCCCGCTCATGTTGGTCCCCCTTCCACGAGGGATGTATCTGTGATGCGCGTATGATAGTCATCTCACTGTTCCCGCTGCGTAAAGCTCACTCACCCTTGGCCGGAGTTCGACGGACTACTGGGCGTTCAGTCAGAGAGAAACACAGATGAAGAAGGTGCGAACCTAGATAGTCCCCTGTGAATGTCGTCGTTAGCAGCGGTATACACAGAAATTATTCGAACCAATACACACCGAATACCTGGGAGGATGCGGAAATGTTTAAAAATGTTGAATTGCATGTTGTGAGTGACGCTAAGGTGCGTTTTGTTACTAAGAGAAAGAAGTAGTATAGTGAAGAAATACCCACCTCGCACGCTGCCTTTTATACCACACACGTACATTGATGCATATTCTATCCTTGGCATGGTACAAGTCGGCTGTCCTCGCACCGACGTTTCAGAATACGCCATGCGCATATCACTATTCCCGGAAATCATAGAGCAGCGCCTCGCAAATCGCTAGCACGTGTAGCATATATCGTCGTTGATGACACTGAAATAAAAAGGTACCAGATGAAGCTGCCGATCCGTTTCAGGACTGGGTTATCTGTACCACAGAGTACGGAGGTGGCCAATCCACTGGAGATCCTGATGCAGGGATCCCGGCATGCAAAGCTACGTAATGATGAGCGGGGCGGGATCGCTGCCGGCTGGTAAGGTGACATCGCAACATTAGTTTTAGACCATGTCTATTTCCTCGGAGGGTTGGTTGAATTCCTGAGTGTCACGGTGGACACATCAGCGTAGTCGGGTGCTGGAACTGTAGGGAACGATTAACGATCTATTAGCGCTATTAAGTAATCTTTGAACAACTTTTAAAAGTTTAACCTTATTAATAACTAAACCTATAAGCGCGTGCCTGCTGCAAAAATGGACATATCAGTCTCTGTACATGATTTTACAGTCAGATGACGCGACGGGGCGATCCGACTCGGATCGCTCCGTCGGGAAGGACGCGCGTTTGGCTCAATTGTTCAGGACCGTGCAAAGAATGCTGTTACTGCCCGAGGTTGATATCAGAAGCAGTACTCATCCTTTCAGCAGGAATGGTTGAGACTGATGGGGCCGAAACTATTGGGACCTTGATTACCTAGTGATGAACTTCATCACCCTCGTAGTAACGCACCCAAAGCACTGGCATCCAACAAAAGAGCAGTGCACCGTCAATAGGATGCATTATCTGCTATTCGTTGAATTTCAATCAAGATCGAAATCATGATACACTTTCGTTTCGATGTGCATGATGTGGCGAGGTTGATCGTAGGGAATGTATCTGGCAAGTAAGCGTCTTTGATACCACTTCAATACGAAAAGTCTGGTGTCATGTGCGCGATTTCGGAGAAAAGATAATGAAGAATTGCACAACACTCAGCATTGGGATCGAGCAACATTCTTGATTATGCATTGAAAGTATGGATAGCCAAACAGGCGCCCTAACCACACGAGAAATGGTTTGGGATTTGGCGCCGTGTTATAGTATTCCTTTTGAACCTTTTAGAGTTGCATGACCACAAACCAAAATGTAAACACGATACTTACCATTGTTGAAGATACCCAGAGTATCCTTGATCTGTGGAACGCAAACGCCATGGGGCTCTCCAAAAAAGCGCGTCTAAACGATCATACGTTCCGTGGGCGCCCTGGATCACCAACACCTCGTACCCATCTTCAAGCTACATAGCAATCAAGGTCCACAAAGTGAAAAAAAAAACGGGAGTCAACGCATCAGGTATCAAAGAGAAACCCGACTGCAATCCAAACGTATTAAGCTCCGCATCAGGAACTATGAGTCACCC
This sequence comes from Armillaria borealis, assembly GCA_030435635.1. Classification (NCBI taxonomy): domain Eukaryota; kingdom Fungi; phylum Basidiomycota; class Agaricomycetes; order Agaricales; family Physalacriaceae; genus Armillaria; species Armillaria borealis. The sequence continues at coordinate 27,900 of JAUEPT010000025.1, read as the reverse complement.
TGGTCGAAGTATTCTTAACGATCACTGTCTCGAGCATTCACGAGATTCCAGCCTGGCGTGTTGGGCTCGTTGAGCTCTCCTGCGTCACCAGCTGGATTATCGATGGTGATGGATTTGTAGAATGTTTGAGCGTCTAGGATGAGGAATACTCTTCTTGTGGATCCCGGCATGGCAGTTTCAAGTCGAAGGAGAGGACGTTCTCTAATTGCCGGACCCTTGATAGACGCTCGAGAATCGCACAGTTACTGCAAGCGATGCCTTCCCGCATGTTCACAGCTGGGGTCAATACATTTTCCGATCGGGAAAACGAGGTCTTAAAATGTTGGGACGTTTCAATTCATCTTCTAACCATTAAACGAGTTCAGAAAAGCAAGATGGAAGGCTGGATCATTTACGAACGTTTTTAAGGTAAAAAGAAGAGCCCGAAAAACGTAATGGAAAAGGCGTTTCCCGCGGTCAGAAAAAAGGAAACCGCCTTTCATTCGCACAATAGCAGCTGTTTTTGGCACGGGAAAGGAGTGTTAAATAGATCAGGCTTTTCATTGTGTGTTCCATATCTCATTTTTCCGCAAGCAAGTGGAAGGGAAAGTCACAACTTTTTCAGAATACCTTTTCCGTCCCAAAAAGGACCTGGCCCTAGCAGTGATTATCCCAGCCGTATCCTGGCAGTTTACCGCTGTGGCCCGTGACCAAAGGAGAACGAGACTTTTGGGATGCCCGTTGCGGGATGCGAACGAGGCGTGCGGCAGGAAGGAATCAGGCGACGAAGAAATCATTTTTGGAGTTTGTTGACTGATGGTCTGGATAAACGCTGCAACCGTATCGCGGGGTTCGTTGAGCTATGAACCATCAGTAGATTGGAAAAAAAATTGCCGGGGGTTGCGGTGACCACGGTCCGACGGAATTCTTATCCGCCTCGTCAAGCCCTCACAAGTCCATATAACCAAAGCGTAATGTTGCGCCCTTTTTTATAGGCTATTATAACCCCACATAATAATTATTTGCCCTTTGAGATTGCATTGAATTATTTCCTGCTCGTGTATCACAACCGTAAGCACAATAAAATGTGGCCTGGCTTGCACTGACTGATTGAAAAAGGTAGTAAGAATTAAATTTGATTTTTAGGTTGTTTTTAGGTGTCTAAAACGATGACATGAATGTATCACAGGTCGGCAAACTCCATAGCGTTGATGTCGAGCTTGAGGTCGCTTGACTCTACCACCAGAATCGGCACCTTCTACGGAAAGCCTATCACGTTTCTCTGTATCTTTGTCCATGCTAGCTTCATTGTCTGGTCCATCGGTTCTCGTTTTGTGTGTGGAGGATTGTCTAGCTACATTTAACCCTGTCGAATATCGCGCTTCTTGTGAATCGAAAGTCACGGTCTTGAGTCGGATGCACATCCCGCTGAATCGGCGGGAGCATGGGAGAAAAGAAACGAATGTCGGACACTAAGAGAATCACGAGAAGTGAGACGAGGTGCATGGCATGAAACCGAGTACGCAATTGGACTTCTAGTGGCTCAATTACTTGTGGTTGATTCCGAGCCGGAGATGTTACAATCGACGACGTCGTGTCACTGTGTGACGTACCGCGTGATACCTCGCGGTTCGTTCCGAGTTTTAACTCACTGCTACTTACTCATTTTCCTTCTCGTCGTGAAGGCCTATCGGGCCAGACTCAGCTCTCCGAGACCTATTTCCTCTAGGCCTACCCTTCTCCGACGCGGATTTCTTCTTCCGAGCCCGGAACTCCAACGTAATTTCTTCAATATAAATACAGTCCGAAGTCACGGTCAAGCGCTAACGTCTCAGCCAGCGCACCATCATCTCACCAAGAATCGCAATTTACAGCCTGCCGGGATCCTCTCAGTTATCATTGCATCAAGTTCAACTACTGGTCTTCTGAAGCAGGGTATTTCAGAGTTGGAGCGAGGAGGAAGTGTGTGTTTGAAGGGCACTCAAGTCAAGCGTCGGTGAGTTTGATAATAGCTCTCTCCTTGGGATTCGCTTCATAGTAACTTAAAGAATTGTTCAAGCCGATGAGGTGCGCCCTTTCCCATGCGATATCGATGTTTAATAATGTCCGGAGTGCCGTGGAGGGGAAGGCCCGGCACCAACAAATTGAGGTAACATTCCTTTTCCTAGAGGTGTTTTCAAGGCTGAAAAGACTGATAAACTATTTAGGACCCTTCCTAACAGTGACTTTGCGAGGCGATTGTCGGAGAAGAGGAGTGAGCAGGAGCGAGCATGTACAGTATGAAGTTGAGGTCACTTGTGTAAACAGCAGCGTACTTGTATTATGTTCATCGTAATAATAAATTTACTATTTCAAGTCTACCGAGTCTGCAAGAGTGAACCTATATGATGTATATATGCCCCCAGCCACCCGAAAACGACTAGCTGCTGCGAGCCCGCTTTAAGATGGTGCCCATGTTATATTTGCCTATGGCATGAAGTAATTATACTAATACCTTTCGAAGCCTGCCACGCATTACTGATATCGGAAATGCTCATAAGGATATGTGTAGAATTATCATTTTTCCACGCTTCATATGGGCATATAAGGCTGGCGCAATTATTTTGGATGTTGCCATGCATTTCGAGCCTTGCCACGGGCTTATACGGCCATATATATTCTTGGTCAATTCACTGATGACAACGGGAAAGCAACGGCGAAACCTCCGAAACCTGCCCTAGAGCACACGTGGTCGCGGGGGCACCGGACCGTACCCAGCGCTCCCAGCGCCAGCTCTCATCCTCTTAGTTGTTGGGGTTTGGTGCACCTTGCACCGTCATTAACATTCCAGCTGAGCCCGCCTCTCGTCTACGCAAGATTCCCAGTTGTATTTCGCTAGATATCTGGACTGAACTTCCGCTTAAGGACACTGGCAGGATCACATTGTGGCAAAGCTCGATGCCGTCCACATCTCTACAATCCCATTCTGATTTTTGCCAGGTGTGAGTTGACTTTTCTACCACGTCGGTGTGTTCCAAGTGAAAATTAGTATGTGCTCGCCTTGGCTGCATGAAAATTTGCGACATTTATATGAGAAACCTCAGCTGGAGAAATAGTTATCGTGTACGGTGCCGCGCCATTACGATGATGAGTAAACTGTCTGGTAGTGTATCGGTTAGCACGCTGCGTGTCCGGAAACTGGGTTCGACTCCCAGCCAGAGAGCTCATTTCTTTCAAAGGGATTCTTCTTTTTCCTCTTTGAAAGGCTTCATTCCTCATCGTTCGAATTATCTGCCCTTTCTGGTTTTGGGATAACTACTGACCATATGCTCATGGACGCCAACTTTTACATTTATGATTTGTCTGCCTGTTTACATCTCACGACGATTTTGCTTTGCAGTGTCTACCTGGAAGCTTGCAGGGACCATGGTTCATTCTTCCACGGCGGGTACGGTTCAAGTTGGATGTGTCTTTTTCACCCTTGGTTCATCCATTGCAGGTCCAGATAAAACGACTCAGCCATGTATCATAGACAGAACAACGGTATTAGCGACATTTGTTCATCTGCTCTTCTCAACTTCCATACAGACTTGAATGTTAGAACGTCCATTGTCAGAAACACTGTCAAATGTGGAAAAGGGGCGCCACAGAGAGGAATCGCATGAAGGGAAACTGAATTTCCGAATCCTAGAAAGCGCAATAGTTTTATGCAACAATATAATGTGTAGTCCCTAATAGTCTATGGGTCATTGCACTTGGCCTATGTTGTCAAAGGTGGTAGCTCGGAGATTGGGTTCGACTCCCTGTCAGGGCGTACCTGTACATGGCCGTAGGTGGTCTGATATTTTTTTGGTGTTTCATCTCATAAATTCCACTGATGAGTCTGACTCCTCAGTCGTGACTGCAGCGCGCATACAAGGGCAGTACCATTTGCAGCATGCGAAGCTACAAATTTCGGTAACTGTAGCATAAAATTATTTTACAGAATGATTGTTGGTCATAATACTGATACATCTAACCGAGAGCACTCAGCTCGTACGAGTCAGACACAATTCAAACTAGCTATCCTTGAACGGTATTCTCAAGGCACCTAGTCCTTCGCGATTACTTCGAAAACACAAAGCATATCATCATTCTTTTTTTGCTACATACTCGTTCGGGATTGGTGGTGTGAGCCCTGAGCTGCGCCACAGTCAGGTCGGCAGTGATATTAATGGCGAGCGATAGCGAGCTTCGGCGGCTTGCATGCATGAGACCCAGTGAGGCTCGGTGTCGATGCTACCCGGCGCTGGAATCATGGCTAGAAGCCAAAGCCTCGATGATGGATGAAAGAAAGACAATTATCGAACAAGGACAGCAGATGGAAGTGAACATTATAGTTGTCATAAAACTTATAACATAGCTCAAGCTGACACGTACAATTCTTGAAGCCACTGCCGGCGTACACGAAGCGGCTGTCGTTTTAGCAGGAAACGCGTCTGTGGCGTGGGAATCATACGGACCTTGTTGCCATTTAGGGCTGGCTCCGAAACGTTCAGCCCAACGACCACGAGCATGGCGAGCTAACGATGCTCTGTCCCCCGCTGTACCCAAATTTCAGAATGTTTGGCCCTCTCCCTGCTTTCTGTTCTCTTTTCTTATCTTTAAACCTGTTGGTAGGATGTCCTAAAACGGTACGTTTGTTTCTGCCTTTCTTTCAAGTCTCGTCGGCTTATATGTATACAACTCAGCTTGGGCACAGCAAGGACACTATGAATCGACTGGAACACATAGCGCTGGGCGACGATTGTGGTAGTGGCACAGGTGTGTTCGCTTGTTGTTGCTGTAGGTATGGCGCTCACGTCGTCTACAGGCTTGTGGACATTGGCTCGAAAACGGCGATGACGATGAGCGAGCTACAAAGACCAGGCCACACCCTTACCATGCGTTTTTCCAGAGACATAGCCTATCATGTAGCAGATCGTAGTGGTGTTGGTCGATAACAGGCGCGATCCGTCCAACGAAACTGCAGAGTCAATTCTCCGCGGCTCTCCTAATCCAACCTATCCACCGCCTCGCTCATCATCGTCATCGGCATCGATCAGGTGGACAACATGTTACACGATACTTCAAACGAAAGGCTTCACGCAAAAGAATAAGACAGTTGCGGGATGACATGACACGAGATTTTCTGGTGCGACCTGCGCCTCCTTGTATTCTTTATTATTCTCATCAGCATTGCTAGCATTTTAGGCGATGGAAGATATGATTACCGCTAACAGATTGCAATCGGCGCGTTGACTACGAGGAGACAAGCGTCAGATCGGACTCGTCTACTCAAGCGGACGAGGGCCTAATCCTCATCTGTTCAAAAACAGACTCGCCTGAGTGTTCACGTTCACAGTTTTCTGGGACTGGGAAAGCTTCTGCGTGATATATATCGCTGGTCCTTCCGGTACCTACATTCTATCCTTGATCGTCTCCTACATAATCGTACGTACGTGCGTCCCTGGCCGATGCAAATCTGCTAACATTGATAATATTTGTAGGATATACCACGGACGGGAGACGGTCAAGACTTGTATGGTACTACACTCTTAGCGTCCCCTCTCCTGCTAGGACTCTAGGAATAGAAGCGGTGTAAGGAGGCGCATTTGCCGTACGTGCTTGTGCTTCATCGTCTCATGCACCTTCAAATTGACGTTTTCTCAGTATATTTAGAAGTTCGTATGGGCGATCCATCAAGTTTTACGCATAATGGGATCGCACGAGTGATCGAAATTTGCTAATGCGCGCAGCACGGTGTAAGCGTAGAGCTCTTTGCGTCGAACTTCTGCCTTTTATCTCCCCTTGCATACAATCATGACGGAGCGGTGGTCCTCCGCCAACGCTCAATGTGATGGTTCCGATATTGATAAACTAAACACTGTTAATGGGCTCTGGTAGTGCAATTGTTGGTAAACGCGCCTGTCGTCTGCGCCGAAGCTGGGTTCGACTCCTTGCCAAAGGGTTTCTTGTTGCTGAAGGATTTTTGACTCTCCATTGAATGGCGTTTTCATGCGAGGTGGAGCATCATTTCCCAGCTTCCAGAGTCTGGTGGTACGGCTTATAAGCGCTCCCTACTACGAGTTTTGAAACACGTAAGTCTGCGTCTATGAAGTGACTGTAATTTTACGAAGAGAGCAGGACTTTTCCACAAACCGCCTGGCAATATCATACACGGTTGCCGAGGAAGTGAGCATCACACGCTCAGTCTGTCTGAGAGTTAGACACTGTTCCTGACGCGGGCGTACTCTCTCAATCCAAATGTTTTTCTGACTGCTGTTGTTTTGTTGTGTCGGGCTATCTACTTGGTCAGGTACTAAGTGGAAATTGGGATGCGCATTATCTAAGCGCCAGGTGTGCAGGCGACGATGTTCAGTTGGTCGACTCGTCAGTCAGGGCTGGAAGAAAATGAGGGGCTTATGGTCGTTGCGTCTGATGGGAGAGCTGAGTTTGGTTATATCAATATTCGAGGGTCTTGCATCTGATGTATCGGTTAGTACCCGTGTCTTTCATGCGTTCAAGCTGGGTTCTTGGGTTCGACTCCCAGTCAGACTGTAGCGTGTACCATATTAGAGAACACTTTTGATTGTCCGTCGGACTCTTTGTTGCCGCTTGCGCAAGGCTCCCGGGGTGGTAAGATACAGTTATTTAATGAAGACTAAGGTGAAATACTGTTTCGAGACTGTAACTGAGAGCTTCAATTGATTCATTCCCCTTTGCCCCTGTAGCGGCATTAAACCCGTGAGATGTTCCCAGCTGGCGCCTAGTGGATATCACAGCGGCACGATGTTGCTATGGTCTGTGACACGTTTTGTGGCGGCACAGAACTCCGGTGTTCCTTATTGGGACCGCATACCAGTTTTCTAAACTCTAAACTCTAAGTACATTGATACTAGCAGTCATCGGTCGCTGACTTTGATACCTTGCTTAGCTGTTTCCATTTCTAATAACTACTCCCAAATAACATTTCATCGTGTTCAACCTAAGTACCAGGATACAGTTACGGCTTGTCGCGAAATTGCAAGCTGAGTTCAACGTCGACTAGGATCAAGGAGATGAAAGCTGTAGTGCATGAATCAGATTTCACCAAGAAAGAAAAGGAGGGTGGCAGTTCCCACTCTACGTGCGTAGCCACTAACGGAACACGCGGCGTCCTGTTGGTAGTACACAGCAAGTTCCTCGCCCAAGAAGATCGATTCGGACGTAATGGAGACGATTGCTTCCTCATAGTGCTTGAAGGCCATGAACTGCCTGGACTGTTGCATTGCTTGATGCAACAACGAACTTGAACAGCACAACAATGGGAGTATCTTCCGTACAGCCGATTCCTGTGAGGAGATGTCGGAGTGTTGGTGACTATCAGGTCATGATGTTTCAGATGCTCCCCCCTGCAGCTGTGAGGGATACACGTGTTCTCAGTAGGAACATTTTGAGTCGGGGACAAATATCAACATGAGCCATATTTTTTTCCCCACATGTGTGGCATTTCGCCGAAGATCTATGCTAGTGATGCACGGCAATCAGAGATGCAACTGGACGCGCATGCATCTGCCAAGAACACCGTTGACCACTGTTACTGGATTTAAAAATGAAACCTGACTCGATTCAAAGGACACATGGTTGTTGCGAGGCTTTGCGAGCCGGACTTTGGGTAGAGCCGATGGTTATGGGTGCTGCTATATATTGACACTGATTCCGTGTGTCGGTGCAGGGTTACTGATAGCCGCTGCGCCACAGAAATAAGAATGCATCGCAAATTTCAGCCAGGCTAGTCAACAGCAGATATTTAGCATGGGGGTTAGATGCGAGGCGCCAGCAGTCCTAGTCATGTCCGTCTGTGAGTCCCAAGATAACAGATGACAGCGACAAAAAAAGAACTACTTATGACGGCATCATGTGTGCATGAATAAAGGGACAGATGGCGTATTCCATTGAGTGTGCTAGGACGCGCGTCTCTTGAGGTTCGGCACGAATCGGATCGTCCCAATATGTGAAGTGAAGCGTGCCGTTGTACCATCTTATTCGAAAGACCCCAGCGTTCGCTGTCGCAGCCCCCATCCACTAGTGATCCAATGGCAAGTACGACGAAGAGACATGCCAGGTCCTGAGGACCAGTGTAATCCTCGTCATCGGATGGTGCAGTCAGCTTTCGGTAGATAACAGGCAGCATCTCATCGATCTGATTACATGAGACGCCATGATATATCCAAGAAAACTGGCCAAAGTACACGTTTGTCAACATAAGCGCCTGGTCCCAGACTATGGACCTCGCTTTCCGGTGACGTACATGAAGAGGGGATGAAATGGCGCGAAAGAGCTGCAACATCATATATCGCGCACCTCTAAGCCGCCGGCGAGTCCAAAGATTCGGGAGATACCATGGTCTGACATGGCAAGGGTACCATGCATGTCCGGGACTTCGGTCATAGAAGCCATTTCCGAGACATCGAGAGGTACACCGGTGCAGGGCAAACCTTCACTTTCCGCGTGCAGTCGTTACGCAGCAATAGATGGGGGATATCGGAGAATTGCGCCTGCATTCGCCCAGTAAGACGTGCAACCTTCCGATGAAGGTGCTCGGTTGCCGCCGGTAAAAAATGTGTCCCTTGGCCCGTCGATAAACTACCTTTTTCAAGGAATGAATGTCAGGATAGAAAGGGAGAACGTTCGTCTCTTACCGTTAGGACGCAGGGAAACACAACCTCGACGCTGCAGAACGGAGTTAGCACACGCAGCGTCGGCAAACAAATGCCTCACCTGACAGGACTGGCATGGTATCTGCTTGTCGCACTTGATCTTGAGTCGCCTACGTTCGGCACAGCTCACCTAAAGCTTTTCAGAGGACATAGAATAGGATAACGGCAGGTACAAACCTCTCCTGGAAAGTGACGTCAGCGAATGATACTCAATAATGGCAGAGGACCGACCTCTGCTACGTTTGTCTTCGACTTCTCGTGCAAGAGCACTGTTGAACTTGTAGAAGTCTTCGGCATCCCTTCGTCGTTTTTGTCGTTTCATCTTGGAATCCGTCAGCTCAGCGGGCATGAATAGTAGGAGGGTCGTTCAAGGGAGTACCTCAAGGGATTTGCATAGCATTTGAATAGTTAGGAAATTACACACGATGTCCCGATGCAGTAATCGCAGGCGGCCGAGGAATGATTTTTGCAATCCATGTCATCTCAAAGTGAATCTGTCCGTTTTCGTATCACCGATCACTGTCCTATTCTGACCAATACCTCGTTCCTCGTCATCTTCAGAACGTTCATCAATGTCATTTCAAAGACGATGTCCCGATGCAGTAATCGCAGGCGGCCGAGGAGTGATTTTTGCAATCAATGTCATCTCAAAGTGAATCTGTCCATTTTCGTACCACCAATCACTGTCCTATTCTGACCAACACCTCGTTCCTCTATCAATGTCATCTCAAAGTGAACCTGTCAGTTTTTCTACCACCGATCACTGTTGCAACACGAACCTTGGTTGCCATTCGTTGTAATAATGCCCTCGTGCCCGTCCACTTCCTCAGAGAAGGCAAGATAATTTGTGGCCCTCCATGTTCCAGTGTCCTGTTCTTCCAATCTCTGATGCTTTCGAGATCGTCTCATCAGAACAAGCCACCAAAGAAGCGACACTCTGACCTACGGCAATAAGGCCCGTATTTCGAACCTTTCCTGTGAGCAACTGCCGGGCCTGCTCCGGTGTTGTACGCGATTGGTTAACGGCTCCGAAAACATCGATCCATGTGGCCTCCCCGGCCTATGCTTCTTTTGCCCAGCATTGTTTCAACTTGATATGTATGTACATCTCATCTAGAATAGATAGTTCTGTAAGCTGTGGGTGAGATAATGCGCCGCTGGAAGTAGGAACGGAACGGAGAATTACACTCGCCTTCGAATGTGTTTCAACAGCAAATTAGTCCTGGATGTATGTGTATCCCACCCCGTCTGCCTAGCTTGAAAGCGGTTCGCAATTTGAATGGGAGATCAAAATCCAGTCTTTCGGTGCGCTTCTTCTCCTCCGTTGGAGATCATTCCCTGATGGGCTCTAAAGGAGATGGAGAAGTCATTTTTTCATCACAGCGTAACATTCTCCTCTGGGAAGTCTGTTTAGTTGTCGCATAGACACGTCATAGCGCATGCGGCAAAGCAGTGAATAGCACAACCAGGTCTTCGAACAGATCCATCATCAATGGCACAGGAGTAGGTGAGAATAGTGCTACTCACACAAATCGTCTTTGAGTTACCATCTCCCGAGCGAATGGTTGAACAAATCACGTAAACACACCTCCTTCACATGCACTCACGCCGGCTATGCGGCATATCAAGAAACGACATCCTGAAGAGTACATCCATAATGTTAAGTGATTCAGTCTCTGCGACGAGAGCAATGTGTCAGGATTGTCATGTCAATGGTCCTGAGCGATGTCGCAACAGCGTACGATCATGAATGTCATGAATGAAACAAACGCCAAAGCATCAGTGGCTTTGATGCCTACTTGTTAGAGCGGAGGAAACATACTAGAAAGTCTGACAGGCTATCTCGGAAAGTAAAGAGACAAAATCAAGGAGAGCACGATCTGTACTAAGCTTCGGGAAAGCGTGGACCGGGACAATGCTCGAAACGGCAGTTACACTTACCACATGATCAGATCCCTCATTCGAAGATGAAGTCAAGTTGGAGTTCGCAGTAGCCTGGTAAGCCAGCTTTATTGTAGTATACTCACAGAACTCGTATCTCCAAGCTCGCAGCGCCGTTACCATAATGATCCAGAACGTCTGCTCTGAACCGCGGCTTCAACTGCCCGGCGCCAACGAAACCATCAGCTTGAATCTATTATGTACAACCTTGCACTTGCACGTCACCTGTAGGACTGTAGGCTGTGTCCCAGAAGAGGTACACATTTATGCGAAATGAGACCGCAATGCCTCAGCAAAATCTACGTGTTGAAATGAGGTTATCCTGCAAACAAGGCCTTCTCAACACCTCTCTTCCACCAGTCCGTGAGATGAAGGCATGCCAGAGAGCAAGGATAGTGTACTGACACTGGCTGAGGGTTTCTAATGCCAAATATCATGAGCAAAGAGTGAGAAAGGAATAATGATGTCCAGTTCTCCCGAACCGCACGCCTTTTCCATCCAAGCGGATCGAAGAAAATATTTTGGAGTAAGGCAAGACAATTGATTTGGTCCTCGCCTCCAGCAGTCTTTTGTGTCGTGGATTAGATACTGATCTCAAAGAACGGATACTTGGGGTGTAAATGGCCCATGAAAAGCGATTAGCCAATATACAATGTGATACAAATACAACTACAACACCCCCGATACTATATATCAATGCACAGAAAACACATACAACGCAAACCTAAGGATTATGATCTATGATCGAAATGTGAAGCAAACGACTGATGATACTTTTAATCCTGATACCAGATACGAGCACCTTTGAATTTTCCAGCAACAACCGGTGTCTGGTGAGACGTCTTGTCGAAACAATGGATGAGATCAACATATGTTGTCTCTTTCTTCCAGTAGCCGGACCGAAGAACACGCACAAGCGAGTCCGTGAATATTCCAATGTACCCCGCCTCACCAGCTTTCCCTTCTACCTGTTTCGACTTTGCAAACTGATAAGTCCTGCAAGCTGCCAGGACAACATGGGAATCCATGTCTGGATACCAGTCCTTCGATAAAATAGATTGATAGCCAGGATAATGCCTCAGGTTCTTGTCCCCAGTGAGCAGCATATCTTGAGGCGTCGCCAACCTCGTTGGGGATGCCTTCCGGGCTCCCGGCTCAGGCAGATGACGCCTGACACCACCTGAGTGACAACAGTCAAGAATGACGGTGATGCAATGACCCTTGGCTCGAGAGATTAGAGTCAGGATGGTGTTGAATTCCCGGTCACTGATGTCGGGGATAGGCTGGCCATCGTCGCCAATGGTGTCACGATCGAATGGGACAGAGGGCTTCGATATATTCGATATCATTGCCTTTCTCTTCAAATGGGTAGCATGAGCCGTGTCCAGGAGTAATAGATGATGATGTTGTCGCCATACAAGATCTCGGGGTTGTGAATGATGCTGAGAAGCGCGTCCATTATGTGCGTGCGTGAAGGATTCATCGGATCTGCTGGTGATATATGCTTCCTTGGATCCAAGAAACAGCTGGATGCGTTCACAGGGGTACACCGAGGTCCTCAGTCAAGTACTGTTTCATCAATCGTACATCTGATACACAACCATGCAGTGGATAGGATGCATACTCGTTGATGCCAATAAGGACAGCGTAAAATCGAGAACCTATCGGCGTGGTATGAAGGCTAAAAGGCTACCAATCAGTATCAAATACAAATTCCTGGGCTGCGACTGACACCTTGGGGGGGTGGGCGCGATTTCAGTTCGATAGGAAGTTTGAGCTGAGCACAACTGTATTGAAGACGGAGGCGGTGGAGCAACGATAAATTGTCCCTGTTGCGCGACGCTTTGGCTTTGAGGAGAACTATAACCTCGTCCACATCCTCAGGCTCCCCAGACATTCCCAGTTGTTGTGCTACCTCCCACTCTAACGCTTTCAGAGGGTGTATTTGTTCTGTCAATTCCGATAACATGGCATCGACCTAGCAAAAAAACGAATCAGAGCTGAGATTGTGAGAGGATGACACCAAGAACAGACAGAATCCGGTCCGTAAAAGCCACGTGCCATGTGACGAGTCTGAGGGTGGCAGTGTGAGCCGGAGGGTATATCGAGTACACAGGCCGGGGGCATTATCGCAGAAGAGAGATGGAAGCTGAAATCAATAGGGGTGTTCGCAATGAAAGAGAGAAAAAGGTGCACGCATTTTATACTCTTCATCCGTAAGTGTTCCCCCAGGATAATATTCGTGTACTGTTCTTGTTCGTCTTTACGCCGACGTGATCAAGATGGGATCTCACTTTGAGATGATATTGATTGCAAAAATCACTCCTCGGCCGCCTGCGATTACTGCATCGGGACATCGTGTGAATTTCCCAACAAGGGCCCGTCACGGCGCCCGCGACAGGGACCTTGCTGGAAGGAGGCAGCCGGCTAGCCGCGTGTACGTATGCAACACTCAAGTAGCAGTGGCGAATTCTTTCTCACGGGCCATGCATGGATACTTATTATGGTACAGTAGAGGGTGTTGACTGTTTACTATTTAGAAGGAAGGAAGTTAGTTTTATTAGTTGTTTATTAGTCGACGTGACTCCTTAACAGAAATGTAACGATGTCCGTACTATAGAGAACTATCTACACTGTGAGCTGAGCTGATAATAAGATGCCAAACTGCTATGGGACCGAACCTATCCCGTGTTCTGCCGCAGTGGTCAAGCTCCCTAGTGAGTACTCCGGCCTCGACAATGGGATGGTGAGAAATAAAGAAAGAAACAGGGAGGTGAAAACAGATATCTTTGAAACAAATCCAAAATAAATCATATCCCAGCGAGACAGTGAGCTACGAGCGGTAGGCCCGTAGCTGAGAGACTTGCAGCATCAAGTGCTTACGACAGTGCCTCCTTCATTGTAGCGCAGTAGCATTGCATCAGAACACGGATATAATAGAGTCTCTGAGGGGGCCGTAGCGCAGAAGCATTGCGACGAGATAGTAGTACTACTAGCAGTTTCAGGGACTGTCATCAGCCGCAGGACTCCCTCATGGTGCTCAGAGAACAGCTAGGAGCCCAAGCACACAAACCAAGCGGAATGCGGCAACGACTTCATCACAGCGTCAAGCTTTTGCGATGACTCGAAAGTCGAGACCAAATGTCTTCATCCACTGTAGCCTGTAGGTGTTCCCTTGCAGTCTGAGCAATCTGCGACGTCGCGAGATACGCTCAGAGGCCATTCGAGGGAGGGGGGTCAAGAAACGGGACCTCCCTAATATCGATGATGTAGAGACTTTGACAGAAGATCATTTAGATTGCATAGTACATTACCATAGATTACTAGACGGTCGAGTATTGCTTCACATATATTGCTAAATAGTCGCATCAGCATCGCGAGATGAACTAGCTAGAAATGAACACACCTACCTGACCAAAGATCCTTCCCCTCCACTCTGCCTGCCACCACAACACCCAGAAATACCCCCCAGCGTCTCCGTGTCAAAGCACACCAGCTGAAATGTGATCAGGTTATCCCATTTGTGAATCAAACAGTGAACTTCCTCTTGGGTTCTGAGGCCAGGAGGCCTTGAGGGTCCAAGTGAATCAGTGTCAGAGTCGATACCAAAGCTGGCCTGGCCTGATAGGAGAGTGTCTTGGTGTTCAAGGGAATCCTGGACTCGAGGCGATTGACGATAAACGAGAAGGGATGACCAGACGAAGCTGTCGTGCTGCTGTTTACGGGTAATAGGACGTGCAGCTGACGCCTTTCCATCCCGTAGTTGATGGTTCGGAACTGGGCTAGCGTAGATAACTGGACGGAATGTATTAGAAGGATAAGAGGAAGACTGAGATATAAAGACCAGGGTACTAGCTTGTCGGTCGTTTGGGTCCGCGGTTCTTCCGGCGATACGAGCCCACGTTTGCTCATGTATCTCAGAGGATTGTCGTCGTATACAGAGTCTGAACGTTCTTGGTTGATGTACTGCACGACCTACGGCAAATTTATCAACTCTCAGAGTACCCGGGCGATGAGTCCGACTCTTCAGTCGTGGCTGCAGTGCGCATACGATGGCAGTACCATTTGCAGCATGCAAAGCTACAAATTTTGAAAACTGCAGCGTATAACTAAGAGCACTCAGGAGTCAGCTCATCCGAGTCAGATACCCTCTCAGATTCGGATATACCACTTGAATCCATTTTCCACTCCGACCAGTATCCAAATAATCGCTTCGAACTGGCTATTCTTGAACGGTACTCTCAAGGCACCTAGTTCTTCACGATAATACGGAAAACCCAAAGTATATCGTCATTTCTTTTTTACTACCTAGTACTCATTCGAGAATTCATAGTATGGGTCCTGAACTGTGCCGTAGTCTGGTTAGCAGCGGGATTGATGGCGAGCGATAGTGAGCTTACATGCACGAGACCCAGTGAGGCCCGGTATCGGGGATCGTGGTGGGCAATGTGCTTCCTGGCGCAGGAATCATCAAAGCCTCGATGGTGGATGAAAGAAAGACAGCGCTCGAACGAGGACAGCAGAGGAAAGTGGACGTTATAGTCGTCGTAAATTTTATAATAAAGTCCAAGAGCTGACACGTACAATTCTTGAAGCCGTACGCGAATCGGCTGACGATTTAGGCAGGTTGAAGCGCGTCTGTGGCGTGGGATTCATACGGACCGTGTTGCCGTTTAGGGCTGGCTCTGGAAACGTTCAACCCAACGACCACGAGCATGGCGAGCTAACGATGCTCTGTCCCCGCTGTACCCAAAATTCGGAATATTTGACTGTCTCCCTGCTTTCTGTTCTCTTTTTTATCTTCACATCTGTTGGTGGGATGCCATAAGACAGTACGTTTATTTCTGCTTTGCTTTCAAGTCTCGTTGACTTATCTGTATATATCCCAGCTTGGGCAGAGCAAGGATACCATGAATCGATTGAAGCAAACGGCGTTGGGCGAGGACTGTGGTAGTGGCGCAGGTGTGTTCGCTTCCCGTTGTTGTACGTACGGCGCTCACGTCATCTGCAAGCTTGAAGACGGCTCGACAACGACGACGATGACGAGCGAGCTACAAAGGCCAGGCCGTACCCTGACAGAATATGCATTTTGCGAGAGTCCTCGCCTATCATGTATCATGCGGCAGATCGTAGTGGTGTTGGTCGATAACAGGCGCGATCTATCCAACGGGACTGCAGAGCCAATTCTCCGCGGCTCTCTTGTGAAATCTAAATCAACCAACCGACCACTTCGCTCATCAATCAGGTTAGCAGCATATTCCATGGCATTACACGACACTTCAAACGAAGGGCTTCACGCGAAATAATACGACAGTTGCAGGATGACATGACACGAGATTTTCTGGTGCGACCTACACCTCCTTGTATCCTTTATTATTCTCATCAGCATTGCTCGTAGCATTTTAGGCGATGGAAGATATGACTATCGCCAACAGATTGCAATCGGCGCCATGACTACGAGGAGACAAGCGTCAGATCGGACCCGTCTACTCAAGCGGACGATGGCCCAATCCTCATCTGTTTAAAAACCGATTCGCCTGAGTGTTCGCGTTCACAGTTTTCTGGGACTGGGACTCACAAGAAGCTTCTGCGTGATATATGTCGCTGGTCCGTACATTCTAACCTCGATCGTCTCCTATATAATCGTACGTACGTGCGTCCCTGGCCGATACAAATCTGCTAACATTGATAATATTTGTAGGATATACCACGGACGGGAGACGGTCAAGACTTGCATGGTACTACACTCTTAGCGTCCCCTCTCCTGCTAGGACTCTAAGCTGTGTAAGGAGGTGCATTTGCCGTACGTGCCTGTGCTTCATCGTCTCATGCGCCTTCAAATTGACGTTTTCTCAGTACATTTAGAAGGTCGTGTGGGTGATCCATCAAGTTTTACGCATAATGGGATCGCACGAGTTATAGGAATTTGCTAATGCGCGCGCTTGGTTGGTAGACCGCGGAAAATCTTCCAGCGCTACTTGCCTGTTGTTCTCATGCTTACCACTCCTACATATTCTGACGTTGATGTTTACACAGCAGCGTTGGTTCGCTCGCTTCCTCAATTTTATTGTTATTCCTTTACTCTAAGCTGAATGGTGGCGGGTATCTTCACCCCTTACTTCAGTCCTTTCGTCCTTGACCGAATTCGAGGCTCGACTTGTTGGTCTATCGGACAGCGCTCCGCTACCAGGCACCTTGCGTACACGATACTTCTCCTCGGGACAATAGAAAACTTGATTATACATGAGATCCGTGTGAGAAGGTACACAGCAGGCTTCTATATGGCTTCCAATGAGGGGCATGATTTTGCCTCGTTGTGATGCTTTTACGTAGATAACACAGCTCTCCGGCGCTTACTGCTTGATCCATATGCAACTCGTGAGCTGCTTCTTGAACATGGGACCATTGTTCTCGTACATATCTATCCTTCGTTCCCACATTATTCACTATAACCTTATTTTATGGTTCGTTCTGAGACCTTTACAACAACCGTACACCTCGAGGCTTGTGATGGAGGAACTCAAGAGGAATTGGAAGATCTCGTATGAGTCGTATCTTCTCGTCCCATCTCTATTGAAAGCAAATTGAAAGTTACATCAGTTGAAAGGCGCTGTCGAGTCATAAGAACTTATCTTTGAAAACTCCGAGTCATGGTGACTCGACCATCCTTCGCATCTTCTTCTCAGCCAGGACCTGGATTACCCTTGACACTTGTCCGTTGCACAAGTTGTGCACAAGCGCCGATTGCACGTGGTCTCCGGCATCTCGGCTATCGGCAAGGTATAAGACGCGTCGCTGACTCAATCATCCATTATAGGATTGCCTTCCTTCGCTACCTCTTTGCTCTACATTTTCTATCGACATGACGCCTCCACGAATGGCACCCGGTCAGCGAGGAGGATCTCCATATACTGCTCGGGGCGCTGCTCCCCAGCAGCATGGATATTCTCTTCGAGGACGGGGTGGCGCCGGGTGAGGAGGAGTCGTCGCTGGGCCACAAGGCAGTCCCAGCGTCTCTGTTTCCTGTAAGTTCTGTGATGTGTAGAAAGAAATCCTATCATTATTGTTTAATTCTTCATTGCTTGATTCTTTAAGCCGCTGTACAAGCCGTCGGTGTTCATCGTCCCGGATTTGGGACTGCGGGTAGGGCGACGGTCATTCGCGTAAAGGCATGTGAGATGAATATCCCGGACATTACTATGTATCACTATGATGGTAAAATTTTTCTCTCTCTCGGTCGCAATGGCTTACACGTTTATAGTTGGTTGGTGTCTTCAAGAATATGTCGTCGAATACATATAATGACCTATGATTTTTCTAGCCATGGAGAAGGCGCTTCGGGCGGCTTTCAACTTGAAGCTGATCGAAGCGTTGCAAAACCAATACCCCGACGTATTCGTCAAGGCAGCCGTTTACGACGGGAAGAAGAATCTCTATACGAGCCACAAGTTGAATTTTGATGCTGGGATGTCCCGTCAAGTACGTTTATTGATCCAACATACCTTTCAATTAATCTCAATGCATGCAGTTCAACGTAACCTGGACCGAGGGGAATCGAGCATCCAACTTTAAGATTACAATCACGGAAGCGAGAGAGATAAGCATGGAGTAATTCTTGTTCATCTTCATAGCAAAAGATAATAACTGATTACCTGCAGAATACTTCGCAGGTACACGGCTGGCCAGCAATCCTGGGACGAAAATGTTGCCATCGCTCTCACGGTACGTGTTGTCGTTTAGTGGACTACCTGTCGTGCCCTGAGAACTTTCTAGGCCCTGAACATTGTGCTACGCATGGAACCGTCCCTCAATCATCCATTCCGAGTACGCTCCTTCTTCAATGACAAGACCAAGGCACCTCTGGGCAATATGCCACTGGAAGCGTGGCAGGGGTACTTCCAATCAGTGGGACCAGCTCTCAACCGTTTGATCGTCAATCTCGATATTTCCACCGGTGTCATGTTCAAACCGGGCTCCCTGGTTGAGACGTGCGTCGAATTCTTCTCAGGGTATCGCAGAGGAGAAGATGCAAATAAGTGGCTACGAGCGCAATCGGTACCTGTGATGCAGCGATGTCGTCTCCAAACATTCCTTTTCGGCGTCAAGGTTGAAGCCCAGACGGCAGCTGGTGGAAAGAAACTTGTTACCATTCACAAGTTGACGGAACGAGACGCTGCCTCCACAATGTTCACTCCGACTGGCGGTGCACGAACCAGTGTAGCGCAGTACTACGCGCAGGTTAATCAGCGGTTACGGCTGCCCAACATTATTAGGTATGTTGTCTGTTCACGTAGTCGGGAAAAGTGTTGATCCTCCGCTAGACCCCGAAAGGTGCTGTGATACCTCTGGAGCGATGTTACATCGTTCCCGGTCAGCTCTGTCGGGCTGAACTCAACCCAGATGTTACACGAGCTTCTTTGTCGCAAACTCCACCATGGTGGAGTTTGCGACAAAGAAGCTCGATCAGCGGTTGAGTGCCATTAAGACTGACATTGATGTCCGCTTTTTGTTGTATTAGATGATATTCGCTCATTCTTTCTCCCTCAAGTTCTGGCCTATGGCCAATCCCGATACGTCCGCGACTTTGGGCTCGATATTAAGACCAGTTCTCTACCTATGGAGATTCCTGCACGAATTATCAACCCGCCGGAGCTGAATTACGGACTAGGATCTAAGCAAGCAACTGTTGTGAGTGTTTGATTTATTAGGGATACAAAATCTGGTTTAATCACTACGTATTAGCGACCGAAAGAGGGGTCTTGGAACCTGTGAGTATTGGTCCCTTGTCCGGAGTTTGGAACGATCTGATGCCGCCAGGGTTGACAAGAAGTTTACCAAGCCTATGTCTCTTGGATCCTGGATTGTCGTGATATTTGTCCCCCAAAATCGTTTTAGTGCAGACAACGCAAAGGACACAATAAAGGGGCTGGTCAAAGGGTGCGAAGATGTTGGTGAGTTATTCTCTTCACCTTCAGAATACCTTGTGGTCTGAATAAGACCTTCCAGGCATGCAAGTGACAGAGAAACAACCGTTGTTTGTCTATAAGAATCCCCAGAGCATTGTAGACCAGGTTTGTGGACGTCTATTGGACTTTCGAAGTAACACTAAACTATATAATGGCTTTTGATAGTCCATCTTCGATGCAGTAATGCAAAACAGAAAGGAGCGCAACACGTTGCCAACATTCATTTTGTGCATCCTCCCTGATGGGAGTAACGCGAATCTTTGGGCGGCAGTCAAATAGTAAGTACTTACAGTTTTTACTCCCAGGCCTAGGAACATTGTTAATGAGTAAACGTCTTTAGCTGCGGTGATATAAAGGTTGGTGGACCATAAGATTTCCTCGTGTTTATTCTTCCTCACAATCTTTGTTTACAGAGAGGTGTGCCCGATCAGTGCTTGCGCGTCGGCAAATGTCGGGGAGCCAAACAGCAATATTGGGCAAATGTCGCCCTGAAGTAAGTAGCATGTTGCGTTCCGTAGTCAAATGAGAAGACTGAGCGAACGTCATCTAGGATTAACGCCAAGTTGGGAGGCGTAAATGTTATCCCAGACCCCAAGTCGGTGTCTATCATTTCTGATCCTGCGCAGCCGACAATTGTCATGGGTAAGTCATCATCTAGATACCTGGTAGCGTAGCTGACGGTGTATACAGGCGGAGACGTCATGCACCCGATCCCGGGCAGCCAATCACCCTCAGACGCCGCGATGGTGGCCAATGTTGATTCCCACGGCGCGCGATACATAGCCAAGACCGCGATTCAGCTAGGAAGGCAGGAGATGATCGGCGATTTGCGCACGATGGCGAAGGTTTGCCCAAGTGTTTATGCTAGCTTCTCGTATGTGACTCACTGGGTGACAGGATCTTCTTTTAGCCTACATGGATTATAGACGTAACGTGGAGAACGTCAAGACGCTGCCAAAGCGACTGATATTCTTCCGAGGTAGGTCGTTGAATCGTCGCCTTCCTTCTTGATAATGTTGACTCGCACTGGGGTAGATGGTGTATCCGAAGGCGAGTTTAAACGCGTTTTGGATCAAGGTTGGTTGCAATGTTCCCGCATTTTGTCAATGTGTTCTTACTGATGTCCTTCCTTTCACAGAACTTCCTCTACTCCAAAGTACCAGTCTCATCATCCTCATCGTGTCTTCCCTTTCTGACTATCCTAGACGCATGCAAAGACGCGGGGATGAATCCGCCTCCGAAGATCACGTTCATCGTTGTTGGGAAACGCCATCACATAAAGTTCGCTCGTTTTCTATTCCAACCTGTGTCGTCAATCCATAATGCTTTGCTCTGCCAGGGGCTTTGGAAAGAATGACAAAGACAAAGACTCGAGAAGTGGCAATCTCCTTCCTGGTATTATTGTCGATCAAGGGATAACCAGCCCAGTTGAGCTAGACTGTTATCTGTGGAGCCACGGGGGTATTCTTGGTACCAGCAGGTGCTCGCACTACAATGTATGTTAGCTTTTGTTTATAATCATGCCTTGGCTGAATATTGTAATATCTAGGTTGTTCACGATGTGAGTTAATCGCTTGTCCCGATCTGCACTGACATTGACTGTATTTTGTGCCAATAGGATTTCAGGTTCAAGTATGTCGTACGCTTTCTAGAAACACACTACACTGGGCTCACATCACCCCTCTACAGCGTGGACGTGATCCAAGCTCTATCTAATACCCTCTGTTATACCTATGCCCGATCGACTCGCTCGGTGTCCATCCCAATGCCTGTCTATTGTATGTCCGTTCGGCTCTCCACGGTCTCCTTTGCTTATGTATCTAGCAGATGCGCACATTGTTTGCAGCCGGGCCTTGACGCATTATGACACGCAGGGCACAGAGTCATCGGTCATGTCAGGAGGCTCACAGACACGGGAAGAGACCCTTGATAGCCTTCGAGGACAGTATCGTCCGGTGCATGAAGCCCAAGCAAAGCGCATGTATTTCATGGTGAGTGATGCTTTGCTGTGAATGGGCTACTGCTGAAGCTTTCCTAGTAATCTTCAATTGCTGACATTATACTTCGTGTACCTTGATCCTATTTGTTGTTACGAATTTCCGCACTGGTGCAAGCCCGTAGAATCTACAGTCGCTTGAAATTTTGCCTTTCTTCGGATGCCCTGCAGCTCATTCAATTTGCATTCATTTTCCTTACTTCCTTACGACTCACGACTCTACGAAACGTTCAGTAACACCCTTTGTATGAAAATATAGCTGGCTGTCTTTACGTTTTGCCATGAAATGAAATGCTACTTTCTCCTATTGTACACAAGGCGGGATGAGGAGTTTGTCCTGGTCAGTGGTTATATTTTTGGTCAGTTATGCATATGTCTGCGTGCCTAGCAGTTCGAGCTTCTCCCCATTTGAGATGTTCAGCTTCCAGCCTTTATCTAAACCAAGGGGATGACTCAGTCAGAGTGCCATTTCGACAGCAGTCAATTCTAAGTGTCATTCTTGGCCGGCGACTAACTCGTGTTGGTCAAAATGCAGTGGAAACGCTTGGAATAGATCTGATATTTTGACCCAGGCTTGGAGCGCCGAGCTTCTGCCTTATATATTCCCTTGTATACAACCATGACGGAGCGGTGGCTCCTCCGCCAGTGTTGATTTCGATAGTAATAGCTCAACACCGTGCTGATACACTCTGGTGGTGCAATCGTTGATAAACGCATCTATCGTCTGTACCAATGCTGGGTTCGACTCCTTGCCAGAGAGTCAGGTCTGAAGAGATATTTTTGATTCTTCGTCGAATGGTGTTCCACGCGAGCCTCCAGAGTCTGGTGGTACGGTTTATAAGCGCTCACTACGAGTTTAGAAAAGGCAAGTTTGGGTCTATGAAGTGACTGTAATTTTACGAAGAGAGCAGGACTTTTCCACAAACCGCGTGGCAATATCATACAGGGTTGCCGAGGAAATGAGTATCACACGCTTAGTCTGTCTGAGAGTTAGACACTGTCCCTGACGCGGGCGTACTATCCGAATCCAGCTGTTTTTCCGACTGTGGTTTTGTTGTATCGGGCCGTCCGCTTGTTCAGATACCAGGTGGAAATTGGGCTGCGCACTATCCAAGTGCCAGGCATGCAGGTAATGATATTCAGTAACAACACCGGAGCGATTCGAGCCATCAGTGAGAAAATGAGTCGAAATCCATTGGTCAACTTGTCAGTCAGGCAAGCGAACTGCGACAACGAAAATCACCCTTTCTTCTTGTCGAAAGCGCTATTAATTTTAATACTTAGTCATTCATGGCTCCTCAATAGTCTCTGATGTATCGGTTAGTACCCGTGTCTTCAATGCATTGAAGCTGGGTTCTTGGGTTCGACTTCCAGTCAGACTGTAGCATGTGTCATATATGTGAACATTTTGGATTGTCCGTCGGACGACGGAATCTTTGTT
Organism: Armillaria borealis; assembly: GCA_030435635.1. Lineage (NCBI taxonomy): Eukaryota > Fungi > Basidiomycota > Agaricomycetes > Agaricales > Physalacriaceae > Armillaria > Armillaria borealis. The sequence goes on along the minus strand of JAUEPT010000025.1, from coordinate 4,878 downwards.
GCCGCTTGCGCAAGGCTCCTGGGGTGGTAAGATACGGTCATTTAATCATAATGAAGTGATTCTGAAGTTTGAACCCTCGCTGCGTGATATTTGGTCACGTGGTACGTGTGATTGCCGTTTCGAGCTCGGAGCTCGAGCCTGAGGGGGTTACTCAGTGACGCTGACTGTTCAGTGTTATTCCTTTTTTTTTTGTTGGTTCAGCACTCGCCCAGCATGCAAGACTAAAAATCAGTGCCGCTTCTTCTTGACAGTCTATCCCATCACCGATATCTACTATCCGGAAACAGAATTTGCAGCCGTTGGACAGGAAAAGGGAACGAGCCATGAGGGAACTAGTGCGTGCCTTTGCATTTACATTCTCTAGGGACTCACCTTTTTCTTTATATCTAGTGAAAGACATCGATGAATTCCTATCACCCTTCCGCCCTGTTTTCCATCCGCATGGCAAACCGGAGCACAGTACTGACCGACGGGAACTTCGGCAAAACACGCTCACGCAGGAAATTGTACGACATTCCGTTTTTTTCCAAGCCAGCGCTGTCACATACATCGACGTCTACAAGCCTGAGGTTGTTCCTATCGAAGATTACGGGTGGATCGCCGGCTGCGCCCCAAGTTGGCCCGCCTGGAAGGATCCTATCGATTTCACCTTCAATATATCCTGATCACCACCGCCATCCACCGCTCCTAAAACCCTCGTCTTTAACCACCAAAAGGCAGTGATCCTTGCCTATGCCCTCTCGTTCGGCGAAGGCCCCGTTCCTTCCCACTGCATAGTTCCTTCCTTTGCCTACTCCATCACACGCACGGCCAGCTGGTTGGACAAGCTTTCTGACGAAGAGGCTATCGCATGGAAGAAGAAGACCGACGATCGGCTACATTGGCAAAGCAGTACGACGGGGATTCCGCTCGTTCGGGGACGTAGTGTGGCGATTTGAGCACCGTAAATGGATGACGGATTGGGCTGCGAAGGGGATGGATGGTAATGTGTCGGTTTTGGCACCAAGGAAGGAACGGGACGGGAAGGGCGAGTTGCTTCCGAAGGCAAGGTATGGCCCAGCGACGCTTGATATGGCGTACTTGGACGATCATCGATCATGGAAAATGTGATCCTGGTACTTGCGATGACCTGAAAACGATGTACGAGCTTACGAAGTACCGGTCGCAGAAGGAGCCGGTGAGGCGCAGGTATATCTTTGACGTCAGTGTCCCCCCAGTTCCTTTCTTTCGTTGCTCAATCTCTCTTTTATGTAGGTCGATGGTAACGCATGGTCTGGACGTTCTAGATGGCTTTGTGACCTCATCTCCAAGTCAGCTACCTATCCCGAATGGTTCGTGACGCCGATCAGTAGCTCTCCCATGGCTGTCGACGTCTCTCCACCTTCGCCAACGATGAATAACCTGTCCGCTTAACGTGACAGATGCTTCAGCTGGGAAGCAATACGGCCCTACAGACACTCCCGCTGCTGAAGAACCCTCGTTTGGCCAAAGGAGCACTGTCTGCTTATTCTGTTGAAGTTGGCAACAGTAGGCGCGGCATCTCCAGGGTATTGTTCTACTTCGACAACGCCTTACCCTATATCTCACGGAGCAGCATCTCAAGAGTGCACCCTTTTCAGCCTGTTCTTCCATGCTCGACATTCCCTTTCGATACTCTTGTTATTTCCTCAACATCAATGTACAGAAAGACATGGCTCGGGAACGCCTTCCCTACATATACGTGGCCGGACCGTCCAGTGTCGTGCGGGTCGCGCGACAGTTGCCGAAATCACGACCGTTGCGAAGTCGTCACTGTCACGGTCACCAAATGACCACGACTTTCCCCACTCCAACGCGACATCGCCTACCCAGGGACCGGAAGGCCGACAAAACCATGACAAAACAGCCGGGGTCGGAGACAAACGAATTAGTCCAAAACTACGTCATATGTAGCTTCACAATAACAATACCAACACCATAGAGTCATTTGTGCGACCGGCGACTGTCGCCCCAGAGTTTCGCAACTGGCAACCTTGACTTCGGCCCAAGGTCGGGCGACCGTACAACACTGGGACTGTCTGCCGAGCCACTTTTAAAGAGTGCGGAACGTTGACCAAGGACCTGAGAAATCCCGAGGACCTACTTTCTTTTCCGTTTCTACCTGGTACTTTTTTTTCAGCCCGCTCATTTCCTTCGTCATTGAATCATCTTTATTCAGTCCTTCCAACGCGGGAATGGATCATATCAATCCCAACGTCATCGTCATACCGGAACCCTTTAGGCCAATCGGTCACATTCCAACGAGGGAAGACAATACTGACAAAATCGATGCCACAGGACTGTATGTGACGGACGTCCCCGATACCGTCATCGTGTTGTTCTCTTCCAGCACATAGCGCACTCTTAGTCGAGGCCTGAGATACCGCCGTATTCATACCAGGCGCTTTGCTGGCCGTACGGCTTCTTCAACTGCAAGTACGACGACATCCATAGTTGTCAATGACTGGTCCAGCCTGCAAGACGAAACCTGGAGGTGAAGAACAAATCAGCTATCCTTCTTCGCCCCGAATCATACCCGCCTCGATGCAAACACAATCCGCCTATCACCTGCGAACTGGACTCGGAAAGGTTTTGGACGGTGTGCAGGTTAGGAGAGCTCTATGGTGTCTGGCTCGGCTGTTCCTTTCTCTCTCTGCTCACAACAATCGGTGTTAGAGAACCTCGATTAGCGTTTCTCCTTGGCGCTCTTTTCATGAGGAAGAGCCTTACATTGACCAGCGTTGTCACTACGTCGTCCTCAATCAACTCGCTCCCTGATGCGCCTAGAATTTCGCTTCCTGGTGGAACACAAAACGCAATGCAGACGGCACAACTCGCAGTATAAGACCCTTATATGTGCAGCATCTTCGGTCGGTGTTCGTTTAACGACGTCCTTCTTTCCTTCTGACTATATTTAAAGGCCTATGAAAGATCATTACCAGGTCAGGGAATCCGCCATTGGTGCGCAATCAGCGTATCCTTCAACCACTGTCCTGATTCGTCGATTAGATGCACGCTCTTCAGCTTTGTAAACGTCTCCTCTCCCCAAGTTAACGTCGCGAGACCGGAATTGGAAAGACGTGTCCTAGTACCGTGTTCTCAGAGGACCGGAGTCTTTACAGGAGCTGACCGAAGTGCACCACGGGTTCGGTGAGTCATTTGCTGCTCGCTGCTCTTCTTTCCCTTTCTTATAACTCCTCCGTAGTCCCGTTCGCGTGTAGGAGATGGCTTATGATTGCTTAATGGACATAAGCCTTGCCATCCCTTTGCCTGATATGTTGCTCCATATAATTGTAATCTTGGCGGTGAGTGTTCTCGCATCCCGAGGTACTTCACATGTTGATCCTACATATTCAGGTTATGTGAATTTCTCACTGGCCTGTGGAAATATGCGCTCTGGGGCCCGTAGCCCAGGGTTTTACTCCTAATATCGATGTGAAATTTCTCACCAGAAGATAAGATTACTGCGCTCCTCGCGAGATATTGGCGCCAGGTCGTATTGAATGACTCGTCGATATACCGGTGGTTTGGGCCATCCCCGATTTGAACGACGCTCTTTGCAGTTAATCTTTATTTTCCGGTCATACAAGTCAAAGCGCCCATTATTAGCTCTCGGGACCGGCGTTCAACGTTTATGTAGGTTTCGCTTTCGCCTGCTATGGTTAATGCCTCAGCTTCTATCATCAGGAAAAGCGCACAAAGCGCGCAATTTTCTGACGTCTAGACACACGTGGAACCCGGCATTCTGGGTTGATGAGGCATTTTCGAAGTATACTCCCACCACCGGGGACCTGAAGCTAGGAACCCTTTAGGATGTGAGAGACCCCGCTTCCCTTTTAAATCTATTCATTTCATTAACAAAGAATAGGTCCATCCCGCCTATCGGGTCGCTACTCACGAAGGCCATCGATATACGCTCCCTAGTCATTGAGAGGGCGTCTGGTGACAACGAGCGCATGTCTAATTTTCCAGGCTCGAATACCGTTGCATTGGTACAAGCGGTGCCTTCAGAGTATTTAAGCAACACGAAAACATCAACAGCAACCCAGACTCAAATCTCTACAACAATGCGTCTCCTCTCAATTGTCTCTGCCGCTCTCATCGCCGCGCCTTTCGTCATGGGCGTGGACTGGACCGTCCAAGTAGGCGCCAGTAACGGATTCACGTTCACTCCGAACGAGATCCACCCCGCCATTGGGGATACTGTCACCTTCACCTACCTCACCAGGAACCGTGCGTACCCACCTCCGGCCGGCGCCTCTTCTTCCCTCTTACCTACCTACAGATTCGGCGACGACTACGACGTTCACCTCTCCCTGCCCTCCTCCTCCGGGCGGAGTAGGACCAAATGGGTTCGATAGTGGATTGTAGGCTATTTTTGCTCCGTCTATCATCGAGGCGTTAGCTGATATTCTTCGCTAGCCTCGACGCCGTCAGTGCGCCGGGTAGCACATTCACGACCACGATCCTCGATACCGCGCCTCACTGGGTCTCGTGCATGCAAGCCGGCGGAGCTCACTGCCGCTTGGGCATGACCCTCGCCATCAATCCGACTGCCGACCAGACTGAGGCGCAGTTCAGGACCAATGCTATCAATTCTTGAAGGAGTAACTGGAGAGTGGAATATGTAGCATGTACAAAATATCTAGGCCTGTAGTCGAATGCCAAATGTTGTGTCTTGTTCTGTGACCCGTTTTCTAGGTAGCAATCACGAAGTGTTATAATTTCTAAAGCGACTGGAGATACATACTACAGAGTTCAGGTTCACATAGTCCCTACTGATGAAGCTGTATTTATGGGTGTATCAAGTCAGTGCGTATTACCAGCCTTGTGAAGTATCATGGTGAATGAAATATATTT